>CM042012.1:134097062-134697062 GCA_023525715.1 Cichorium intybus
TAACTCTTGCTCTCATAATCTTCAAATACATTCTACATTTAACCAAACAGAAACATTAAAAAAATGAACCCCATGGTTTTCAAATTTACCCATTTGTCACAAACCTGAAGATTAAGTGTGTTGTATAGTTCCTTCACTTTTGCAACCGATGTAGGGTCCTTTTTCTCGTACTTCTCCTGGATAAAGAACAAGTAGACAAAAATGGGATGAATTCAATTTCCACAGAAAAAAAAAGAATAATAATAATAATAGCAGTGGTGATTGTTGCTTACATGTAAAACTTTCTTTTGTTCCTCATTGGCATGTTCCAATGCTTCTCTTGGATAAAGAACAAGTAAACAAAAAAAAGTGGAAACGTGCTTCCATGATCCATTACCTGCTATAGAAAACAACATTTGATATTTTAATCTATTCATTACAACAAACACCCAAAACTAAACATCGATTAATCAAAACTATACTAAAACTTTTATTATTGGGAATTTAGAAAACAAAAATCAAATGATACTTGGAGCATAATTAAGAACACAGAAACCAATAACCCACATGTCAAACAGATCAAAATACCAAACTATCCAAAAATAAACATCGATTAATCAAAAGAGTGTGACAAAAGAATAACAAAAGCAGCAAAATTAATACTCTTTTAAAAGAGTATCGAATTGTATGAACATAAACCAATTAAACCCTAAATAAAAGAGTATTGATAGTTACCTTCATGAACTGACATTGACGAAGACGACGTTGACTGGAAAACTCCCCTCGACGGTGACCGTGATGAACTGAAAACTGACGATCGGAAAGGATTGAAATGTAAATTAGAAAGAGATACAAGGGAATGAGGGTTCGTGAAGGCGGTATTGGTTGTGGCGGCGTTGATGGTGCGGTATTGGTGACGGCGGCGCTGGTGTGGCCGTAAATAGCGGTGGTTTTGATCTAGGGTTTTAGAAACGTCCATGGCTGATGCTGGTGTAGGAAGCAGGAACTAGAGACGTCGATGGGGATTATTGCCTGAGAAGGCGACAGAGTCGATCGAGAGTGAAGAATCGCAGGGGGTCGAAGCGCTGGTATCTTGCTGATCGGAGAAGGAGGCGACACCGATGAGATGCTTGAATACGTGAGACTTGAGAGAAAGAGAGAGAGAACGGTAGAAAGAGAAAAGAGAATAAATTGTAGGTTTCCTATTTTAAATTATCTTAATTTTGCTTAATTGTAGGGATCCATATTTCTAATGTCGGATATACCCTTGTGATTAATATTTAAAATCAAAGATGCCATTAAAATTGTTGATAATTACGAAACTGCCATTTTTCATCTTGGCCTTCTATTTTTTTGATCTGATGGTCCAGATTTGGTTCTCAAGATCTCAGGATTTTTTGAGTTCTCAAAAAAACCTAACTCTCTCTCTCTCTATATATATATATATATATATATATATATATATATATATATATATATATATATATATATATATATATATATATATATATATATATATATATATATATATATATATATATATATATATATATATATATATATATATATATATATATATATATATATATATATATATATATGAAGTGGTCCCAAAATTATTTAACAATCTCCTACTGAAGCACGAATATCTAAATATACATA
Source organism: Cichorium intybus (assembly GCA_023525715.1). Lineage (NCBI taxonomy): Eukaryota > Viridiplantae > Streptophyta > Magnoliopsida > Asterales > Asteraceae > Cichorium > Cichorium intybus. Next base: position 134,098,704 of record CM042012.1, read on the forward strand.
TAATTGTATAAACACTTTAATGTATGCTATCATAACATTGGTATCCTCATTCCTCAAACAATCTCATCCATTAATCATAATTGTATAAGATTAAAGCAGTCTTTATTACAATCAACATAACTAGACACATCAATGGTCACATATACAAGTACAACTAAATGACATATATTAAACACAAATGTTTATGTTTAACTTCAAAATAAATTTTCTACGAGTTCCTCTTTAACTTGAAGTGAGATCAAACATCAAATAAGTGCAAATAGTAATGAAATAAACTGAATTCTTAATTTTGTACATGAAAACATAAATGTTATTAGCCAAAACATAAAGCACCAAAATAAAATGCAAACTCCCACTAAAACAAAATATCATCAATATTTATCACACCCATGTGTGTAACATGCTCATAAAAGAACTTTGGAGGTAATCCTTTCGTAAACGGATCCGCTATCATTCAAGTTTATCCTGGTATGCTCTATTAAGATTCTTCCATTTTGCACTCTTTCTTCAACAACAAAAAACTTAATGTCAATATGCACTGACTTAGTAGAACTTCTGTTATTGTTGGAACATAATATTGTTAACTTATTGTCACAATACAACTTTAGTGACCTTTCAACACCAGTAATGTGCAGACTCGTGACAAAGTTCTGCAACACTATTTTGAGATTTGATGCATCAAAGTAGGGATGCGAATTTGACCCAATCATACTGGACCCGGAGACTCGTGTATTCGGTTCGATTATCGGTTCCCCATTTCCCACTAAATCGGTTCTCGGTCCGGTTCGGGCCGGGGTCCAGAACCAAACACATCCCTTAATAGCACACTTCTTTGTATAACCAAACCGAAACTGGACCGAAACCAAACTGGTAGGTATAAGATCTAGGTATTCGGTCCGATTCCTGGTTCTTTGTTTCCTACGAAATCTGTTATCGGTCCAGTTCGGTCTGGATTCGAATCCGTGGTCATCCCTACGTCAAAGCATCCTACAAGTTCTACATTCATAGTGGAAGAAGTTACCAAAGTCTGTTTAGAACTTCTTTATGATATAGCTCTTATTGTTAACAATGTAGCCCGATATGGACTTGTAACTGTCTTGACATGTAACAAAATCATAATCATAATATTTTATGATCTCCAAAACATCTAATTCCTTGTATGTGAACATGCATTGCTTTTTTCTTTGTAGATATATCAAACCCCTTTTGGCTGCTTTTCAATGGTCCCCACCTAGATTTCTTAGGTATCTTCCCAACATCCTTACAATAAATTATATATCAAGACGTGTACACACTTGAGCATACATAAGACTCCCAACAACCGAAGCATAATGAATCTTTTGCATCTCTCTAACCTCAAAGTCATTTTAGGGCTCTGATCGAGACTAAATTTGTGTTCTTTAGAAACAGAGGTGTCACATGGTTTATAGTTTTGCATGCCAAATCTTTGAAGGATCTTTTTAATGTAGCCCTTTTGTGCTAATCCAATAATTCCATGAGATTTGTCTCGTTGAATCTGGATTCCTAATCTATGTAGTTAATCGCGCCGGTATAGCGCCGGTATAGCGGTTCGCGGTGGTCAGCATAATCGCGGTTCAGTTTAGCGGTGGAAAATAGCGGTACCGGTATAGCGCCGGTATACCGCCGCGATTTACCGCGATTCACCGCGATTTACCGCGATAATGACCGCGATTTACCGCTATTATCCGGGTGGAGGAAAAAAAAAAAATTTTTTTGATACTTTGACATTTTCTATATTAGAATGTTATATTATGTGACTTATTTCTTAAATTAAGCATTATGTGATGTTTTTTGAATGACTTTTATGATATTAATTCTACTAGTAATAGTCTAATATATAAATTCTACATATTACTAAAAAACCGCTATATCACCGCTATACCACCGCGAGAACCGCAAAATTAAATATCGGTAGGTTACCGCGATTACGGTTTTGACCGCGATAACTGCATAGTTCCTAATACAAATGAGGTTTCCCAAAGATCTTTTATTTATAAATTTATTTGAATGAAATCTCTTAGTCTCATATAAAAGCCCTAAATCATGGGTGACAAGCAAGATGTCATAAATATACAAAACCAGAAAGATATATATGCTCCTAATGAACTTGTGATACAAACAATCATCTACTACATTTGGCTCAAAACCAAACGAGACAATAATTTATGGAAAACTTATGGTACCACTGACAGTGGTCAAACTTGTTGTCCCATTTACTCGATTTAATCGTCTAAACGGAAAAGACATGGGAATCGAAAAGGAACCATAGTGCTTGAATCCATGTATAGTCCCTGGTCGTCCTTCTGGTCCTAGTCCGATGAATCTTGCATTGATCTGGAGGTTCTCGTCGGACACCAAATTGAAATCTTAATTGCGCTTTCCACAGAAGTAGAAAACAACACCGTCTCCTCCTATGAAACATGGTTCTAAACATGATGCTCTAGGTCAGTTGTAGTTCGACTTCCTATCTGTTAGCCATGAGGGTCGAATTAAGAATAATAATTTGATTCATATAGACAAAAAGGGTTAAATAAGTTCTTACTTTTGCATTCAGCCTTGCAGATCGGGGACGCTGGACGCACAATTGAGATAACAAGCTTTTGATTTTGGGTTTTCTGGGAGATGTTGAAGAACATTTTTTGGGCATTGCATTTGCTTCATAAAGCATTTTCTTTTACGATCGAAACAAGTGATAGCATCTCTGAGGATGTGGGCTATACCATATGCAGAAACAAGCATAAGAACCAACAAGCATTTGGTGCTTGAGATCTTCATGATTTGATGATCACTTGCATATTTCTTGAAGTGATGGTTTCTTTATATATACATCGACTAATGGGAATAATATTTTGATTGTTCATTAGATGCATGTAGTTCAAAGTTAATGACATATAAAAATTATCATTACCTATTACCTTAAAACGAGTTGTTGGGTGATCACATGCATAAATCGATTAGAAAGTCTAACATATTATAATACAGTTTGTCAAGTTGCCATTACAAAAGAAGCTAATTAGTTCAGTTGCACGTAAACTATTAAGAAAACGTAGATACGGGAATGTAAAGTTGTGGATCAGTTGAATCCGGATGGTTCTAATATATGGTTCGAATCAGATGATATGCTTTTTTTCTACTATGAACCGGGTAAAATGTCTTATTTTTTGGAAACAAATTTTAACACTCTACCAAACATATAGCCACTTTGACCCTCATGAATGATAAGATGCAATGAGGCTCACAATTTTGACTTATATACATGTAAATTATGCATAAACAAATGAGACCAAATTATATATAAGTAAATGAGTTTACACAGTTTATATTGTTCTACCGAGTTGAATGAGTATTGAACTTTAGCTATAATACCGAAACGAATTGAGCGGGTCACATGGGTTCAAAGTTGCTCAAAATGCCAAAATGAATAAACGTTGCTAAATCATTTAATTAGAAAATCGATTATTATTGTACATTTTTTGAACAATGGATTTATTGTAATGATCATGAACTTTCTCTATTTAACATAATACAACCTCCAATGGTAGGTCACCGAATGGTGATAAGTGAGGTGAAATCATATAATGGATGTCTCAGGATCAAGCATGCTTCATTGACGGTCTAACGTTCCACATTTAACCTCTTACATAAAAGCCTTAAGAGGGATGAGGCGTGTCACCATCATAACATTTTATATTTGACACGTTCACAAGTTACAAAATTCAAAAAGATATATTATTTGGTTTTCAAATTGGTAACCTCATATTTATAAATAAATAAAAAACACCATATACAATATTATGGTTCCGATCCAAAGAAAAATATGAACTTGAAATATCAAATTTTAGTTTTGATGATTCGGTCTTTTTAGCATTGGACACCATGCCACACTAGCATGGCCCATTGGGTTAACCTCTATGGCCCAACTGGGTTAACCCGGATTAGTAGTTTGGCCCATTTATGTCAAGCCCAAAGCTCTCGGGGATTTCCCTCCAAATCCAAATGAACTAAATTTCCAATGCATTCGGTTTTCGCGTAAAAGAAGCCCTAATTTTTCCCCCTCAACGTTTCAAAAAGATGATACCAACGATTCAACTCCGGAGGTAAACGGTACGTCTTCTCCATCCCCCCAAAATCTTCACAACCCTTTCCAGTACTGCCTTTAGTTCCTACAATTGTAATTTAGGGCTTGAATTTGATTGTGCATAGTCATGGCTTTATGTTTCAGTTGAAGAAAACTGATATCATATCGGGTTTTCCCGATGATGTCCAAAGTTAAGATGCTTTTGGATGCAGAAATTTAGGTCAAATGATTCCTTCATGGTAAATTGACGTTCTCTACGATTGGACACGTGTTGTTTGGTGATATTTATGCGAGAAGTGAAATTATACCTTCTGTATGTGACGTATGTATCATAAAATTGACGAGAAAGAAGGCGATTCTCTTAACTCTTTGATTTCAACCGCCAATTTCTAGAGGGGAAATAGTTGCAGGATGGAAACTCCGGCTTCCAAGAGGTCGTTGAGAAAGAAACCCCTCTCCAGAAGCTACGATGAGCATTTGATGGATGACTATTTGGATAAACAAATAGGTGGCTCTCCAAGGAAACGGTTTAGAACAAAGAAGGAACTGGAAAAAGAAACAGAAAAAGAAGCCATGATAGCCCTTTCTCTAGGGTTTCCCATTGATGCACTCCTTGAAGAAGAAATCAAAGCCAATGTAGTAAGTGAGTTACATGGAAAAGAACAAAACGACTACATAGTAGTCAGAAACCACATACTTTCAAGATGGAGAGCTAATGTACACACATGGCTTTCCAAAGGAGAAATAAAAGAAACCGTAAGTAACGAATTCAACCACTTACTCCATTCAGCTTATGACTTTCTTCTCTTCAATGGCTATATAAACTTTGGAGTTTCACCATCTTTCAAAGCTCAAATGCCCGAAGAACCAACCGAAAAATCGGTAATAATAATCGGTGCAGGACTCGCTGGTTTAGCTGCAGCTCGCCAGCTGTTAGCTTTTGGTTTTAAAGTAATTGTCTTAGAGGGTAGAAACAGACCCGGGGGTAGAGTTTACACCCAAAAGATGTCTCACGGTTGTACGGGTCAGGGGCAAAATGGTAATTACGCTGTGGTGGATCTTGGTGGAAGTGTTATCACAGGTATACACGCGAACCCTTTAGGAGTTTTAGCTAGACAGCTTTCTATCCCTCTTCATAAAGTTAGAGATAAATGTCCTTTATATGATCCAGAAGGTAAACCAGTAAGTAAAGAAACCGATTCGAAAGTTGAATTTATTTTTAATCGCCTTCTAGATAAAGTGACAGAATTCAGACAAATAACGGGAAAATCATGTGGCGATATTTCACTAGGGTCACTTCTTGATAAACTTAGAAAGTTATATTCAGTAGCCACAAATGTAGAAGAAAAACAATTACTCGATTGGCATTTTGCAAATTTAGAATACGCAAACGCGGGCCCGCTTTCGGATCTTTCAGCTGCTTATTGGGATCAAGATGACCCGTACGAAATGGGAGGTGATCATTGCTTTTTAGCAGGTGGGAATTGGAGGTTAATTGAATCTTTATGTGAAGGGCTTCCGATTTTTTATGAAAAGATTGTTGAAACGGTTAAATATAATGAAAATGGTGTTGAGGTAATTGCGGGTGGGCAATCTTTTCAAGGGGATATTGTTTTGTGTACGGTCCCACTTGGTGTTTTGAAGAAAAAGGTTGTGAATTTTGTTCCTGAATTACCTGAAAGAAAAGTTGATGCGATTGAAAGATTGGGATTTGGGTTGTTGAATAAGGTTGCTATGGTGTTTCCTTTTGTGTTTTGGGGGGAAGATGTTGATACGTTTGGGTGTTTGAATAAGGAAAGTGGGACCCGCGGGGAGTTTTTTTTGTTTTATAGTTATCATACGGTTTCTGGTGGTTCGGTTCTTGTTGCTTTGGTGGCTGGTGAAGCTGCAAAAACATTTGAATCTACACATCCTTCCACTTTGCTTCATCGTGTTTTAAATGTTCTTAAAGGTACTACTATAAACTTATAAATAGAACGTGAAAATGGTATGTTTGGTATGATGGAATGGAATCAGAAAGGAATGGAATGGATAATTACATTCCGTTATTATGTTTGGTTGCCATGAAGGAATGGAATAAGTTGTTTATGTACGATAAGAAAGTTAAATTGATAAATAAACAGAAGAAATGTTATTTTATAATTATAAACTTGAACCAAATAAGATATATTGCTAACTGAATTGTGAATATAAACATGTTTCATGTCATTTGATGTATAATTGTATATACCATATGCCTTTCAAGTAGCCAAAAACACTTTATTTATCACTTTAAAAAAGTTGTTTACAAAAATAAGATTTAAACATGATGAAATTTTAAAATAGAATTATAATAAAAAATATATTTTTAGCTACTTTTAGAAAAAATGACAAAGAATACTCTAATTGAAGTTATCAATTTTCTTAAAAAGTATATATTTATTAAAGATTATACAAGAGTAACTTACCAAAATGGCCTCTTTGCTTTCTGGTTTTTTACTGTGTTTAGTCCAAATTTAAAATATTTTTCAATTTCGATCCTTGTTTTAAATTTGCAATCAATTTTTGTCCCTGGAACCTTGAAAGAAGGACCAAAATTGATATGAAACCTTGAAGTAAGGACCAAATTTGAGAAAGGTTGCAATTTTAGACTAAACATGTAAAAAATCAAAAAAGCATAGGGACCATTTTTTTGTAATTTACTCGTATCATTCCATTTTAAAATCAGCTCACTAGAAGGAATCGGAATGCTCTATTCCATTCCCATTCGTCAACCAAACAAAATTTTCTCATTCCGCCGTAATCCTCCATTCCATTCCTTATCCAGTTACTACATACCAAACACTACATTAACATGGTCTCTTTCTTTAGTTTCTAAATCTCTTTTCTTTTCTTTTTATTTTTATAACTTTTATATTATTTCTTCCACAGGTATATACGGTCCAAAGGGAATTGAAGTACCAAATCCAATCCAAACCATTTGTACAAAATGGGGAAATGATCCCCTGTCCTACGGTTCATACTCCCATGTACGCGTCCACTCTTCCGGAAGCGACTACGATATTCTCGCGGAAAATGTCAATAACCGTCTTTTTTTCGCCGGTGAAGCCACCAACCGCCAACACCCCGCCACCATGCACGGGGCCTACTTAAGTGGTCTAAGAGAAGCTTCATGTATCTATAGACTCACAAAGGCTAATAACAATCAGAATAATAATAACAACAATAATAATAATATTAAACAAAGTAATCCCAAAAAAAGCATCCGAAAAATCATTGGCGTTAGTGATACTCTCGTAAATCTTTTCAAGTACCCGGATTTATCTTTCGGGAACTTACTTTTCGTGTTCGATCCTTCAAATGAAGATAGTGAGTCAACCGGGCTCATGATGGTTGCCATTGATAAGTTTAGTGAGTTATGTGGTGATGATAATGGGAAGGTCAACGCGGGTCAAAGTCAAAGTCAATGGTTGGGTAAGGGAGCGGTGAAGCTTTACACGGTTGTGACACGTGGACAAGCGCGGGAGTTGGAGGCGGTGGCTGGTGGCGGTGAAAGGCGGTTGAGTTATATGTCGGAGAATCTTGGGTTGAAGTTAATGGGAATGGACTGTTTTGCCCTCGTGGCGAATTCGTTGATTTCGTATATTGCTACGCGAAGAGGGCGGGTTAGGAATCGGGTGGTTTTTGGGAACCGTGTTTCGTACACGTGATGACGTGGCGTGTACCTTGTTGTAAGCGAATATATGTTTGGTTGTTGTGGAGAAGGGTAAAATGGTAAATTCACCTAGCTAACTGAAGGACCTTTGACATTGAATGTTGGGGATTTTATGTATACTAACTAGATCATGTTCATGTCCATGGATTTAGTTTTAGAATCTTTTTGATTTTTGTAATCACCTTGTAAACTGTATAATTTTTCATTCTGTGAAAGTGTGGGTGAAAAGACCACACTAATGTAACATAGGTTCACAATTTTCTCAATTTTAAATTGGGCCTGGTGATCTTTATGTGAACATGTTTAATTCATGAAATGATTAAATTTGCAAACATGTTTGATTCGGAACATTATATCTTAATAAACTTAGAAGTGGAATGTTGTAATAAGAAATGATAGCTTGATGCTATATTTTAAAAAATGGGTGAATATTTTTATGTTCGAAAACGTCATAATTCTTTTTGCCATGTCAACAATATATTACATGTGGGCACCTTAAGGGTTGTTTGATAGTTGTTGATTGAGTCAATATCTGATCGGGTAAAAAGTAAATTAGAGGAGTCAGAACTGTATAAAAGATAAGAGGCAGTTAATAGTGGTATCAAATGCACTGACTCGAACCGAGTCAGACGTAACCTTGTATAAAAGATAAGAGGCAGTTAATAGTGGTATTAAATGCACTGACTCGAACCGAGTCAGACGTAACCTTGTATAAAAGATAAGAGGCAGTTAATAGTGGTATTAAATGCACTGACTCGAACCGAGTCAGACGTAACCTCTTACTGGACAGTAAAAAGTATATCAAACCTCTTACTGGACAGTAAAAAGTATATCAAACAGTCTCTTATATTGATAATGACATAGCATAAAAACATGTTAACTTGTGTCATGATATCATAACTCAAATCAATATGTTACCCATTGCTATAACTGGTATAGTTTTGTTAAATACATGCCAAATAAAAAATAATTTGAAAGTACAATGGTCTAATTAAAGAAAAAGTAGAATACTATTATAAAAAATATATATATAAAGTTGCTATTTTTGAATTTAGCCTTTCACTTGTTCAAAGTTGCAAAGTAAATTTATAGATGTACAAGCGTCACTTATTCTCAAATACAAATAAAGATTAAGCACCGATTACAAAAAAACATTTAGCCACGACCATCATAAAAACAACTATTGCATACATTGAGTTTTCTTTAGCAATATTATACTCATACTTACTCAAGCAAAAAATTATTTTTCCATGTTCTGGTTGTATAAAAAATAAATTTTACAAAACATACATTACAATTTGCTGTCATGTTCACATTCTCATACAGCCGGAACACTGAGCGACCCAGTGTTAAGTATACGTGGCAATATCTGCATCAATAGTCATGATTCATGTAAATACAACACATCAAACCATAGTAAATTACATTTTTGGTCCCCGAGTATCGTTCATGTTTTCAATTTTGGTATTAAAAAATTCCCTTGCAATTTTTGGTCAAGCGTTTTTGGTCCCTGTTCTAAATAAATGATTATATTTTTGGGACCAAAATTGCAAAGATCAGGTATACTTAGGGACAAAAATAGTCATTTTACATGGAATAGGGACCAAAAACGTTACAAGAACCTCAAATAAGGACCAGACTTACAAGTGAAAACTTTTTGGGACCAAAACTGCAAAAAATATTTATACCCAGGGACCAAAAATGTAAAATAATATTAATTTGTAGAACAAACCTCTCCTAGACGTGCATTAATTTTCAAATCTGCAAACTCATCAGCTCGGGTTTCACCTATATTTATAATTGCTGTAGCAGCACCACTCTCATGAGCTGCTCTGTACAAATCAATAAACAAAATCTCAAAATTAAACAAAAATAATAATAATAATAAATAAATTATGGTTATATAATAATGTTTTATTTATTTTATACCTAACAAGTCGGAAAGCAGACATGGTCATAACAGATGAACCAAGAACAAGAAAAGCATCACACCCTTTAGCCGCTTCCATAGCCATATTAGCTCTATCTTTTGGTACATTATCACCAAAAAACACCACCTTCAAAAACACAAACACACTGAAAATTAGTTATTATGAAATTGAGAGGGCAATTTAGGGAATTTGTCTTACTTACATCGGGTTTAAGTACCCCGTTACATTTTGGGCAAGTTGGTATGTGAAAATCTTCTTCCCAAAATTTTTCATCAATTTCAATATCGCCATCGGGCCTTTGTTTCATTCCAAAACTCTTGTCTGAATTACTATCATAATCCAAGCTTTCTATTGCTTCCGCCCACTGTGATAAAAAAGACTAGTGTTGAATGACCATTTTACCCTTATGTCTCAAACTAGTGTTGAATGAAAAATGATTGTTGCTTTGATAATTGTTATTAAAATACTTCAATAAAAAAGACTTTAAATAAACACACATACAGATTCTTGGATATCTTTTATGAAGTTATAAACTTATGAAATACTTAAAAATTAAAAATATTATAAGATTATTTTATATTTGATGTAAAAATTGTAAAATTATGAAATACTTGAATAAAAAATATCTGATTTAAATTATGATAAACATTCTTAAATTGTCTATCTAAATAAAAACATAGAGTAATTTACAATTTTGGTCCCTGTGGTTTACATAAAATTACAGTTTTGGTCCTAGTTTTGAAAATCTTGCACTGATGGCCCCTGTGGTTTTCAAATCTTTCACTTTTGGTCCCTATGGTTTCTAAATCTTTCACTTTTGGTCCCTCCCTCTATTATCGTTTGTGCAAACAATAGGGACCAAAATTGAAAGATTTAGAAAGCACTGGGACCAAAAGTGAATGTTTTAAAAACCACAGGGACCACAAATGCAAGATTTTTAAAACTAGGACCAAAACTGTAATTTGGTGTAAACCACAGGGACAAAAACTGTAATTTACTCTAAAAACATATTTCCATGAATAATTATCAATTCTTATATAAAAACAATACTTAAATAGAATAAATTTGAACACATTAAGGGCAAAAAATATAAGGGCAAATCTGTAAAAACTAAAAAGTTCCACTTTACTGGTTTTTACCTTTGGATTTAGGGATTTCAATTGCTCTTGAAATAACTCCCTTGGAAATAAAAACCCACAATCCACACACCCAACAGTGTACACGGTCCCATGTAACTCAAGTGGGCTACTACCCGCACGATGATGCAACCTAAGAAATGAAAATTAAATAATATTTAGTTTTAGTAAAATAGTTTTTTTAATTTAAATTATTAAAAAAATATATGACCTGTCGACATTTTGTGTAATCATAAAGCTTATTCGGTTTGCTTTTTCTAAAGATGCTAAAGCAGTATGAGCTGCACTGGGCTTAGCTTCATTGAATTTTCTCCATCCTGCATAGCTTCTTGCCCAATACCGCCTTCTTGCACGGCTAGAACGAATAAATTGCTAAAATTTTTTTTTTTAAAAATGAAAGTGGAAAATTTTTAGTATTAAAAAAATATATATATGTAAACAAATCAACAACCACTAAGATGCCTTTAATATACCTGATGAGTAATCGGCTTGAAACCAGTACTATATGCTCCATTCGGGCTGCAATTTTAGATGGAGAAAGAAGAATGAGTAAATTACATTTTTGGTCCCTGAGTATAGCTATTCTTGCAATTTTGGTCGTTTTTGTAACGGTTTTGGTCCCTGTTCCGAGAAGAGAAACTGGCTATACTTTTGGGACCAAAATTGCAAAAATCAGCTAACTAATGGACCAAAAATAGTCATTTCACTTGGAATAGGAACCAAAAGCGTTAACAAGAACCTCAAATGAGGACCGAAATTGCAAGTGAAAACTTTTTGGGACCAAAATTGAAAAACTCAGCTATACTCAGGGACCAAAAATGTAATTTACTCAAAGAAAACCAATGATGTTATTATAATCTTTTAGTTGATTCAAAATGTTGTAGATAAAGACAGAGAGCTGTTTCTTTTTATTTATTTCTTTATTAAGTTTTATATGGGTAAAGTGGTTGAATGGGTATAAATTGATGTATACATAAGGTAAGTTTCTTTTCTAGACCGAATGAACTGTCTGTATGGGACTAAATGACCATTTTACCCTTGCATTCCAAAAAAATTTCACAATATTCATCAAATTTAACGTGAGAGGAGTTCAGAGGATAAAAGAAGGCAAATAGGTAAAAGGTTAGTGTCTTAATACATTAAGCCAGGTATTTTGGCTTAACTCATTAAGTCATTCTGTCCAGATTAAGTCAAAAAGAAACAGTACCTTCTGTAATCAGGAATGCCACATTCTGTGCTTATTCCCGCTCCAGTCAAAGCAACGAGTTTAGTACTGCAAAAAGTTGGAAAATGTTAAAAAAAAAATACTTCAATTGTAATAAATAATAATTTGTGGTATCAAAAACTAACCTTTTAGCAAAAAAATCATATAAAAGATCAACATCTTTAGTGGTTGGTGGATCTGAATCAGGTACCACTTTCCTGTCTTTTAAAGAGTTTGAAGATGGACTCTGTACACTTTCTAATGAAGATCCAGGAACTGTGATTCTGCATACCGTTTGTATGTGTTTTACAGAGCCTCGAAAGGATATTGTTGTCTTTTTACTTTTACCATTGAATTTACAGTATTTTCCAGCCGGATGAATAACATCTGTTTCGCTTCAAAAGGGTAAACATGGAAAACTATAATATGATTTGTTATACATGTTTAAGATTCTGATGATTTGAATTTTGAAATGTAGATATGAGTAGTATGAAATTATGAATTACTTGCCTGTCATAAAATGTGTAAGAACTTCCCTTGCATTATTGAGAGACTGCATATGTAAATTTGGAAAAATCAGAATCAATGATTTCTGGATTTTGAAATTATAACTTGAAATGATATGTGACAATTACGTTTTTAAGGCAAATGTGAACCTTTTGTGCCAACTAATTAGGTTTTATTGGATGATTGCAATAACGACCATTACTCTTAATTGGATGATTGCAGAGCAATTCATGCTTAAAAGCCACTATAATAAGGGAATGGAAATAAAAGAAAGAGAAAACTGTAACACATCGATTCAGTATCTTAACAACATTAAACCTTTACAACTTTCTAACACTAAGAGTATCAACGAATATTTATGCAATCAGAACTTTATAGGAATTTCCTATCATACTACAATTATATAAAAACTATGACTAAATACAAATCACGGAACAACAGTTCAAAATCAAGCTCACCCCCAAATATATTAAACGAGGTGTTAATTGTAAAATTCCAAACGGAGTTCAAACTTAAATTGAATCATAACAATAGAGAAAGAGAGAGAATTGATTACAAAAAATAACGATTGGGAAGAAATACGCATCGCCATGGCCATGGAGCTGTGGAGTCCGTTAAAAGTAGAACATGATATCAATGGCGCCTTGTGGTCATCGTCGATATTAGTGTGGTTAGGTCGGTAGCATGATAATCCACGTTGTTAAACCTTGCACCATTTAAATTTCGGGTTTACACCGTTGGAGGAAGTGAAATTTATTAGTTCATTTACTATGTGTATTTATTATTTTGGTAATTATTGAAAGTGTGGGAATTAACCTGAATCGGAGGGAAGAGACTTGGAAGATGTGGTGAGTATTTATTTACTCATGCTCAAATTCTGATAGTGTTTATTTTTTTTGGTCATGGAGGTTCGTCTGTGATTTCAATGTATGAGGCAAAGACTCATGCTCATAGCGGAGGATTAGTCGGTGCGTGAAAACTGTCCGGATACCCTCTTTAGGTAAGCTCCCTTTCCAACAAAAATTGTATATTTACAATCACAAAGACATATTTTATGGTCGTTAAAGATCCCAATCTCCATTAAAAATATTATGATTTTAAGATCCTACAAGCAAAAAACGATTTTGATCAAACTAGGTTTTATGTGAAATAATATCTATACGTGGATCTTAGTATCCTAACTAGGATTTTATTATTTTAAGATATTACTCTTGATCTCACCTCTTAGTCTTTATCATATAATTGAGCCTCAAAATTTATCTACTCAACTTGAAATTGACCATCGTACATCCTAAAAAGTCTCTCTTAGGTGGTGTTTGATTTGTAGAAAGTTTTTGAAGAAATTGGAATATGTCATGGAATCGGAATCTATTAGAAATTGGAATCCAATTCAATATTCTGTTTGGTTGGCTGGAAATGTAATTGGAATCCAATTCCATATTCTGTATGGTTGGCTGTATGGTTGGCAGGATTTGGAATTGAAATCCATGTAATGACAAATTTGTCTTTTTATTTTTTGCATAATTTTACTTTGTTTTATAACTTATTGCTAGTTGTGGGTGGTAATGGTAAATGGTGGTGGTGGGTGACGGTGGTGGTGCTGATGGAGGGTGGTGGTAGAGAGTTTCAATTTGAAAGGTAATAAAAGAGTATGATGGTAATCTTGCATATTTTCTCTTCCAGGGAAATGAATTCCATCCGACCACCAAAGGAATTCATTCTCTCAATTTCAATGGAATTGGATTTTAATTTCTTCAAAAAAAAACTTGAACTAAATACAAGAACTGGATTTCAAATCCATTGGGAAAATTGAAATTGGTTAATGTATTTCAATGGAATTCGAAAGAAAATACACATCAAACTACAACTACGTTTTCTAATTCTTTAAAGTAGAAAATAAAACTCAATTAACTTTAACCAAACACATCCTCTAAATTTTCATTGGAAAACTGCAAATGAAATCTTCATGAGAAATTAAAAAAAAAAAAAAAAAACAAACACAGTATTCTTCACAACTAAACGGGCCCCAAATACCTGGGTATCTTAATTAGGCTTGGGCTGTATGAAATGGAAATGGGCTGTTAGGTTTTCGCGGGATAAATTCATCGCTGGACGCTGATTATCAGTATCAGTTTATCACCGATAACTACTATATATCAAATAATAAACTTTTGTAAAAGAAATACGAGTTTGTTACGTTATAAGTATCAGACCACCAACACTTTAAGGTGCGAAAGTTCCGATTTGGGAGAAAAGATGGCGGCGATCTTATCCTTCGCCACATCCGCCTCCACTTTCGGAGTGATTACTAACTCAAGTAGAACAGCAGCTCCATTACAGTCAAGCTCTCGAATCTCCATGGTTAATCACCATCAACCTTCTTCTCCTTTGTTTGTTCCAGAGGTTCGTCTTTTTGTATTGCTAATTTGTTAACTGTTTAATCAAACTCGTTCTTGCTTCTGCTCCACTATTCTTGAAACATCCCCACGCTTTCATGTCAAATTCGGCACATTTCATAATTTATGGTTTTAACTAGGAAATCAATACAAGTTGTTACAAATGTATTGTTTATCAGATGTCAAACTCATTCAATTATTTACAAGGACTTTATAGAAAAATGTACGGGATACAGTGAGTGAAGTTTGTTGGAGATTAGGTTTTTCGCCCCTTCTAAGTTAATGGATATCAATTCAGGTAGAAAGTGCAGTTGATACCTTGTATCCGGAGTTCAGGGCGGTGGATAATCTCGTGGCGCGAAATACCTCTAGAGTTCTCAAAGCTTTTCAGAACGCAAGGGTCGGATCTCATGTATGTTTATGTATCTTCACTTCAAATCATCGATATACAAATTGTCAGTTTCTACATCATGAATTTGGTAACTTATATCTACCTTCCTAAAGCATTATTCTCATTATATCAATTTAGCACTTCAGCGGTTGCACTGGCTACGGCCATGAAGAATCCGGCGGCCGAGAAGCCCTAGACCAAGCTTTTGCAGAGATATTCGGTGCTGAATCTGCAATTGTCCGCTCACAGGTTTACAATTTCTAATCATTCGTCTGTTCTTTCCACCATTTCTATTACATTCTCAATTTACTCAACACGCTTTAATTCAGTTCTTCTCAGGAACTCATGCTATCACATGTGCGCTGTTTGCTTTCTTGAGACCAGGCGATGAGGTACATAATCTACTCTTTTAAAACTCATAAAATTTATTCATTAATTTTATCAGCTTTTGGCAGTTGCTGGTGCTCCTTATGATACACTTGAAGAAGTTATAGGAATCAGAGATGAAAATGGATTAGGTTCTTTGAAAGATTTTGGTATCAAATATCGAGAAGTTGCAGTAAGCTTTTTCATCACCTTTTCTATAATATTATGAGTTACTACTTGCTAGTTCTTATGCATACTTTCTTTCAGCTTGCAGATGATGGTGGTCTTGATTGGGATGCTCTTGAAGTTGCTATAAAACCTCAAACAAAATGTGCCCTAATACAAAGATCATGTGGGTATTCTTGGCGTAAAAGTTTAAGTGTAGACGAAATATCAAGGGCAATACACATGATCAAGGTGACTACAAAAATTTATTGTTTTTTTTTTTATTAAGGTATGTTTGCTTGATGGAATAGAATGGCGAAGTAATGGAATGGTTAAGGTAATGGAATGAGTCATTACATTCTGTGATCATGTTTGGTTGTCTTGTGAGAATGGAATGAGTCGATACAATTGAAATTATAAAAAAAACAATAGAAAATATATTAGTAAGGATAAAATGGTCAATTTATGCTTACTTAATGGCCAGACAGTAACTGCATCCAACGAGAGACGAAAAGAGTTACAAAAACATCTTTAAGGGATAAAAAAAAGGTTAAAAGTTCTCGTAAGGGCCCCAATCCGTGATTTCTGACAATTTATAAAAGCTCATTGAAAGGTTAATTACTCTAGGGTTTATTTTTTTGCAAAATTAAAGAATTAAACATGATAAAGGCTCATTATAACTCAAAGAAAGTTATAACCCAAAAATATTTTCTATTTTCTTAGAAAAGAAATTTGTATAGTTTCATTAGAATCATGACATTCCTTGTAAGATTTGTGTCAGTAAAATACTTAGAGTAAATTACGGTTTTGGTCCCTGAGTTTGTCCAAAAGTTGTAGTTTTGGTTCCAAATAGTTTCCTCTTGCAAATTGGTTCCTATGTAACGATTTTGGTCCTTGAGTTCAAAAGTTGTATTTTCAATAGTTTCCTTTTGCAATTTTGGTGCCTATAGGGACCAAAATCGTTACAACAACTGAAAATAGGCACCAAAATTGCAAGAAAAAACAAACTAGGACCAAAACTGGAAATTTGAACAAAATCAGGGACCAAAACTGTATTTTACTCAACAACTTATAAATTAGAATGGGTTATATTACAATTTTCATTCCATTCCCATTATGGAATGAAAGAAAAACACCCCCAATCTGAGGAATAAAAAAAAACTAATGTAAGGAATCATATCCTTTAGGATTGACAAACAGTTTTATTTTTTCCATTTAATTATTTCTCCTGACAAAAGTATATTATTATATTTAAAGGCACAAAATCCGAATTGTTTGGTTATGGTGGATAACTGCTATGGTGAATTCACTGAAGCCATTGAACCTCCTATGGTGGTATGCCATCTTTTTATTTATTATTATTTATTTTTTTCAAAATCAATTAGTTTTTGGTGATAACGGGTAAACAGGGTGCAGATCTTATTGCAGGAAGTTTAATAAAAAATCCAGGTGGCACAATTGCGCCATGTGGCGGATACGTTGCAGGAAAAGAAAAATGGGTGAAAGCAGCAGCTGCTCGTTTATCTGCTCCAGGTCTTGGGGTTGACTGTGGGTCAACTCCTGGTGACATCATGCGAACATTCTTTCAAGGATTATATCTCTCACCTCAAATGGTTGGTGAAGCTATAAAGGTATTTAGCATAATTTTGTCTATAGTAAAATGAGAAAATGAAAAAAGAATAAAGAGGGGTAAATTGGTCATTTCACAAGTACTTCACCTCTACTTTCAAATGGTGTTAGCCAAAAGGATGAGTTGTGCAACGTTTTCAAACCATAGAGACCATTTGTGTCAAAACAAATACATAGGGACTACATTTGGTCTATATTGTAAACCATGGGGAGTATTTGTGTACTTTTGTCAAATTTTAAAGATATTAAATCACAAAAATGACCAAAACGGGTGGTCCCATTAAACAAATTGACCATCTTTTGACATATTACCAAAATGACCACTTTCGCAATGTGGTCAATTGTGAAATTGCTTTATGAATGGTCACAAAAAACCTTACAAAAATAAAAAATCATATTTCAAGATTGTTCATATTTTCTGAAACGATGATGTCATTTTGCAAAAAGAAACAGTAAATTACATTTTTGGTCCCTGAGTACACCTGATTTTTGCAATTGTGGTCGTTCATGTTCCAAGTAATATGACTATTTTTCGACCAAAATTGCAAAAGTTAGTCATACCTAGGGACCAAAAGTAGTCATTATACTAAGAACGTGGACTAAAAATGTTACAAGATCAACATTGCAAAAATCAACGATACTTATTTATTACTCCCTCCGTCCCAAAATTATTGTCCACATTTGACTTTTTTAGTCTTTCATCTTCAACTTTGTTGTTAAATAATTCCGTTTGTATTCTATTATTTTTGATGAAAATTATACCAATAGAAAAACATTTTAAAAAACTATCCGTTTATATATTTTTTGTCAAATACTATATAACAAAAACATAGATATTCGTGGTCAAAGTTAAAGTAAAAAGACATTGACTTTTCAAAATGGACAATAATTTTGGGACGGATGGAGTAAAAGATAAAAAAAACATTACCTTTTTTGCAACATTTCGTCAGTTTTTTGTCGGTAAAAGTAATTTCACAATTGACTGCGAAATAGGTGGTCGATTTATTAGAAGATAAAAAAAGATGGTCAATTTGTTAAATAGGACCCATTTTGGTCATTTTTGCGATTATCCCTAAAATCTATCTGTTTATGTGAAAAAAACAATGCATACAACAACATGACCAAATTCATTGTTACTAGGGAGGTTTACTGATAGCGGAAGTTATGTCCAAAAAAGGTTACAAGGTCCAGCCATTACCGCGAGTGCCACGTCATGACATAGTACAGGTTTGTTACGCGAAATTTATTATTTATAAAAATTGGTTTTTTTTTAAATTTGTTAAATAATAAAAACGAAAAATTGGAATTGTTTGTTAGGCTGTACAACTTGGAAGCCGTGAGAGGCTTCTTGCTTTTTGTGAGGCGGTACAAAGAAGCTCGCCTGTGAGCTCTTATACGAAGCCAATAGCGGGTGTGACAGCTGGCTATGCGTCAGAGGTGATTTTTGCTGACGGGACTTTTATAGATGGGAGTACAAGTGAGCTTTCGTGTGATGGGCCGTTAAGGGAGCCGTTTTGTGTGTTTTGTCAGGTTCTTATTTTTTTATTTTTTTTTTTCATTATAAAAAATGTAGAAATTGGAAAATTTAATGGAGTTGTTATCTCAGGGTGGCACTCACTGGACTCAATGGGGACTTGTTCTTGGTGAAGTTTTGAAATCATTGTAGAAGAGATGTGAAGGTTAGAAATTATTATTTGATTAGGGTTTGTGTAACTTTAGTGTAAATGATGTTGATTCATTTTTGTATACTTTTTGGTCTGATTTGGATTTGCTTGGAACATCAATGTTAAAGATGAGGGTTAAATTTCAGAATACAAGAGCAAAATAGTTAAATAGTCATTTCATGAAATGTTAACCATATAAAAGAGACCACTATTAAGGTGGCCTAATGGTGAACGGGTTATCACTTGGTTTGAAAACACTTCAAAATGAAAATTGACCCATATTTGAATTGTACAATTTCAACTTTGGGGTGACATGTGGTTCAAAATGGTAAATAGTAAAAATGAGATGATGTTAGTCCAAGAGACCAAAATAACAACTAAACCCAATTAAAATGGTATATACTAATATACTATATAGTCATAGAGACCAATTTTGCAGTTTTCTCTCAAGAAAATATAATTATCCACAGATTTTCTATTCTTGATTTGGTTAAAAGGATATATTATCCAAATGGTATTACAAATTTAGAAGTATAAATTGCTTTATCAACCGATTTGAATGCGACTTGAATAGGTTTATTTTTGCCACCAAAAAGTTGTTATAAGCTGCCAAAAAGTTATAAACTTTCACTTTATCTAGCTTTTTAGTTTTTAACGACTATGAGTCAATTGTTAAAGTCAACCGACATAACTTCACACAAAATATTTAAGACTTATTATATTCATACCCCTTCATAAAAGAAATTAACACATAATTATTATATGTACCCTTCCATAAATGTGTATATTAGGATAAATTTGTGGACCATATCCAAAATAATTGAAACAAAATTAGTGCAAGCCCAAATTTACTTTAGGGGATGTGGAAACTTGTCGACAGTCGACTCCCTTCTTTGGTGGTGGAGTCGCATATTGAGATCCCACATCGAGATCTGCGCTTTCTTTCACCAATCAATTGTATAAATGGCCCCACATATCATATGACTCACGTTTATGTCTCCTCGTGGGTCAAAATAACAATACTTTATTCATTTCCCACCTAATACATTCGTAATCGTTGCCCAACACAACTTCACTCGTTCAATCGATCATCTTGATCTCCACTCCCTTGGAGTTTTCCTCTTCGTCTCGGATTCACCTTACAGGTACCAGTTAGTTTTTGTATTTGGAAACTTTATACTAAATACAGATCAAGCACTTGGTCGTTTTCGATCTCGATGTTCTAAACATCGATCTTGATTCTCGAGTTTTTGTTAGTTATTTACTCGATTTCCTGTTTAAAACCACTTCATTCTGTCCGGTATATGTGTAGTCAACTCTATTCAACTTCTAGGTTACCTTACATAGCATTCATCGCCATTATCAGATCACTGAACGTGTTTGGCCAGCACAGAAAGTCAAATTTTCATTATATGAGTTTGATTAAGATATGATAACAAACGTCTCTATGCAGGTCTGTTTTAATTGAAGAACTGTAAGATGACGCATAAACAGGAGACGTTGATAGGTTCTGGAGCTTGTGTAGCACTTACAGTCCTCTTAGCATTGAAATTAGTTCGCGATCATCTTTCTAATTGGAAGAAACCTAAGGAACAAAAGGCGATCATAGTCATAATCCTTATGGCCCCGATCTATGCTGTTGACTCATACGTCGGATTGCTTGATATTCGTGGCAGTGAGACCTTCTTTGTGTTCCTGGACTCCATCAAAGAATGCTACGAGGGTCTGGTGTGATCTAAACCCTAATTACTCCATTTTTATGATTTCAATTGTTTCAAAAAAAAAAAAAAAACTAATCTCATCGTTTATCAAATTCAGGTGATGGCCAAGTTCTTGGCTTTGCTCTACACTTATTTGAATATATCCATAAGCAAGAACATAGTTCCAGATGAGATCAAAGGAAGAGAAATTCATCACTCATTCCCAATGACTCTCTTCCAAGTAATTTCCTAATTTTGGTTTACATTTTCATTCTTTGAGGTAATGAACAATGATAGCATGATACTGACGTATCTAATGATTAAATAAATGCAGCCTCATTCGGTTCGTTTGAACCATCAAAACTTGAAGCTGTTGAAATATTGGACATGGCAGTTTGTAGTGATTCGCCCTGTTTGTTCTGTTTTGATGATAGTTCTTCAACTTCTTGAGATATATCCTGATTGGCTGAGCTTGACATTTACTATGATCTTGAATGTTTCGGTTTCCTTAGCCTTATATGCCCTTGTGGTTTTCTACCATGTATTTGCTAAAGAATTGGCCCCACATAAACCTCTTGCCAAGTTCTTATGTGTCAAAGGGATCGTCTTCTTTTGCTTTTGGCAGGTACACTTCTCACTTGGGCCCCATTTGATATGACATGACAGAACAAGTTGTACTGCATTTGACTGATATTCATGTCAACATGACAAAAATAGAAAAGTTGCAATTTTTTTTTACCAACCAAAAAAAGTAGAACATGGACAAAATAGTTATTGTTTGGATCATTTTTAAAAAATCTTGGGGTTTATTGTATGATTATTTGCAGGGAATTGTACTTAGTGGTCTAGTGGCAATGGGCATAATTAAATCGAATCATTTTTGGCTTGATGTGGCGCATATCCAGCAAGCTCTTCAAAACGCATTGGTGATTGTGGAGATGGTGTTTTTTGCAATGTTTCAGATGTATGCATACACTGCTGCACCATACAAGGTCGATCATTTGAAAGAAAAGAAGAAAGAGTGATAAATATGGATCAAGATTTGATTTTTGGGTATTATAGATGTACCATTATCGTGTTTATGTATTGTTTTACAAGCATATTTAGAATATTAATGTTCCCTTTTTATAGGGTTTATATATTGGGATATAATAGATATTGAATGACGAGTGCTTCATGCTATCTCCTTGCACAATTGCTATATATTGTTTTGATTGTATTTGATTTCACTATGGGTAGGGTGGGCACTTGCGAACTCATGAAATTATGTAGAAGAAACAAAGACCTTGCACTCATTATGTCCGTATAAAGAAAAGAAAAGAAAATGAAAAATAACATGTAAATATTTGTTGTACTTAATTTATGTGTTGATAATATAGCATATATTGTTTTAAAGTTTTCATCGCTTAGGGTTTTTTTTTTTTTCTTGGGACGATATTTGTGGGTAGCATGCTAGATGCATGAAATATAATGAGAACTTGTAAGCTAGACGAAGTTGTTGAAGCCTCTTGAAGTGCATATAGTGGTCAACCTCGTATAGGCCCAATTACATGGTATCATAGTGAAGTTTAGGGTTTAAGAATATTTTGTGTTGAGCATTCCTCCCTGAGTGTCGAAAATATTGTTTGCATGAGAGTCATTGTTTATATCGGGGTACTGTTTATGTTGAGATTTGTAAGACCTATTTTTATTTTGAGATGCTTTATAAGGTAGATAGAGTTATTACCTTTTTGTCGGTGTGATTTTACGGATGAGTTGTTGATGAGTGGGAAGATGTTGAAACCTTATTATATACTAATCTTGTTGTGATTAAGATTAGTTAGGTTGTTGTATGAGTTCGAGTGATTAGAAACCCATCTGGAAGGAGTTTAAACCTTTAAAACTGTTAAAAGAGGTTACACGGGTCGTGTTAGGGTCACACGGGTCGTTTAGGAGACTTTTGTGATCCTTTTAGGCTTGCAGTAAGTTACACGGGTCGTGCTTTATAAGCATGGGTCGTGTTCGATTGCGCGCCGCGGGTTTTATGAGGCCGCGTCGCGGTGAGTGAGTTGGGTTTTTATCACTGAAGTCATACCGTAACTTACACGGGTCGGGTTTTCGGAGCACGGGTCGTGTTTTGACAGCGCGCGCCGCGGGTTTTTAAAGGGCGCGCCGCGGGTCGCGTCTGATGGGGTTATTACGCAGCAAACCCTCATTTCGAGAAAAACATAACCAAACACGATTTCAGAGCAAAAAGGGGCGATTTGCTGCCAAATTGAGCCAGGAGATGCGTAAGAAACCATGGGGAGACTTCGATCTAACCCCGTAAACGCGTTCTCGATTCCTAATTTGTCGAGGTGAGTGATTCTTCGTTTTGGGGGTTTTGAAACCCTAGCTTTGATTTCGGTGTTTTAGCTATATATTGTTATATATGTTGTTAGTAGATTGTTAGTGGATGCCTTTAGAGTTATTGGTGAGAGTATTGTCGAGTTTCTACGGTTGAATGAGTAGAACCGCGGATTTGGGGGTTTCGGTAAATATAGAGTTGATATTTACCGTTTATACTCCTTTCTCCTCTTTTGATTCATACATCTTTGAAGTAGATGTTATTGAGATGATTGTGGATGTTTGGAGAATTGATTTAGACTTTGGTGATATAACCAAGTCTAGCGAACAGGAGCCCGGTACGCGTAAATTGAGGGTTCCACATACTAAATCGATATCAGGCGAGTACTTTCGAATAATTGAGTAAGAGTTATACATTGTTGTATATATATATATATATATATATATATATATATATATATATATATATATATATATATATATATATATATATATATATATATATATATATATATATATGTTTTACATATATGTGTGTGTTGTGTTGATATTGATGTGGCTTAGAGTTAGAGTGGTTCTGTTATTTGTGGATAACGAGAGATGGGTTACAGTCTATATTTGAGTATAAGAGCAGAGTATATGCTAGAGTGAGTGAGTTAAAGAGTTTTGGAGTTTGATTGCCACTACTATGATGATTGTTATAATTGAATATAATTGATTGTGTAATGAGTATATGCGAGTGTGTGTGATTGAGTTTATGAGTAGTATCAGTTGTGATACTTATTATTGAGTTGATGACACTAATAATTAGCTGGTGTTTGTAAAGCTAATATGTTTGCAGGTTTCAGAGTTAAGAGAAGGTGAATATTTGCTAATGAGATTAGCAAAGGAGAATGTTGAGAAAGTATACTGAGAGAGATTACTGAAGTATAATTGAGATTACTCACTAAGCTTTATAAGCTTATACTTGAGTTGTATGTTGTTTTGCAGGTATCTGTAGCAGTGATAGGGAAAGACATGTGATAAAGAAAGATGGACAACTTAGAGCCTGTCCTTTTAATTGAAGTAGATTTATTTGTAATGCATGGTTAAGATTGTAAGGACCTTTTATGTAATTATTGTGATGATAATATCTTGATCCGTGCTTTGATTACAAGTATACCCATTTTGATGTGTAAATTGTTGAAAATTTTTTGGTGTACTTTGTATGAGAAACCGGGTGTTACAATATTACTGTTTTATGCCGGAATAATGTTCATGTAAGACCCGGTCCGCCGAGTCGCGGCCCGAAGGAATCCGCGGCGCGACTTTTGGAAGAATCTAGAATCGCGTAGGATTTGTACGCGCGGCGCGGTTCTAAAGAATCCGCGGCGCGGTGCGCCGCAGTCATGAAAAACCCTAATTCGGATTTAAACACCTATAAAAAGGACCCCAGCCCTAGGGTTCGTGTTTTTGGAGAGTTTTTAGAGTAGAGGTGTCTGGTTTCGGCAGATACTCTTTGGTCTCGAGGTGTTGAAGGTATTGGGAGATTAGAAGAAGGAGATCCACGCGGGAGAAGGTTTAGAACGGATCGTGGGCATCACTCCGTCCTTCAGAAGTGAGGTAAGAAGATTTACTCTTCTGACTTTTCTGTTTATCCCGTCATATGGTGTTACCAGTTAGTTTGTAGCTTTAGACGATTTGTAGCCCTTAGGGTTTGAACCAAGTACATGCATGGACTTGCATGTCCATAAGGAAGTGACCTTAGGGTAGTTCCTGATCCCAGGAAGGGTGTAGAAAGGAACCCTAGCCGATTGATGTACTGTTAATCGCTGAAAAACATTTTGGAATGTTACGAGCCGCGACGCGGACTGGCTAAGTCAGCGGCGCGGACTCGGCTGAAATCCCGTAATTGTGCAATGGTAGCCGCGGCGCGTAGGGCGAGGAGCCACGCCGCGGCGAGCGACTGTTTGTCCAGGAATTTAGTTTTGACCACGGTTTGATGGCAAATAGTGAGTCTAACCTTTAGGCAGGTCTGTAAGAGCCTAGTCAGTAATTGATATGTTGTATGTGTGTGGGATTTAGGTGTGTGGACGAGCTAAGTGGGGATATTAGAGAATATCTGTGCGGTTTCGAATCAGGTGAGTACCCTCACCTTACTATATGATGTTGCATGTTAGGCATCTTGTGTGTTATTTACAGTTATATGATTTGCTCTATATCTGTGGTTATTTGTTGTGGGCTCAGTACTGATGCGTGTCCCCTCGTAGCTGTTGTATGGCGAGTTGGACTAAGCCTTGTCCCATAGCTGTTGTATGATGGGCTGGGCCATAACCGGGAACCCATAGCTGTTGTATGATGGGTAGAACCTTCCCGTGTCCATAGCTGTTGTATGATGGACGCCCGTAGCTGTTGTATGGCGGGTAGGGTCGGGTCGTTCTCGAGGACGGGTTGTTTAATGTGTGGGCATGTATGGTAATTTGTGGACTCACTAAGCTTTAAGCTTACCCGTTGTTTTATAATATTTCAGGTAAATCGATTGACAAAGGGAAGGGCAAGGCGTGACGGCGGCGCACCGCATACAAGAAAATTTATGTTAATGAATTATGTTATGATTTTCAATTGTTTCCGCTGTTGGTTTAATAAATAGGTTAAACGGATTTACTTTTGGAATAAATGTTTTATTGAAACTTTGATAATAAATGAATTTTAGAAATTTTGAAATTGGGGCGTTACAAATTGGTATCAGAGCCTTGGTTTGAGGGATTTGGATGAACTGTATGGGGAATCCAAACTCAAACTTAGGACTAACCGATTTTATTAAGAAAATACTTTTGGAAGGTTAAATTGAAGTAAAAGAAGATGCGATGCGAACCGTCAGCCGAGCTCAAGTAAGTTTTGTGATTCCCAATTACCCATGCCAAGCTTGTGTTATGTGATAAAATGTATTGTGCTAGGATGTAAAGCTGCCTGGATAATATACTCTATAGACTGTTTGTGCCTTATGTGCTGCCTTGGAATTTTATGCTACTGTCGTTAGGTTGCTTAGTGAATGCTGGTAGGTTATATACAATTAGGGTAAGATAGCCTAACAATTCTTGGTCTGGCCTTACTGGCTGTTCCTTGTTTGGTTGTGACTTTAGGGTAGATCAGTTATTCAAACGTCTATCTTATTCCTGATTGTGTACGGCTGTGCGTCCGTGAGGTGACTCGACGACATTAGCAATAGTTCTCTTAGGCACGTGTGAGATGGAGAGTTAGATCAAAAGATTAGGCACCACGGTGCATGACCACATGAGTCAAAGGAAATGGTTTATTGCGTGTGACGTTTTAGGAGGATGGTTGACGAACTTGGAACAAGGGCGAATAGGTGTGGAAGGTAGTACCAGGCCAGTATTACCGAAAGCACAAGATTCACGCTTGAGTCAAGAGTAGTCAAACAAAGTCCTAAAAAGTCAAGTAGTTAGATAGATAGGAGTGACGCGAGTATTGATATTAGAACTGTTGCGCATTTCAGAATGGCAGTCACTCGAAGCAACGGTGGACCAGATGCGGGTACCTCGAGTGGGGGAGGACCGACTGATGAAAATCTCCGTAACCTGATAGCGGAGGAGGTTTCGCGAGAAGTGTTGGCTGCGATACCTCAGTTCTTTGGTACGATTAAGGCTGAGCTATGGGCAATGCTCGAGGAACGACTGGCTACTCAGGGCACGTCACGTGCGAGGGATGCAAGTTATAAGGACTTTTCGGCTTGTTCGCCTCCGATGTTCGATGGGGGCAGGGATCCGATTGTTAGCATGCGGTGGATTTTCGCAGTGGAGGGTGCTTTCCGCATATGTTCCTGTCATGAGGACTCCAAGGTAACGTTTGCGGCGAATCTTTTAAGAGAGGGTGCGAAAGATTGGTGGGAGATACGAACGAAAGATCTCACTCCTACTC
The DNA here is from genome assembly GCA_023525715.1 of Cichorium intybus. NCBI lineage: Eukaryota > Viridiplantae > Streptophyta > Magnoliopsida > Asterales > Asteraceae > Cichorium > Cichorium intybus. Next base: position 134,125,829 of record CM042012.1, read on the forward strand.
AGTTGGATGCCATTACATGGCCGCAGTTTAAGGAACAGTTCAAATTGGAGTATGTTCCACAGGTGGAAATGGAACGCTTGGCGCAGGAGTACCTAAATATGACCCAGACTACTGAGACGGTGACGGAAATCACCAAGAAGTTTAATGAACGGGCACTCTTCTGTCCAGAGTTTGCGGCAACCGAGCGCATGAGGATGACCCGATACTTGGCAATGCTTCGCACAGACATTCGGGAATTTGTGTCTGCTGCTAGGCACCAAACTCTTACTGATATGATAGCGGCCGCTCGAGCCCGAGAGTTGGAACTGGAAACCCAACAAAAGCAGAAGCGTCCGGCGCCTACTCAGACTCAGCAGGTGTCGAAGAAATTTCGAGGGGCAGATCAGGGAAAGCAAGGGCAAAGGAGCCAGGGTAAGTGTGGTAAATGTGGAAGGAATCATGAGGGGCGTTGCTGGGTGCTAATATGTCATAAGTGTGGAAAGGAGGGCCACTATGCTAAGGATTGTCGGCAAGAGGTCAAGATTTGTTTTAATTGTAACCAAGTGGGCCACTTCAAGGCCCAATGTCCCCGTCTGACTCAGGGAGTGGTTCAGAATCCGGCACCCACTACACTCCGGATTACCGATGGTAGGCAGGGGAAAGGGGAAGCCCCTAAGACCAAGGGTCGAGCATTCGTCATGACCGCCGAGGAGGCACAGGATGCGCCCGACGTCGTCACGGGTACTCTTTCTTTACTTGCCTCGTGTTTGTGGTGTGTGTAATTAATATGTCTATTATGCTTTGATTAGGAACATTCTTAGTCAACTCTACGCCTACCTTTGCACTATTTGATTCGGGTGCTAGTCATTCTTTTGTGTCTGCCGCGTTGGGAAAGAGTTTCGGTATTGCTTTAGGAACTCTTCATCAGCCGTTAGAAGTGGAAATTGCGGATGATAAAACCGTGCAAGCGACTAGTGTTTATCGGGGATGCGAAGTCGTGATTCAAGGAATAAAGTTTCCGATCGATCTCATCCCTATACCGTTGAGTGACTCCCGAGTCATCATCGGTATGGATTTGGTGGGTCAGCATGAATCATGGATCGATTGTAAAAACAAGCGAGTGTGGATTCAAACCCAAAGTGGGGGAGAGCTGGTTGTGCAGGGCGAGAGAAAGAATCGAGGTGCAGTTTTCTGTTCAGCTGCTAGGGCACGCAGACATTTTCGGCATGGAGGTTCGGGATTTGTGGCTTATGTTGTAGACACACAAGAAAGAAAGCCACAGCAGAAAGCAGGTGATATACCAGTAGTTCGGGATTTTCCTGATGTTTTTCCCGAGGACCTGCCTGGCGTACCGCCAGAGAGACAGGTGGAATTTAAGATCGACTTAACTCCCGGTGCAGCTCCGATAGCTAAAGCACCGTATCGTCTTGCGCCTCCGGAGATGTTGGAGTTGTCTATTCAACTTCGAGAATTATTAGATAAGGGATTTATTCGACCCAGTTGCTCGCCGTGGGGAGCGCCTATTTTGTTTGTTAAGAAGAAGGATGGTTCCAATAGGATGTGCATAGATTATCGTGAGCTGAACAAGCTTACGGTGAAGAATCGATATCCATTACCTCGCATCGACGATTTATTCGACCAACTGCAGGGCGCTTCGTGGTTTTCAAAAATTGATTTGCGGTCAGGTTACCATCAGATGCGAGTTCGGGAGGAAGACATCCCGAAAACGGCTTTTCGAACGAGGTACGGCCACTTCGAGTTTGTAGTGATGCCGTTTGGACTGACCAATGCACCTGCAGCTTTTATGGACTTAATGAATCGGGTGTGTCGACCAATGTTGGATCGGTCGGTTATAGTTTTCATTGACGACATCTTAGTCTACTCTCGGAGCAGGGAACAGCATGAACAACACTTAAAGGAAGTATTAGAGACCTTAAGGAAGGAGAAGCTTTATGCAAAATTATCCAAGTGTGACTTTTGGCTACGAGAGGTTCAGTTTTTGGGTCACATTGTAAATAAGCAAGGAATCATGGTAGACCCGGCTAAGGTGGAGGCCGTGATGCGGTGGGAGGTTCCGAAGACTCCCTCGGAGATTAGAAGTTTCTTGGGTCTGGCTGGTTATTACCGTCGTTTCATCCAAGACTTCTCAAAGGTTGCAGTACCTTTGACCCGGCTAACTAAGAAAAATGCTGCTTTTCGGTGGGGTGAGGAGCAGCAGCAAGCTTTTGAGACTTTGCGGCGGAAATTGTGTGAAGCTCCGGTTTTGACTTTGCCTTAGGGCATGGAGGACATGGTAGTTTATTGCGATGCGTCTATCTCGGGATTGGGGGCAGTCTTGATGCAACGAGGCAGGGTGATTGCTTACGCCTCGCGACAGTTGAAGCCCCATGAGGCTAACTATCCTACTCATGATTTGGAATTGGGAGCGGTCGTTTTCGCTCTCAAGATTTGGAGACACTATTTGTATGGAGTGAAGTGCACCATTTTCACGGACCATAAGAGTTTGAAGTACCTGATGGATCAGGCAAACCTCAATATGAGACAGAGAAGATGGTTGGATGTATTAAAAGACTATGATTGTGAGATACACTACCACCCTGGAAAGGCCAATGTGGTAGCGGATGCGTTAAGTCGAAAGGCTTCGAGTGCACCCCTTCGGGGCGTTTGTCTAAGGATGACAATTGTGACACCGCTGCTTGAGCTGATTAGGAAAGCCCAAGTGGAAGCAAGCAAGAGCGAGAATCAGAAAAGTGAGAGGATTGTGGGTCAGTTGGCAGCTATGGTCAAAGATAGTAGGGATTTGTTGACTTGTCACGAGAGAATTTGGTTATCGAAGCTGGGCGGAGTTCGTCAAACCCTATTGGAGGAGGCACATAAATCCAGGTTCTCTATCCACCCTGGAGCAACTAAAATGTATAGGGATCTGCGTGAATATTATTGGTGGCCAGGCATGAAGAGGGAAGTAGCTTGGTTTGTCGAAAAATGCTTGACCTGTCGTAAGGTCAAGGCCGAGCACCAACGGCCTCATGGTAAGTTGCAGCCTCTTGAGATCCCAGAATGGAAATGGGAGCATATCACAATGGATTTCATCACGAAGTTGCCAAGAACCCCTCGACGTATGGACACTATTTGGGTTATCGTGGATAGGTTGACCAAAAGTGCTCATTTCCTCCCCATCCAAGAGACTTACTCTGCAAAGGAATTGGCTAAGGTCTTCACAGATGAGATTATCTCTCGGCATGGTATACCGGTCTCGGTGATATCCGACCGGGATGTCCGATTTACGTCTAGGTTTTGGAAGAAGTTTCATGAGGAATTAGGCACTCGCCTTCATTTCAGCACAGCATATCATCCTCAGACGGATGGGCAGAGTGAAAGGACGATTCAAACACTGGAGGATATGCTTAGGGCATGTGTCATCGATTTTGGCGGGAGTTGGGATTCCCATCTCCCTTTAGCTGAGTTTTCTTACAATAACAGTTATCACGCGAGTATTGGCAGAGCTCCCTTTGAAATGTTGTATGGAAGAAAATGTTGGACACCTATATGCTGGGGTGAGGTTGGCCAGCAGGTATTGGGAAGTACAGAGGTGGTGCTCAAGACAACTGAGTTAATTCAGAAGGTTCGGGAGAGATTGTTAACCGCTCAAAGCCGACAGAAAAGTTATGCGGATAGGCGACGGTCCGATCTTGAGTTTCAAGTTGGGGATTATGTTCTTCTAAAGGTGTCGCCTTGGAAGGGAGTTATTCGTTTTAGGAAGCGAGGAAAGCTTGGCCCTAGGTACATTGGACCATATCGAATTGTCGCCCGTGTAGGTGAGGTAGCTTACCGGTTGGAGCTGCCCGAACAGCTTAGTCAGATTCACGACACGTTTCACGTTTCGCAGCTCAGAAAGTGCATGACTGAGGAATCCACAATAGTACCTTTGGAGGATATTCAATTAGATGAACGTCTAAATTATGTGGAGCGACCAATTGCCATCATTGAAAAGAAGATAAAGACTTTGCGGAATAAAACGATAGGATTAGTGAAGGTTCAGTGGCAGCATCGAAAAGGGTCCGAATGGACTTGGGAACCGGAGGAGGAAATGCGGAGGCATTATCCAGAATTATTTACCGGCACGGATTTCGGGGACGAAATCCAATTAAGCGGGGGAGAATTGTAAGACCCGGTCCGCCGAGTCGCGGCCCGAAGGAATCCGCGGCACGGCTTTTGGAAGAATCTAGAATCGCGTAGGATTTGTACGCGCGGCGCGGTGCGCCGCAGTCATGAAAAACCCTAATTCGGATTTAAACGCCTATAAAAAGGACCCCGGCCCTAGGGTTCGTGTTTTTGGAGAGTTTTTAGAGTAGAGGTGTCTGGTTTCGGCAGATACTCTTTGGTCTCGAGGTGTTGAAGGTTTTGGGAGATTAGAATAAGGAGATCCACGCGGGAGAAGGTTTAGAACGGATCGTGGGCATCACTCCGTCCTTCAGAAGTGAGGTAAGAAGATTTACTCTTATGACTTTTCTGTTTATCCCGTTGATAGCGTGCCATCTGGCAACCGCTAACGCGTCTTCCAGAACACCCGTGTGCATTCCAAACTCGCCAGCCGCTGGGAGGTCCTCGCCAGGAAGACCCTTCCAGCCAACGGAGAAATCGCCCTGGCGAGATCTCTCCTGGAGAACTTCACTCCAGCTCACTAACGATGTACTCGCTGGAATGACCAGCGTGAACTATACTTGGCGCCATGCCCCTCGACCTACGCATGGCGCCCAGGTCTGACAAAGATCGTGCGCGCCCCATCCGGCCGGTCTGCGCCAATAGGGGCGTGGCGAAGGACGTGGGTCGTACTGCCAACGGACGACTTGGTCCCCTCCTGCCACAGCAAAGATCCTGTCGGCCATAGCCAGACAGGGCAAGGCGTATAAAAGCCCTTAGAGGGCATCCGGTAAGGGGATCGCACACAAATTACCCTAACCTTCCAATATAAACTAAACTTGCCGGAGATCTGACTTAGGCATCGGAGCGTTTTCCCGGGACCTCCTCCCGGAGAACGACTGACGTTGCCATTTCCTTTGTGATTGTGGTCGCATGTCAAACCCAAGACGACCAGGATCACCCGTGAGACGAGATTCAGACGATTTAGTACACTACTTCGCATCATTGGCGCCATCCGTGTTGTGACGCGCAACAAGAAACCACCACTCTAATCTCCGGCAATGACGACTGAAGGACAAACCAGCGACGGTAACATCCCTACAAGTCCCATACGCTCAATGTTACCGTTAGGCCCAATATCGATAGAAACGCTATCAACAACACCATCACCATCAAGGACTGCCCCACTAGTACCTCCTTTGATCCCCCAAACACCAGTCACTTCATTGTCATTCCAACAGACTATAACACCCGTACCCTTCAGTACGCCACCGCCGTATATACCGTTTAGCTACCCTTTCACACCATTTCAAACTTCAACAGGACCACCAATGTTCACCCCTTCAACCACCACTTTCTTCCAGCCACCCCAACCAACGGTAGCACCACTATTCACAAGCTTTACACAAGCGCTAGTAAACACACCCGTTTCATCCTTAGGAGGCGTACCGACCAGCGCGCTCCCTCTGTTCTACACCCAACCGCCAATATATCAACCCATCACATCTCCCATCCAAACAACAAACAGTACAAACCTGCTTCCCCCTGTAGCATACAAATCCCCGTTCATCAAAGAAATACACGATTACGACATGCCTAACACGGCCAAGCTACCACACCTAAAAACCTATAACGGAACAACCTGCCCAGATAGCCATATCGACACTTACGAGTGGCACATGCAATCACTAAAGTTAGACGAACGCTTCTGGTGTACACACTTCCCGACGACGCTGGACGGGAACGCCGACGCATGGTTCAAAAGCCTCGCGCCAGGTAGCATCAGAAACTTTACGGAGCTCAAAGAACAATTCCTCTCAAACTTCATGCAGTTACGTAAGTATCGGGGAGACATCCGAGAGATCATTGGGTGTAAGCAACTGGAGGGCGAGCCAATTAGAGCATATTTCAAACGATTCAACGAAGCAACGCTAAATGTTCCCGGACAAAACGACAACCTGGTGACCGGAGCTTTCACACATGGTTTATTGCCGGGCCCGTTATCAACGAAATTCTTAGGAAAACCACCAGCTACCCGGCAAGAAATGAAGGAGCGAGTAGAACGTTTCTTACGTCAGGAAGAAGGAACGACTGCCAAAGAAGCGTACCTAAAAGCGACAGCCACTTCCTCATTAAAGTCCAGGGAAAACCACTCACAATACCCGGGCGAGAGACGACAACCTTTCAGAAGAGGCAAACCCCAAAAACCCTACAACAACTACTACAGAGACGATCGGAGATATAGGCGAACAGACATCTTAGCGGTGTCTGACAAGAACAAGCAGGCGAAAAGAACATTAGAACGACCAAGAGACCAATCCAAATACTGCGAATTCCATAAATGCTACGGGCATGACACGGCAGAATGTGCTGTGCTAAAGAAAGAGCTTGACCAGAGAATACAACGAGGAAACCTAAATGACATCGCCAAATCAATTCGCCCAAAAAACGGTAGAAGTGATGTACTAGCAAAACCCATGGACGCGCCAAAGAAGGGGCCAGAGATTCTAGTAATACACAAACACCACCGCAGAGCACGAGAACAAACACCAGATGTCGACGAACAACAGATATCCTTTTCCAGCAGAGACAAGAAGCCAGAAGGATGGAGTGGCGACGACCCACTCATCATCCAAGCTAGAATACGAGATATCATCATTCACCGCGTACATATCGATAGTGGTAGTGCAGCGGATATCATGTTCGAACATTGCTTCCGCCAGCTGCCGCGGGAATGGAGGACAGATCTGCGTCCCCCGATGGGAAATTTAACCGGCTTCACAGGGCACAGCGTCATACCCACAGGAATGATCTACCTGCCCATCACGATAGATGACGACCAGCGAAAGAAAACAGTTACACTCGAATTCATAGTAGTACGGGCACCATCAGAACACAACATCATCTTGGGAAGACCGGCAGCGCTATACTTTGGCATTGTAGCATCGACACTACACGGTATAATCAAGTTCCCAACGGACGCTGGTGTGGCCTCCGTCCTGGCAACACCGCAGAAGAAACTTAAGTGCTACCAGATAATGCTACCCGCAGATATCGACAGCAAACGAAAGCGCCCAAGAGACGAACCTGAGGAAAGCAGAGAAATAATTCACCACGATTATCCAGACCAAAAAATACAAGTCGGAAGCACGTTACCAACAGAGTTACGAAAAAAGGTGATATCCCTACTCCGAAAATATAAACAAGTATTTTCCTGGGAGCCAGCGGACATGGTGGGAGTAGAAAGAGCAATCATCGAGCACAATCTCAACATTGTACCAGGGAGTAACATGGTCAAACAAAAACGTCGTGGCCAAGCAGGAGAACGCAACAACGCCATCAATGCAGAAGTCGCCAAGTTAGTAAAAGCAGGTATTGTCCGCGAAGCTTTCTTCCCAACGTGGATAGCCAACCCAGTCATGGTAAAGAAAAGTGATGGTAGCTGGAGAATGTGCATTGATTACACCGATTTAAACAAAGCATGCCCGAAAGATTGTTACCCACTCCCCGAGATAGACCAGAAAGTAGAATCGCTGGAGGGATTCAAGTGGAAGTGTTTCCTAGACGCCTATAAGGGCTACCACCAAATTCTCATGCGGCAAGAAGACGAAGACAAAACAGCCTTTTACACGGATCACGGCACTTTTTGTTACCAGAAAATGCCGTTCGGCCTAAAAAACGTGGGGGCAACATACCAAATACTAGTCGACAAGGCGTTCAAAGACCAGATCGGAAGAAACATTGAAGTATATGTCGAAGACATGGTCATAAAAAGCCGCGCAGAGCAATCCTTGCTACAAGACATTGAAGAAACCCTTAAAACGCTTTCCAAAATCCAAATGAAACTCAACCCGGCCAAATGCACCTTCGGTGTGGAAGAAGGAAAGTTCCTGGGATATTACATCACGAGAGAAGGTATCCAGCCAAACCCGGAGAAAGTAAAAGACTTCGTCGAGATAAAGTCACCAGCATGCTTGCGAGAAATACAAGGACTCAGTGGAAAACTCACAGCCCTGGGACGCTTTGTAGCAAAGTCAGTAGAGAAAGCCCTTCCGCTGTTCAACACGCTGAAAGGCTGTATTGACAAAAACAATTTTCGATGGACAGACGAAGCAGAAACAGCTTTGACACGTTTAAAAGACGCAATGAAGTCGCTGCCCACGCTAGCGTGCCCAGTCCCAGGAGAGAAGTTATCCATATACCTAGCAGCGTCACCAGACGCAATAAGCGCAGTTCTAACGGTGGAAAGAGAACACCAACAAAGACCAGTATATTTTGTTAGCAGGGCACTCCAAGGGCCAGAACTACGTTACCCACAACTAGAAAAGTTAGTCCTAGCTTTGATCTATGCAGCACGCCGACTGAGGCGTTATTTCCAAGCCCATCATATTGAAGTGTTGACAAGCCAACCAATTCGCCAAATCCTACTGAAACCAGAGAAATCCGGCCGCCTAGCCAAATGGGCCATCGAACTAGGAGAACATGATATCGACTACAAGCCAAGAACGAGTATCAAGGGCCAAGCACTAGCGGACTTTCTGGCAGAAATGCCAGAAGAGGCCGAAGCAGCCACAAGTCAACGCCCAAAGCAAGAACCAGACACGCCTCAGGAAACATGGATGCTCCACACCGACGGTGCAGCCAGCAAAGAAGGCTCGGGGGCAGGCCTAGTGTTAACAAGCCCAGAAGGCGAAGAAATCACCTACACACTTAGATTCGACTTCCAAACAACCAACAATGAGGCAGAATATGAAGCACTGCTCGCCGGAATGCGACTCGCAAAGGAGAACGGAGTAAAACACCTCCTGGCACATAGCGACTCTTTGTTAGTGACCAACCAAATCAATGGAGCCTACGAACTAAAAGACCAGTGAATGAAGAAATACGTAGAAGAGGTTAACAGAATTGCAACAACGATGGAATTCTTCACAATCAAACAAATTCCACGCGCGGCTAACAGAAAAGCAGATGCGCTAAGCAAACTAGCCTCCGTAGCATTCGACCACCTATCTAAAGAAGTCCTAGTAGAAGTACTAAAAGAAAGAAGCATTGATGGCTGGAAAATAGCACCAATTAGCACAACCACCACGTGGATGACACCTTTAATCGACTACTTGACACAAGGCCTCCTTCCAACTGACAACGCCGAGGCACGAAAGGTCAAAGTAAGAGCCCCCCAATATGCAATGCGAAACGACACACTATACAGACGCGGATACTTAGAGCCCTGGCTAAAATGCATTACCCCAGAGGAAGGAAAGACGGTGTTGGAAGAAATACACGCGGGTGACGCTGGAGCACACGAAGGAGCCAGAGCACTCACCGGAAGAACTCTCAGAGCGGGAGTATACTGGCCAGACATCCATGCAGACGCAACGGAAGTAACAAAGAAATGTGTCGCCTGTCAAACTTTTTCACCGCTCCACCACTCACCAGCGGCCCCCATGACCAGCATTTCAAGTCCATGGCCTTTTTACCAATGGGGAATTGATATAGTCGGCCCGTTCCCGGAAGCACCGGGCCGAGTAAAATTCCTCATTGTAGCAGTATATTACTTCACCAAATGGATTGAGGCAGAAGCCGTCGCCTCAATAACGGGGAAGAACATGATCAAGTTTATGTGGAAGAACATCCTAACCAGATTTGGCACCCCAAAAATCCTAGTCAGCGACAACGGTTTACAATTTGCGGAAGACCCATTCCGCACATGGTGTGCTGAGAAACTAATCAAACAAAAGTTCACATCCGTCGCACACCCTCAAGCCAACGGTCAGACTGAAGTGTCCAATAGAACATTGGTAGCGGGATTAAAGAAAAGACTGGGGAAAGCGAAAGGTCGCTGGGTGGAAGAATTACCCACGGTACTTTGGTCATACCGTACCACCCCACGAACATCCACCAAGGAAACGCCATTCAGACTGACGTACGGCACGGAAGCCGTTTTGCCACCAGAAATCTTCATAGGCAGCCTGCGCACCACGGAATTCGCGGAAGACAACAACAACCAGGACCTCCGCCTCAATTTGGATATCCTGGAGGAGAAGCGAGAATTAGCTAATATACGACAAGCATGCTACAAAGCGGCAACAGAGAAGTACTACAACGCGCGTGTCCGAGAGAAACGCTTTGGAGTTGGCGACCTGGTCCTTCGAAAAAATGAAGCAAGCCACGCTGAACTACCAGGCAAACTTGGCCCAACATGGGAAGGCCCGTACAGAGTCACAGAGGCCAACCCAAAAGGATGCTATGTCTTGGAAACCTTAGAAGGCCGAGCGATACCGCGCACATGGAACGTTCAGAATCTCAAACAGTTTCACTACTAGAGAAAAGGCCAAATAGGCCGCGCCATCAGCATCTATCCAAAATTGCAACCACCGGATGAACAAAGTAATGAATGGAAATTGTTGCTTTCGCTTATACATGTTACGAATGAATAAAATGTCGAAAAGGCTCAGCGACTCCTGGTCCTAGTCTTAAAAACCTTAAGGGTGAAATACCCCTTAGCGGACTTAGCGACTCCTGGTCCTAGTCTTAGCAAGGTTATCCAGGTGAAACACCCTGAAGAAGGCTCAGAGACTCCTGGTCCTAGTCTTAAAAACCTTAAGGGTGAAATACCCCTTAGCGGACTTAGCGACTCCTGGTCCTAGTCTTAGCAAGGTTATCCAGGTGAAACACCCTGAAGAAGGCTCAGCGACTCCTGGTCCTAGTCTTAAAAACCTTAAGGGTGAAATACCCCTTAGCGGACTTAGCGACTCCTGGTCCTAGTCTTAGCAAGGTTATCCAGGTGAAACACCCTGAAGAAGGCTCAGCGACCCCTGGTCCTAGTCTTAAAAACCTTAAGGGTGAAATACCCCTTAGCGGACTTAGCGACTCCTGGTCCTAGTCTTAGCAAGGTTATCCAGGTGAAACACCCTGAAGAAGGCTCAGCGACTCATGGTCCTAGTCTTAAAAACCTTAAGGGTGAAATACCCCTTAGCGGACTTAGCGACTCCTTGTCCTAGTCTTAGCAAGGTTATCCAGGTGAAACACCCTGAAGAAGGCTCAGCGACTCCTGGTCCTAGTCTTAAAAACCTTAAGGGTGAAATACCCCTTAGCGGACTTAGCGACTCCTGGTCCTAGTATTAGCAAGGTTATCCGGGTGAAACACCTTGAAAAAGACTCAGCGACTCCTGGTCCTAGTCTCAAAGGCCTTAAGGGCGAAACACTTATACAGGACTTAATGACTTATGGTCTTAAGTCCTATAGACCTTAAAGGGAAAATTCCCTAATAGGCGGAACAACACTCAATCCTAGCCTTAGCAAAACCACATGGTTAAAACGCTTGAGAAAAGACATGCAATAAACTCAAACAATCGCATAACGAAGAAAAGAGGCCTACAACAGACACCGAATCAACATCAAACATAACCAAACAACGTCGTCATGGCTCGTAAGCCTTACAAAACAAAATAAAAATCTTGTCCAAATAGCCTCAGAAGGGCTTTACAAACATTGTTCATCACAAAATACCACCAAAAGACAAGTAAACGAAACATCAAGTACCTGCTACGAGCGAGAAGGGCCGACAACACTGCTTGGATCCAGCAAAGCCTTCAAGTCAGGAACACCAAGCTCTCCAAGTTTGAAGGTCGTAGCATAATCAACATTCATAAACGCATCCACAGCCTCATCTACCTCCAAACCAATGTCAAGGGGGGGCTCCTCCTCTTCTGCCGCAATCTCTTTGCCCGCCTTCATATCCTTTATGGCACGAGCATAACCTTGAGCCTGCCCAGCAGCCACACACACCTCCCGGAGACGGTGCACGCCCATCCCGAAGTCCCGGCTTTCCATAACCAAATCGACAACTCCTACGATACCATTGGTTAAAAGCCAGGACAAGTCTGTCTCCGCCTCCTCAAGCGCCTGTGTTTTGGCCTGGGCAACACGATTACGCTCTGCGGCATCTCTCTCAGCGCTTTCAAGTTGGATATGCAAGCCTTCGTTCTCAGATTTCACAGCCAACAGAGCACCTTCAAGTTCAGTCTTCTCCCGGCCAAGCAAGGACGTTTGTTCCCTCAACTGGATAACCTCTTCCCTAACCACCTGCAGAGATGCCACTTGAGATTGAAAGTCTCCCAATAAACCTTCACGCTTGACAAGTTCAGCGCGAGCAGCATCCAATTCCTGCTGGAGGGAAGAACGATCGGCATTGACAACCAGCATCTGCTCCAGACGATTTGCACTTTCACCAAAAAAACAAGCGCTTTGGGCAGCCGCATATCGGAGAGAACCCACCAAATCGGTCGGGGAATAACTCCCCATCTCCAACCGAGTGCCCGGAGGAAACGCATGTTGCGTAAACTCCAAGGCAGTCTGATCATTTGAAAGGCGTGCACCCTCCGATAAAGACCACCCAGGAACAAATATCCCGGCAGAAGCGACATGACCACCCTCCACAGAACCCAATGGGGGGGGGGTCCCAAAGCAGTTGTACTCTCACGGCGACTAAAACCACTAAAATCTGGGTGAGGGGGTTGAGGCCCAACCGGCAGCGATTGATTGCTTTCCCCTGAACCTTCTCTACCAACGTTCTCGACAACAGGGTGGGTACCTATACGTGCACCCCACCCTGGTCCATCTCCATGTCCGCACCCTGCGACGTGTCGTCGGCAATGTTAATCACAGGAGATTGGGGAGGAATAAACCCCGATCCCCCACCACTACCAGCCAAACGACGAGGACGCAACCGCCGTGGCAACACGACATTCCCAGAACCCTCACCAATAGCAAATAACCCCGCACGCCTCTTCACCAAAACCCCAGAAGAACCACCTCGCTCACTGACTTCCGTATCAACAACTCTTCCATCAACAGCCGAAAACACCAAAGCCCCAGTGCTCGCATCTTTCCGTCTCTCCTCCTCCTGTACCGCCGAGGCCCGAGTAATAAAAGCCTCATGACGGAAAGCACGTGAAGGCAGCACCCGATCAACCAATGGAATTTCACGATAATGGAGACTTCCACGATAATTCTTCGCCAGCACGTCCGTAAAACGGATGTCATTTTCCCGACCTGCAACAAAGAAAACCTGTCAAACATCCCCCATCCTTTTCATTTCCAAAATAAAAAAGGGGGGAAGAGGAGAGTAAGCAAACAGAACAACAAGGAGCAGTGCTAACCGTCCACGATGGTAAAAAACTCAGGCATCTTGCCACGAAGCCGCCAGGAAGTACTCATGCCAGCACCGGCCAGAATATACTCAGGAAGCTCCCCACCAACCACATGGAAACAACGAAGAACTTTAGCAATAGCTTCTTTCGCAGGGAAGAGAGTGAAAGCACGGTCAGTGATAGGGTCAACACGATGCTTCATGGCACCCACCCGGTGCTCGTTAACCCAAATAAAGTGCTGAGACCAGTTCCGAGCGGTTCCCTTCTGATCGGTAACAAGTGTGGGGCGATCTTGACGGACACAGAAAGTATAATTGTTCCCAGTAGAAGCACGAGTAAACCGAAAGAAATGACGGAAAACATACAAATCAGGCTCTAGGTGAACAGCCCTAGACAGAAGTTCGAAAGCGATAACCTTATTGACACCGTTGGGGACCAGTTGATGCACATGAACGTGGTAGTGATCAAGAACCTCCATGAAAAAATCGGATGTAGGTAAACGATAACCGACCTCGAAATGCTTCAGATACATGCCGATTTTCCCCGCAGGAGGAAAAGAGAAAATAGCTTCATCGGTGGGAAGTTCCACACCATCTTCCGGTTGGAAGCCGTAACGAGCCACGAGTGAATCATAGTACCGAGAGTCAGAACCGACACCTGAAGAAGAACTCATCTTGACGACGAACAAAGAATAGGGAAGGAGAAGAGCAAGAAATCGACAAAGGGAAATGGAACCGCAAAGAACCTAACCAACGGAGAAATAGGAGAATATAAAGAGGTGGGACAAAGGAAAGCCAAAAGTGGGAGTTTCGAAATTCAAAGACAATGATGAATTCGGTCTGAATAAACGGTCACATCAGCGTGCCTTACTTAATGCTAGCCCTAGCCACCATCACTAGCTACGCAAACGTAATAACGCCTAAGGCTAGGGAGACTTGATAGCGTGCCATCTGGCAACCGCTGACGCGTCTTCCAGAACACCCGTGTGCATTCCAAACTCACCAGCCGCTGGGAGGTCCTCGCCAGGAAGACCCTTCCAGCCAACGGAGAAATCGCCCTGGCGAGATCTCTCCTGGAGAACTTCACTCCAGCTCACTAACGATGTACTCGCTGGAATGACCAGTGTGAACTGTACTTGGCGCCATGCCCCTCGACCTACGCGTGGCGCCCAGGTCTGACAAAGAACGTGCGCGCCCCATCCGGCCGGTCTGCGCGAATAGGGGCGCGGCGAAGGACGTGGGTCGTACTGCCAACGGACGACTTGGTCCCCTCCTGCCACAGCAAAGATCCTGTCGGCCATAGCCAGACAGGGCAAGGCGTATAAAAGCCCTTAGAGGGCATCCGGTAAGGGGATCGCACACAAATTACCCTAACCTTCCAATATACACTAAACTTGCCGGAGATCTGACTTAGGCATCGGAGCGTTTTCCCGGGACCTCCTCCCGGAGAACGATTGACGTTGCCATTTCCTTTGTGATTGTGGTCGCAGGTCAAACCCAAGACGACCAGGATCACCCGTGAGACGAGATTCAGACGATTTAGTACACTACTTCGCATCACCCGTCATATGGTGTTACCAGTTGGTTTGTAGCTTTAGACGATTTGTAGCCCTTAGGGTTTGAACCAAGTACATGCATGGACTTGCATGTCCATAAGGAAGTGACCTTAGGGTAGTTCCTGATCCCAGGAAGGGTGTAGAAAGGAACCCTAGCCGATTGATGTACTGTTAATCGCTGAAAAACATTTTGGAATGTTACGAGCCGCGACGCGGACTGGCTAAGTCAGCGGCGCGGACTCGGCTGAAATCCCGTAATTGTGCAATGGTAGCCGCGGCGCGTAGGGCGAGGAGCCACGCCGCGGCGAGCGACTGTTTGTCCAGGAATTTAGTTTTGACCACGGTTTGATGGCAAATAGTGAGTCTAACCTTTAGGCAGGTCTGTAAGAGCCTAGTCAGTAATTGATATGTTGTATGTGTGTGGGATTTAGGTGTGTGGACGAGCTAAGTGGGGATATTAGAGAATATCTGTGCGGTTTCGAATCAGGTGAGTACCCTCACCTTACTATATGATGTTGCATGTTAGGCATCTTGTGTGTTATTTACAGTTATATGATTTGCTCTATATCTGTGGTTATTTGTTGTGGGCTCAGTACTGATGCGTGTCCCCTCGTAGCTGTTGTATGGCGAGTTGGACTAAGCCTTGTCCCATAGCTGTTGTATGATGGGCTGGGCCATAACCGGGAACCCATAGCTGTTGTTTGATGGGTAGAACCTTCCCGTGTCCATAGCTGTTGTATGATGGACGCCCGTAGCTGTTGTATGGCGGGTAGGGTCGGGTCGTTCTCGAGGACGGGTTGTTTAATGTGTGGGCATGTATGGTAATTTGTGGACTCACTAAGCTTTAAGCTTACCCGTTGTTTTATAATATTTCAGGTAAATCGATTGACAAAGGGAAGGACAAGGCGTGACGGCGGCGCACCGCATACAAGAAAATTTATGTTAATGAATTATGTTATGATTTTCAATTGTTTCCGCTGTTGGTTTAATAAATAGGTTAAACGGATTTACTTTTGGAATAAATGTTTTATTGAAACTTTGATAATAAATGAATTTTAGAAATTTTGAAATTGGGGCGTTACAGTTCACGTCAAAGTATTGTTCATGTTAGGGTTACTGTACTCCTTTTGCTCTTAGTTTATACATCGAGATGTTCATGAATCATATGTATACCTTGAGGATCTTATTGGATGTTAGTTTACACTTTGAGGTGAGTTCATTACCTAAAACCACATATCACTTGCTATATATTATACTTGAAATTTCCTTTGATTCATATAATATGTCTATACTATATGTAATACATGTGCATTCAAAAAAGGATTTTCACAGAGTTTTTGAAACTAGGACAAACTTTGATACTTTAGAAATGATTTTTTACACGATCACGTGAATCCACTTAGAATGTGTTGGAATTTGTTTGACATTCGTGGCTTCCAAACTTGAGGTTTTACATTGAGGATGCTATTATAGAAATGCCTCACTTGCACGTGAGAGTTTCTATCCCACGTGTCGTACATATGTGTTTGACATTATTGGGAGACCAAGGCGAGAGTGTAACATATGTTATGTGCTCATGGTTTACACATTCTCAATTATTTTGCTATTTTGTATATGAAGTTGAAAGTGTATAATGTGCTATATGCACACTATTTACGCATGCTTGATTGTGAGATGGTAGACTATGAGAGACTTGGGTTTTGAGAAATACAAGCATATTGTATTGTATTTCCCCGAAGTTGTTGAATTGTGAATTGTTAATGTTTATAAACATTTTAGTTACCTTTAAAATGTTTTTCCCTGATTGATGAATACTTTATGTTATTATAGGTTTTGAAAACCTTTTTCAGGAGCTTGACTTTGGGTTTGGATTTTTGGATTTATCAAACACCTTTAAGATGTTTGACCCCATAACGCTTATAAGACTTTCCAATCCTAACACCTTATTTTAACATGTGTGATTAGCTCTTACTTGAAGATTGAAAATGGATCTAGCTTTTGAACATTTAAAAGATGTATTTTGAAATGTAAGATGCATGTAAAAATGTTTACTTTAAATTATTGTCTATTGATTTTTTTGTTACATCCTCATATGCCTTGACAGTTTAAAATTTTAAAAGTTAAGGACTTGATCTTTTGAGACTATTTTCTGTAAATCATTTTCTTAAATGATTATTATTTATAAAAACATTCTTTAAATTTTTTTAAATGATTATTTCAAATACCCCATATGAGGAGTGTTACAAAGGTGTTTTTAAAAATTATAATGTCGTTTAAAAAATATTCATTCGACCACCAAGATAATCAACCAAGTTTGTAAGATTCATGGTTTTGAAAACTGGACTGGACCGGGCCGGATGGTTCGACCGGTTGAACCGATAGCCGTCCTGGTTATCAGGTTTTTAGTTTCTAAAAACTGCTTGTATATGAACAAATGAAAACTGGCCGGTTCACGAAAAACCACCGGTCCAACCGCTTAAAAACCATCGATTCAACCATCACCCTGATGGCCTAGTGGATAAGGCTTTAGACTCTTTCTCTTCCCCCATAAAGAGGTTCCAAGTTCTAATCCCACTCCCTCCCTTTCCCCATAGGGAGTGTTAGGTTTCAATCAGGGGATGGCCACTGGCCACCTCTCTACCCCCGTAGGTGATTGACCCGGACCACCCTGCTGCCAAGTGTGCGTGGGCCCCGAGGTTGCTTCATCAGGGTCATCCAAAGGATGGGTCGGGTGGGGTCCTCGGTTATCAAAAAAAAAAAAAAAAAAAAAAAAACCATCGATTCAACCACCAAAAGCAATTTATAAAATATCTATTTTTTAAATTACAAATTATTTAAATATTAACCAATTTGAGTTTTTAATACATTATTTTGTCATAATAGTTTGATTTTTATCATTGACAAAATAATATTTAGATGTTGGTAATTTAATTTTAGACGTTTTTTGTATTTTTTGTATTTTAATAATTTTAAAATTAGTTTTGATGTAATAATGACGTCGTTCGATTCTTAGTAGTTGGGCACAATACTAAGAGATTACTCCAATTCGACAAAATTACCCCGTGCAGCCGGTTTAGCCACCAACTATGATCCTCTTGAAATATTAGATTTTAGAAGCCTTTAATGATAATACTGCAAACCTTGTATAAAAAAAGGCATGTTATGATGAGAAAAAAACTCATACTCTCTTGCAATTACAATGACAATATAAAGGCTAACACCTAACTAGATATTGCAATTTGATTCATGTAAGTGGATAGATTTTTAAGATTTGATACGAGGAAATAAAAGAGATATAATCTTGATTCTTGGTTGATTAAGTATGAATTTTATAGAGAAAAAACAGTAGAAATTCATCAAGATAAATTGCCTAACAGACAACATAAATGTTGAAGATTAATGTTTTTCTCTAACAAACTTGTAAGTATGAAACTCAATGAAACTCAAGCTTGAGTGTTTCCAGGCTTGGATGGATACTGATAAAAGTGAATGCACATTAATATCAATAACATGTGCTTCCAAAATTTGAACTTCTTCGTCACAATAAGAACCCCCCAAAGATCTTTGTTTCTTTGCTTCACGACAATGGAGCACATGATCTATTGGATGAACAATTGTCTTGATATCAAATTGAATCGAAAGAGGTTGTAATCTACTCTCAAATATAAAATTTATTTCCCTTTCTACACAATCGAATGAATAGGAATGCCAAGTTTTCCGGTCAAATTGCTAGCAACTATTTAAGAAAGTCACCATTTGATACAAGTTTTAAGCGAACTTGATTTGTTTCACCTCACGCTAAATAAAAAGATTAGGATCTATTAGACAATTCCTGTCTTGATCCATGTAGGTTTTAGTAGGGGTGTCAATTCCTGACACAACAAGAAACATGACATGAAACCCGACACGCAAATAAACGAGTTTATGTAAGAGATTACAACATGTTTTAATTAAACGTGTTGGCACACTAGGATTCGGAAATTAAACGATTAAGGTTAGAGTCCAAACTTTCAACTCGAAAATAACATGAAAATGAACCGTTTATTTATATGCAAGTTCTTCTAATTTTTAGGTATATTAGGCATTGCCCAAAACTAAAACCAATTGTAAAAGAAAACTTTAGATTGAGTTTTTTTGTTAATATGAAAGCCATTAATTAGCCATCTAATTCATGACTTATTTTTAGACAGACCCAACACTGACGATGGGTAACCCGGGCGACCGCCCAAGTCCCATGCCTCTAGGGGGCCCAAAATTTTTGGCATATATATATATATATATATATATATATATATATATATATATATATATATATATATATATATATATATATATATATATATATATATATATATATATATATATATATATAATTGAATTGATTTATAATTTTAATTGGCTAAGTAGCATTAAGCCCAAAAAAAAAAGGAATTGATTAGTGATGAAGCTAGGTCATGTTCCGGTGTTCGTGGTTTGATTTAGATTCTGAATTTGATTATTACTATTTTTGAAATTTTATTGTATTTCTGAGGGGGGGGGGGCAATTTTTTTCTTCTCGTCCAGGGCACCAAATATGTTTGGGACGGCCTTGTTTTCAAACTTTCAGTTTTTCATTAAGATCACATATTCCACAATTACACTCAACTACTTTTCTTCACCCGCGACTACTCTCCTTCAAACAAACCATTATATGTTAGATTTTAATAATTTCAAAATGTGCAAGAATATTAATTTTAATTATTCAATAATAGAAAAATATGAAATTCACATCCAAAATCTTTTTGAAAAGTATATTCTTACAACTAATTATCTGATTATACCAAAACACATGATTTATACCAAAGACCCTTTTAATTTTGTTTGCTTACAATCATTCTGAAGTTTGACCCTCCAACAAATTCGGGTTTTAGATATGCACGAGTAACAGTCGACATACCGTCAAAGTGAACTGTTCCAACGGTTACAGTCGAGTGTCGACATACTA
Organism: Cichorium intybus; assembly: GCA_023525715.1. Taxonomy (NCBI): domain Eukaryota; kingdom Viridiplantae; phylum Streptophyta; class Magnoliopsida; order Asterales; family Asteraceae; genus Cichorium; species Cichorium intybus. Next base: position 134,145,639 of record CM042012.1, read on the forward strand.
AGATAGAAATGAACGCAGAACGTAAAAAGAGAGGCAAATAAAAGTAGTTTTTTTCAAGGAATTTCAAGAAAAACAAATCTCTTCTTTTTCATTATCCGCTACAGGCTTTTCTTCAAGAAACCATGAATTTTTCCCAATTCTCATAAACCCTTCTCATATTCGCCATGATGACGACAATAATCCCACAAATTTTCGCCAATTTCACAGATTACAAACCCCCAAGACAAGCCTTTTACACTACAAAATCACGAGAATCCACGAATTCTTTTACAAGAAGATATGCTTGTTGTTATAATCGACAAAGTTCTAAACTAGGTTTTGAATCCAGTGTTAAATTGTTACTGAACAAAGATCGGTTTGATGGGAATATTATCAAGAAGAAGAGGGTGGTTCTTGTTAGGTCTAATAATCTTAAATTCAATGGCGCCGGCGGCGGTGGCGGTGGGGGAAAAGACGACGGTAACACAGCTAGGGTTTTGGGGAATCTTGCTTTGGCTATTGGCTTGACTTATCTTTCTTTTACTGGACAGCTCGGTTGGATACTTGACGCCATTGTTTCCGTTTGGGTATGTATAAAGTTTTAATTTTGAAGTAGTTATGTTCGATTTCATTCTTAAAATGTTTCTTAATTAATCGAATTTACTGTATTTATAATTTCAGCTTCTTGTGGTGCTTGTCCCAATTGTGGGTTTGGGAGTTCTTATTTGGTGGGCAGGAAAAGACACGGTTCAAAGCAACGTAAGTTCGATCTTTGAAATCAAACTAATTTTACACAATTGTATTATTTAAATTAATTAATTTTGTATTTGAGGCAACTGATTTGTGTCTTTTGTGTAGTGCCCGAATTGTGGAAATGAATTTCAGATTTTTGAGTAAGAGGCTCAATTCGATTCTTATGCTTTTAAAATCTTTATGAAATGTTGTTTTTTATTTGGTCTTTACATTTTTTTGGTTGTAGATCTACGTTAACGGAGGAGTCACTGGTGTGTCCCTATTGTAGTCAACCTTTTTCAGGTAAAATTTCTTAAATTTTTTTAGGGTACTTTGTAAGTGAGAATAATTTCTTATTGATGGAATATAATCATATATTATGTATATTGGATTTCAGTGGTGGGTGACGAGTTTGTAAGGAATCCTGTGAATTTCTCAAAAGATTCTACAAGATTTGGTGATTTTTCTTCTAGCTCGAAGAAAGGTACATTTTGTAGCGTTCATTATGCTTTCCTTTTTCTATTAAGTCATTCTTTAAAAGAACAACTTGTATTTCTTTCTTTTCTTCTCCTTGTTATGGTAAAATGACTAAATGAGTAATGATGTGTATCTAGATAAAGTGTTGTATACATAGAGTCTGTTTTCTTGAATAAAACATCTAAATAAGACTAAGGTGTTGTTCGTTTTTAATTAATGGATTTAATGAGTAGAGGACTTAATCTAGACAGATATATGATAGTGTTTCTTTTTTATTTAATATATAAAAATAGGCTTAGTGGGTTAAGTGAGAAGATGGTGGGTACATTTATCCTTTTTTCGTGTGCTACAATTTTCACTCTTCTTATTATTATTTTTTAACCTATTCCAATCTCATTATCTTCTTCCTCAAGAACCAGTTTTTTTTTTAAAGTAGTTTTTAAAAAATATATTAGATTAAATGCTAACAAAAATTTTATTCAATTGTTCTTGCAATCACTTTCAGTTTCAAATGCCGGATAATAATCACTTCTGTGCCAATAAGAAACATATATTTATTTTGTAAAAAAGTTACTGCAAATTGAAATTTGATCAACTTATCTATTAACTTTTTATTGATAAATTATGTTTATTATATATCATAAATAAAATACAATTTTTTTTTTCAAAATCACATATAAAACATTATAATTTTTAACATGGGACAATTTATTAGTTCAAAGAAAAAAGAAAAAGAAACAGCCTTTATGTATAATTGTATACACTATACACCGACAAACTTCATTCTCCATTCAGCTACTATATGTCTATATTCATGTAAGACTTTAAAATAGCAAAAAAGAAACAACCCTAAATGACCATTTTACCCTTACATTCCAACAAACATTTTTCACAATATTTATCCCTTTTAGCAAGGCTACTCAATTTTAAGTTTTTAAAATTTAAAGTAAGGGGAGTTGGGTGGAAAAAAGAAGGCGAGAAAATAGGTAAAGAGTTGGTATCTTAATAATCAAGCTATGTTTTTGGCTTAACCCATTAAGTCAACTTGTCTGGATTAAGTAAAAAAAAAAAAAAAACAGTCATATATAGTTGTTCAGATTAAGTGCTTCATTACGTCAAAAAGAAACAACGCGCAAGTTATATACCCATTAAGCCCAATAACCAATACCTCTAATTTGCATGAAACCGCCACGTGGATATCAAAAAGTTAACTAATTGAACACGTAAAAATTAACTTTGGTTGAAACTAATTCGAGCTTTAATAAACTGAAATTGCTGGATGGTTTGTGCAGGGAAGGCTTCATCTAGAGCTGTTATTGATATTGAAGCTGAGGTTAAGGATGTCGATTGAAGTGATGGCTATTGTATCACAATTTTTTTGATGTATAGAATTATATGTTTTGTAGCAAATTAATTGCTTTTTTCTGTATTCTTTAAGTAGTGTTGAGCCAATACATTAGTTTACATGCAAACATGTAAATATGTAACGATGGATTTATTATTGGCTAGAGGCCATGATTTTGACTCATTTACTTATGAATAAGTTCGGGCGAATGTTGGTGCTAAAGTGTCTTTTTAGGTAGCATTTGGTGGATGGAACATGATTTGACAGGACGGAACAAGGTTCTTCTGGTTATTGACCAAGTCAAATGAGACTAATTACTATAATTTTAGTCTCACTCAAAAAGGTGGAACAAGCTGTAACATAATTTTTTGACAAAAATACCTTCTATTTTCTTTCTGGTCAATTTTTTTTCTTCTTTTTATTGGTTATTATTTTCTTTCTCAGTTTAGTTTAGTTTCGTCCAGTTCAGTTCTGCATACCAAACGCTACCTTAACATATGAAACCTTTTAAGTCGTTTTATTTGATAGTTTACTAGTGTAATAATACAGTTTTTAAGCATATTTAAATTTTCAATTAAAGAGAACTAAATAAGTGCTTCTGGCTCAACTATAGTTGACCCGGGTCTACAATATTATTATAGTTATTTAAAGTGATCTTAATATTGTTTCCGTGTGTAATTTAATCAATCATTGCTTGTAATTTAATCAATCGTCTTTTTGCGTGTAATAGACTATAGTTTTAAGTCACTAAACTAAGCAGATTTTAATTATTTTTTTCCTCAATCATTATCTCGAAAATTTTATTGTAAAAGAACGTTGTTATTTAAAAAAAATAAAAAACGAAGAACATTGAATTATATGGATAAGTTTGATTCGACTTTCGTACAAATCAAATCATTTGTATTGGTGAGACTGGTTACAATAATCAATACTGTTAATTAAAATTAAAAAAAGACAAACATGAATTGGATTTCAATCCAGACATTCTTATCATAATTATGTCACATATGTATATAAAACTATTAAATTTTTTTAGTGATTCATAACTTGATCGAGTTAAAAAAAACGATTTGAAACTTCAAGCCATAGAGTCAATCACATACCTAAATTTTTAACCCAATAAGCCGAGTGAAAAGGGTCAAAGTCGGCAATTTGTTCAAATTGATTCAATGTGACCGGATAAATATTAATTAATTAACTTTCGCAATATATTCAAACTTTGATTATTAGGAAAGATATTACATTTACTTTTCTAAAAATAACACAAGGGACCCAATTCGGGTATATTTACACCAGCAGTAATCCGCTTCACACGTCCAAGATCAATGTACACCGGCTCTACAGCCACTTAGCAAAATAGCAACTCCATTCACACGCTTGCTGCCCCACTCCCAAAAACACAGGTCAAAATATCAAACTCTCATCAAGACGAAGCGACTACCGATCTCTCCCGGTCGTCGTCGTCGTCGTCGTCTGCGTTGATCCAAATCGTCATCGTAGAATCAGAACAATTCGAAACGGAGAGATCTCAACGCCGATAGAAACCGAGGTTTTTCTGTAATCTAATCGGCAGACATGAACGAGAAGGCAGGTGTTTCAAAGGAGCTGAATGCTAGGCACAGAAAGGTTTCATTTTCTTCTCCTGTGACTTGATCTGTGTTTAACTTTGCACTTTCTAGGTTATTTATCTAGTATAGTTGATTTAAGATTAGCTGATCTCTTTTCTATAAACGTTGAATTCGTCTGATGCAATAGTTATTGAAACTGTATTAAATCCGTTGTGCTTGGTTATTCGATTATCGTTTACAACTCTTTTAAGTATAGTTTATTTAGTATTATCGGAGATCTGTATCCTCTTTAAGTGTAGTCTTAGATCATATATCGTATATTTGGTAATAAGTAGCAAGTAAATGAGATCAGCATGGCTAGTAAATTGATTCGTATTATGTGTAAGATCTCCTAGATGACGAACTGATCTGAAACAAAATTGTTAAACTCTTGTGATGGATGAACACTAGAACACGATGAGAAGGGGATATGGACATATAGTTATGCACTGATGATGGTCATAATTCTAAACCATAGGGAGATTTACCTAGAGTCATATAGTTTTTCAGACTCGGTATTTTATTAGAAGTTACTTTTACTAAGCAATGAGAGCTATAACTGTGAATCCTGGGTTTAAACTGACTTTGAGCATCAATAAATGTAATAAGAGAACAGATGTTGGATGATAATAGAATAATTTCAAAGATGTAGATTGAATTGATTAAACTACTTAGCATTCTCACTTTCTGTCTAACAAGGCAGGGTGAATCAACTGATTTTGTGTGATCTTTGTTTCCAGATACTGGAAGGGCTTCTTAAATTGCCAGAGAACAGGGAGTGTGCTGATTGCAAAACCAAGTATGTGCTGTGTTTATGACATCTATTAATCAAAGTGGATAATAGTTTAGTTATTTCTGTAAATCAACTGCTAATAACAACCTTTCTATGACAGAGGTCCTCGATGGGCTAGTGTGAACCTAGGCATCTTTATATGCATGCAATGTTCTGGAATTCACAGAAGCCTCGGGGTCCACATATCAAAGGTAATAATTCAATTATTTCATTTCCAATTCATATTATATATTTGTATATAGATGTGGTTGTAAAGAAAAGTCCATATCATCTAAAGGTCTTAAAAGCATGAATAAGAACAGGAATTAAGTTTACTAATTACTACTTTTCAATTTAAATAATAATTATACTTGACAACATGTGAGAATATTCGTAATATCAATACCTTTTATTGGTGTGAAAAAAAACAGAAGAGAAGCAGAAAAACACAGATGTAGCTTCACTGTTTTATATCGAGTTTTGGAAGCTTTTTATGGTGTTTACCTAAAAAGAAAATCCTACATATGATGAATGGTTCTATTGATTCACATTTTACATGAATGATTCATGTTTTATTATAAGGAATGCCCTACTTAAAAAAGTTAGTAAAAGCTATAAAGTATACCTGTTCACAGAAACAAAAATTTGTTATTTCATATTTATTGGTGTGACTCTCCCAGGTGCGATCAGCTACACTCGACACATGGCTTCCCGAGCAGGTTGCATTTATTCAGTGTAAGTCAGATGTTCTTCTTGTTTCTGGAGATTTATAATTAAATATGTATTATAAAGATTAGGGAAAAAGTTGAATTTCACCTACCATTTTTCCCATTTTCCCAGACGGATCTTGAAAGTATTTTTTGTTAGGGTCCTTAAACAATTTTCTTTGTGCTATTTAAACCGTTATGACCAGCTATCCCGGTTTTAGCCCTGTTTTAATGCATATATGGTGTTCCAAAATGGTCAAAGAACCTTCTTTTTGGATGCTTAGTGTCACTGAACTAAATATTTTTTGTTCTTTTTATACCATTATTACTGATGTTTATTACTTATTATCAGTAATAATATATATATATATATATATATATTTGTGCTTTTTATACCTTTTTTTTTTTTTTTGGTAAACCTAGGGTCTCTATTATTTGATCGATTTTTGGTTTGAATGATGAAAAATCTTTGATTTGAAATGTGTTTCGATATCTTCACTGTGAGCTTTTAGATTTTCTGTTGAAGGGTTTAATGCTGATTTTGTTTTATACCACAAAAAAGGTACAAAAATATGTTTAAGGACTTGACCATAAACTAAAATGGTGTAAAAATAATATTTTTTAGGGACCCTAGGTGTAAAAACAAGGTATAAAAGCACAAAAGAATATATTTTTTATTTGTTTAGTTAAGATTAATGAATAATAATAAATATTAAATAGCAGTAACAATGCTATACAAAGTCCCCAAAAAAAATCTTTTTGTTTAGTAGGTCATAGGTGTACAAAAGAAAGTTGAGTGACCATTTTGGAACACCATATATGCATAAAAACTGGCTAAACCTATGATAACCGATCAATAACGATATAAATAACACAAAAGAAAATTGTTCAAGGACCATTCTCGCAAAATGGGAAAAGTTGGTTGGTGGAATTAAACTTTTTCCCTAAAAGATTATGTTTCATGACTCATTTTCTTTTGATCTTTTCATACACAGCCATGGGAAACGAGAAGTCAAATAGCTACTGGGAAGCAAATCTCCCACCAAATTACGACCGTGTTGGCATTGAAAATTTCATTCGCGCAAAGTACTTACCCAAATACAATCCATTCCTTTTTTCATTATATTTTAAACTCAAAATTTTTCTCCTAATGATTTAAAGGTATGAAGACAAAAGATGGGTTGCTAAAGAAGAAAGAGAAATCCCACCTCCTGTAGTACAACCGCAAGAAGAAAAACCAAGACCCGTTGAACCACATAACACCACCAGAACCCCTGCTCCAAGAATCAATCTCCGTGTCCCCCCTAAAGGACCCAAACCCGTACGTCTTTTTTCTTATTATTATTTATTAAAAAAATTTCTTAAAATATTCAAATCCAACAGGTCATCCCAAAAGCTGAGTCAGCTGAACCGGTAAAGGAGGTTACCGAAACCGTACCCCCTCCGAAACATGATTTCGCTACCGATCTTTTCGACATGCTTTCAATGGATGAGAAAGTTCCAGAAGCTTCTACAGATGACTTATGGGCAGGCTTTCAATGTATGTATGCTTGTTTTCGATAAAAAAGAAAGAAACAATCCAAATTCCTAATTTTCCTCGTGTTGTACTTTCAGCTGCTGTACAAGTACCACCAACCACAACCGATGTTGATAATAAGACAAATCCTGCTTCTGGAATAGAAGATCTGTTTAAAGACTCGCCTACTATCTCACAGCCTGACACGTCAGCAAAGGCTCAGAAGGATGTTAAGAATGATATTATGAGCCTTTTTGAGAAGAGTAATAATAATAATAATACAACTTCACCGTATGGTCTTCATCAACAGCAACTTGCTATGCTAGCTCAACAGCAGTACCTACTCATGGCTGCTGCGGCTAAATCAGGGGGATTGCCTAAGCTTAATGGACAACAACTGCCCAATCAAAACTGGCCAAATGTCGGGTATCAGTTTCCTGGACTTCAAATGCCGGCTCCTGGAAAAGATGATCTGGAGAAATATTTGCAGCAGGTATAAAATTCTTTTACTACTTCATAGTATTTTGATTAAGTTATGTTTTTGGTCCTTATTTGAGGTTTTTGTAACATTGTTCCAAGTAATGTGACTCCATTATTGGGACCAAAATTGCAAAAAATGACTATACTCAGAGACCAAAAATAGTCATTTTACTTTGAACAGGGACCAAAAACATTACAAGAACCTCAAATAAGGACCAAATTTGAAAAAATCAGCTGTACTGAGGGACCAAAAATGTAATTTATTCTGTTTTGAGTAAATTGCATTATTGATCCCTGAGTAGCGAGTATAGCTGTTTTTTCTGTTTATGGTCTCAAAAAGTTTTCTCTTGCAATTTTGGTTCTTATTTGATGTTTTGCAACATTCTTGGTCTTTGTTCCAAGTGAAATGAGTAAATGACTATTTTTTAGACCAAATTTACAAAAATCTGCTATACTTAGGGAGCAAAATTGTCATTTACTTGAAAAGCGATGAAAAACATTACAAGACACTCAAATAATGATCAAAATCTTAAAAATCAGCTATATTCAGGCACAATAATGTAATTTATTCTATTCCAAGTAAATTACATTTTTGGTACCTGAGTATAGCTGGTTTTTTTCCGTGTTTGGTCCCTAAAAGTTTCCTCTTGCAGTTGCAATTTTGCTTCTCATTTCAGGTTTTTGTAACATTTTCCAAGTAAAATGATTAAATTTTTGGGACGAAAATCAAGGGCCAAAAATAGTCATTTTACTTGGAAAACCAATAACATTACAAGAACCTCAAATAATGACCAAAATTGCAAGAGAACTTTTTGGGACAAAATTACAAAAAGCAGCTATACTCAGGGACCAAAAATGTAATTTATTCAATTTTGAGTAAATTACATATATTTGATTTCTGAGTATAGCGTTTTTTTTTTCTTTGTTTTTGGTCTCAAAATTTCTCTCTCGCAATTTTGGTCCTTGTTTGAGGTTTTTCTAAAGCTTTTGGTTCTTGTTCCAAGTAAAATGACTATTTTTTTGGGACCAAAATTGCAAAATCAGCTGTACTTGGGGACCAGAAGTAGTCATCTTACTTGGGAAAGGGATAAAAAACATTACAAGAACTCAAATAATGACCAAACTTGCAAAAATCAGCTGTACTTGGGGACAAAAATGCAATTTACTCTCTTTTAAGTAAATTACATTCTTTGTCTCTGAGTATAGCTTTTTTTCTGTTTTGGTCCCAAAAGGTTTTCTCCAGCAATTCTGTTTCTTGTTTGAGGTATTTGTAACGCCTTTGTCCGTGTTCCGAATAAAATGACTATATTCTTGGGAGCAAAACTGCAAAACTAGCTATACTGAGAGACCAAAAATAGTTATTTTACTTGGAACATGGACAAAAAACATTACAAAAATCTCAAATAAGGACCATAGCTGCAAGGAAAAAATATTTGGGACCAAAATTTCAAAAATCAGCGATACTTGGGGACCAAAAATATAACCTACTCTAATATTTTGAATACAATTATCATTTACATAAAACTTGTGAAATAGATGGGAAGCATGGGAGCAGCAAATCCAGCTGGCAATTCATTTCAGCTTCCAACATCATCCAGGTATGATTCTAATTTCTGTCTAGACTTTTTTTTTTTGCTATGTATTAATTGGCATAAATCTTGAAACTATTATTTTGTTATAGTGTTTACACAATGGGCTTGAATGCAAATACCAATGGCATGACGCCACCTGGACTTATGGGGCAAAATAATTCCTTGAACAGTATTGGGGGATCTGGTGGATCTAAACCACCAGCAACAACCGGATCAGCTTCCCAGACTGCAAAAGACTATGATTTCTCTTCCTTGACTCAAGGGATGTTCTCTAAACCATGAAGTTCTTTCATGCGTTTATAGTGTGTACCATAAACCCTAATTCACAAAGAAACCAAAAAAAGAAAAAAAAAAAAAACTATTTTTCCTGTATCGGGGATTGTAAACTATTTGTAGAGGATGCAATTTTCATTGTCTGTATTAACTTGTTTTTTTTCACCAATATGTTTTGGGCTTATGAGACTGTCATATTTTTGGCCTGTTATGTGTATTTTGACTTTTTCTTATCGCATTCAATAATCACACTAAAAGAAAAGATTGTGCTTAAAGAAACCTTGAAATGATGTGCTGTGAGTTTCATGAAAAAGTAACACGTAGGATTAGTTTGACTTGTGATTAATTTCTTAAACGTGACTCACTTTGGTAGGTTTGTGGGTGACGTTGGTATATTAATTTTAGATAGATTTTTTTATGATGTTGCATGTTGAATTATATTGTTTACAAAGTATCAAGAAAAGGATGCCACTTCGATACATGACCAAATAGTTTGGTTGATTTCTAAGCTTGTTCTTTTTCTTACGTTGCTTGTGTTTTTGTAACAAAATCCATGTAAAAGTTTGCGTTTTACAACACTAGAAAGGTTTGCATTATAATACACTCAAACAATATCATTACTTTAATTTCATTCATGGGGTTAGTAGGTGATTAATATCGCTGGGTGTGAGTTAGTAGTTATAAGCTTAGATACATTTTAAAGAGTTATTAATAGTCTAAAATGACCATATTAGGAAACCAACTATATATAGATAATCGCATTTTCAACGGCTATTACAAAATGATTGCCTATGCGAATTCGTAAGATTAATTTTTCCAACACAAAAGATTTTTCCTGAAATGAAGTTCACAAATTTAATTTATTTTTGTATTTGATGAGATTTGAACCCGACCTAGGCCTTAGAAACCATACATCTTAACCATTGTTGATGCAATTTAAGAGAGGCTAGTGTTGGCAACTTTCAAAGATTTTTCAATTTCTTGAAAAAAATATTGAATTCACGAAAATAATCAAATTTCGAGAACTTAATTTCAGAAAAAGCAATCTCGTGAAATCATAGACCTTTTTCTTGCAAGATTCGTGATCATTTTGTGATAGACTATGCATGACTTCCAAATATGGTCTTTAAGTGCATCTTTAAATGTCATAATTTTCTTAACTCGTCAATCATCGCTACTAATACACTTCTCTTGACGTATTGGAGTCTCTAAAATGTTTTCTTTTTTTACTTAATTTCTTATGGGTATTATTTTGAATTTTATAGGCTGCAATAACTTTTATTTTCAAGTTGTTTTGAGTTATTTATATCCTTGGGTTCCTTCTAGTTATAGGATTAGTATTAGTATAAATAGAATGTTCGTGTCATAGTTTTTTTTTTTTTTTTTTTTTTTTTTTTTTTCAAGTTTTGAGATCTATGGTTTACATACTTTTGGATTAATTAAAGGTATTTTTTTTTTTAAAGAACTGAGATTGTCTTTGTCAGTTTTTCACATTTGTTTGTGGCTTTCCTTCCTAGTTTATGCCACATCACAACTAGTTCATTATTTTTTAAATGACGTTAATTCATGCCGATATAGAAGGGAATATCAGAATGAGACATTCAAGTTGTATTAGATACCTAAATCGTCAAAAGATAATATCGTGTCAAATAAATATAGTGTTTGAAATTTATCAGTCTTCTGTTGTCCATGTTTTCATATCTTCAATGTCTTCCTTCATATATAAAATTACTTTTTGTTTTAATAAGTGCATAAGTGATAAGACTATCTATATATGCATGTAGATATATTATATTGACCGTGACTTTTAAAAGTGGAAACAAGTTGTGTTGATTATTTAAAAGCAAAGCTTTAAAAGTATAGGTTTTTAAAGTTTAAACTCAACATTTGAGACTTGAGAGTAAAAGTAGGCGTGAGAAATGGAAATATGCACATGTGCCCCTTTTGGAGAACCCACATGCCACAACCCAATTGGTTTTATTTGTTATTGTTTATATTAACTTATTGTATAAAAGAATTACGTCTGATTAAAATATAAATGATGATGTCTTTATATTCGTAGTTTTACTCTGTCAAAACTATCATTTAGACAAGCAAATGTTACCTCTGTTCACATTTTTTTAAGGTAAAAATCAAATTCGTATATTCAAATCATTTTTTATGTTATACAAATATTGATTTCATTAATTTATGGGTTCTTAAAATTCATGTTCAAAAAAATGTACTGATCAGAACCAACTATGTGTATGTTTTGAAATATGTTTTTGTTTTTTGTTGAAAAATACCCGTATTGAATAACGATGAACTTTTAAAATAATTTATTATAAAATAGAAGATTTGATATTATTGACTTGTTGGCAGGGAACCATGTCAACAAGTGCCTCCTTCACTAATCTGATAATAATCGCCCAGATCTAATCACTTAATTAATTAAGAAACTACGTTTACCAAATTAAATATAAGCAACGCTACCTTCCACGTTATGTATTAATATATACTATTCCATTTTAATATATTTGGAGCAAATTAAACACAAAAATTAAATATTTCACGCGTAATCACACACACAAACAAAATATAAGATTCCTGTTGTTGTCGACTCTTGAGATTCTCCCATACGATACCAGACCAACAAAGAAGACATAGTATTGCCCGAAAAAAAAACAATACATGTATAAGTTTCTCGAATACTCATTAGAGGGGCCTTCATAAAACCTATGAATCAACTATGAAAAAACCCAAATACATATTTCTTGTTCTTATGACAACGGGTCAAAAAAAATTCTGAATAAGAAATTAAAAAAGAGGTATGGGACCCTATAAACATATCCTAGATCATTAGATCCGATTTTATTTTAAATATATATCCATTTTTACACGATTATGATAAATAATGTATTAAAAGATTAAATATTCTAAAAAGGTTCCAACAAATGTGAGATATTTTGAGAAATGCGACAGCCCAACTAGCTGTCACAAACATGCAAATGACTGATGAAAGTTCAACGTTTATTTGTTATTTTTGTCACCTCATTCCATCAGAATGTAATAATTAATTTAATTTTATATTACAAGGGTAAGACCTAAATTGCAAGAATCTTGTAAATATTATAAGTTGTATGTATATTCATTACAGTAGATATAATGGTGGTCCCATTTTAATGAGCAACATTCATGGTATCAAAACTTCTTTTTATATATATATATATATATATATATATATATATATATATATATATATATATATATATATATATATATATATATATATATATATATATATATATATTTATACTAGCTAAAAAGTTAGCTGTTAGCTGAAAAATAATTAAGTATTATTATTACAACAATAGAAATCGGTATTAATATATTTTGGAGACAAAAAATATGTTACAACAATAATTAAGTATTATTATTACAACAATGTATTCATTAAAAAACACATATTTTTTATTTTTGAAACTTGTTTAAATGTTTATAGCTTTTGTATCTTGGATGTTGTTAATAGTAGCTTATATCTATGTCTTGTTTAATTAATAAATTAACAAAGTATTTCAATATATGATAGACACAATTCAATTCATTCATACGAGTTTCTTAATAAAAAACCGAATCTACAACATTACACTTGGCAACAGAGAAGAGAAGGGATAAAGGAATCGAATGCCTAAGCCTAACCTTGAGTCACTTTAATTATAAGGATTTTCAAACTGAGACATAGTTTTTATATTTAGAAAATCAACATCGAAGGGTTTTTTTATATTTTGTTTCTAGGACAAGTGTCCTTAAGAGTTAAGACGATAAACAAAGCATTACATCATATTGTGAAGGAGTTGATAAATGGATATGCTTGTTAAGCTAACGTTAATATAATATTGTATCTTATGAACGGACAGGACATTAAATTGCCAACCAATGTGGTTACCGAAAATCGTCGTCACATTGACTTGGGACCCGAAAAAACTTGTTCGTGGTAAATGGGCTTTGTTAGAATGAAGATGTGATAAAATGAGACAAGCATGAAATATTATTCGATTTTCTACTTCGAAGATTCGGCGACGGCTTGTAATTTAGGGTAATAACTTTTACTTCCAATGGTGTTGGTTTTAATATTCTTCTTTCAATACGATTAAAAATGTAATTAATTTTATCAACGGACGATGAACATTGAAGAATTTAAGGACATTTTTGTCCATGACAGTATTAACTCGGTGAAGATTAGTTTGAACAATATTAAAATGTAGCATAGGACTGTTGTAAGTTGTAACTGAATTATTTTAATGCAAGTATGTTGGAAACCTAGTTTTGTAAAGTATATATGTTTTTGTAATCTTGTTACGTTAGATTATATTCAATTTTTAACATTATGTCTTTTAGTGTCCTCGGTCATTTTATGTAATTAAAATTGACATGAGTGCCAAATAGAGATTTAAACAGTGATCTAATACAAGTTAGATGATGCAGAGTACATACTTTTATACAATGCAAATTTAATTCCAAACATGAAGAAAAACGAGGTTCAAGGGGTTTGTTCCCCCAGAGTCCAGGTAGCGGCGTCCTAAAGCCCTTACAAATATTTGGATATGCAATAGTGGAAAAACATGATCAGAATGAAATGAAGGTGAACTAACACATTGAATTTGGGTATACTCGAATGCAGCTCTGAGGCAGCTCAATCTGCCTAGCGAAAACTAGAAGCCAAAGCTGCCTGTGATAGCTCTAACCCAAGCTACCTATGGCAACTCTAGTCAGATAGCTCAAGCGGCAGTTTTTCCACAAACCGTTATATTCTCTGATTATGCGTCAACCTTATCCAATTTGGAATTGACCTACGAATTCTGGCAAGCCATGTACATACCAAAAATGAAATCACCGTTTTGTGCCTAAAACTTTGATTGTTCCTCATAGATTATCCAATATTTAATTTCTTAGTAACTCGGACATTGAGGAGAAATATCAATACAAAAAATGAGCTAACAAGATCAGTGATAAATCTAGTTTCATTGATTACCAAACTTCTGTTTCGAACCCCATAAGTCGAATCCTTTGGGGGAGATGACTTCAAAGTGCGGAAAGTTGCAAAATTTCGAAGGCAATAATGGGAGAAAACATGCATTTTCTATTAAATATCCAAAAGTGGTGTACGTATTGTCAACCTCAATGCTAAAAACCATGAATGACGAAAGACTGAAACTAGAAAATGATTAAGTGGGAGAACTATGACAATATTTATAGATGACACATTTTTAACGATATGTATGATCATTATTCGATATCTACCAAAACATGGAAAATGTGAAGGAATTATAGAATTCTGTTGAATCAAAATACAATCATTGAAGATGCTTCTTTTAAGGAGTTCTTAGTTAGAGATTTTAATAATTACAAGAAGGTTGTGTCAAGGCTCGTAAGAGAACATTAAAATGAAACGCTTCGTATTCTTGTCTCATTTCACACCTCACAAGATGAACATGGACAAATACATTGTTGCGCCTAGTGTGATTGACAAGTTACATTCAATCTATAAAGACTTCAAACATACTGTGAAACATCAAAAAGAGGAAATGTCACCATTTCAACTTCAGAGTCATTTGCGCATCAATGAATCCACTACAAAAAAAAAAAAACTCCTTTTAATGGCATAAAAAAGTGCCACAAAACTAAAAAAGTGATACTAAAACCCCTTTGGAAATTGGCAGCACACAAAATAAGTGCCACTAAAAGCGCTACCACTAAAGCCTTTTAGTGACAATTTTTTGGTTTGCTACTACAAACTTTTAAGCTTTTAGTGGCACATAATTTTTGTCATTAAAACTATTGTTATTTAAAAATTCATACTACTTAGTGGCACATAATTTTTGCCACAAAAACTGTATTATCAAATCTAAATGCTTATGTACAAACAATGAAGGCATTATTCAAGATGCAAGTATTGAAATATTGTCGACTACATATGTGAAAATAGGAAACATAAACGTAATTACCATTATTATCATGACTTATTGAAGGTGACAACTATTCTTTGGGTATAACCTCCTACCTTTTTTGGGAGCACCTAACAACAACAACCAAATTAGTGTAACTTAAAAGAAACAACAATAGCAACTAAACAAGTGTAACTTAATAATAACAATAACAATTACACATAAAAGCATATATTGATAAGTGTGAATGTGTAATAGTCTGGGACAGACGAGTAGCTATTAAACTTATGTCATATATGTAGGGTGAGACAAATTTCTCTCTAGTTAAATAAGACATACGACTAAAATTAACTTGAAAAAATCGTCTCCTTAAAAAAAACTGTGGTTAACTTTTTAAATTACACGGCTCAAAAATTTACTGGCTTTCCTACATATACTACCTGAAGAGTTAAAAGCAAATGAACATCATATAAACATTATAGTGTCATTGCATGTCCAACGATGCCATATGGCTTTTGTTATAGCATCACCACTGTCTACCATTAATCACCATTGGAAATTTTCATAATAAGTTTAATAAGGTCAAAAGTTAGTTCATGAAGCTTGATAATACACTAAATTTGTAATTCGCAGACCTTAAATCGATAAAAGTTGAAAGTATAATGCTTCAATTCATATAAAATGGGTCAGTGAAAATTATAAACAATCTTGTTAGAAGAATAGCAATATATTCTATAGCACATCAGAGTACAAACACGTAGTCAAACCAGGTATGAGAAGCCATTAGGATTGCAAGTGAACTACATAACCCATATTTCGAATTGCTTCAACAAATCCAATGCAAAGAAACCTGATGAATAAATCAATGAATTAGCACATAGTCAATACCTTAGCACTAAAGTTGATTAACTAATGAATATAATACAGAGAAACCTGATTAACAAATCAACAGATTAACAAACAATACTTCTACAGCACAGTGAATCCAATATAGTGAAACCTGATTAAAAAGTCAACACATAATAAAACCAAATATGAGAAGCAGGGGGTGGAAAAAAGGTACAGAACAAAATTTACTTTATTCAACTTAATTTTCTAATTTATGGTTTACACTAAAATAGGGAGGATTGTTTTTGATTTTAGTGTCACCAATCAATTTATGTAATTAGAATTAACACAAGTTTCAAATGAGGATTTAAATTGTGATCTAATACAAGTTAGGTGGTGCATATTGTATATTTGTATATAAGACAAGTTTGATCCTAAACACAACAAAGACGAGGGGTTCAAGGGGTAGCGCCTCATGTAGGGTTTACAGGGGAAGAACCCATTTGCATCCCAAAGCCTCCACATTGGAACACAATGAGATGGAAAAACACAATAATAATGAAGGGAAGTTGAAGTAACTGACTGAATCTGGCTCTGCTTGAAGGAAGCTCAAGTTGTCTTGTAATTTCTCAAAGTATAATAGTGATATATTTGAGACATCTTGTGTTTAAAATCTTAGCGGGTAGCATAGCTTAATAAATAAACTCTAATACCATACGTGTTTGCATTGAGAAAAACAGTGTTTGACATATTAAGAGAATATTTAGTTACCTCAAAATCTAATCCAAAGAAATTCAATGAATTACTTATGTAGTTGAAATAGTCTTCATAAATCAATGGGTTTTCTACAGTGTCGTCTAATAATTCTTTGTATAAATTCGATCAAATTTTATGCCAATTGTATTCACTATAACTGAGAGAAACAACTATTTCTCGGAATCTATAATTTTCATCTCCAAGCACATCTTCTATATGAGTGACTTATGAATGAAATCTTGTGAAATTTCATTCATAAGTGGATTTGGATTATACAATAGTTATTCTAGTTGAAGTATGAAGTATACATGTTTCATATTGTTACTAAGCAATAATAAGCATAATTTGTAAATAAACTGACCGCCATAAATTATTGAATTATTAAGAAATAACTATCGTAATTTATGCTATGAATAGTGACTGAAATAGTTAGATTCGTTTTAACAATATATTATTTCATTTCTGAATATTTTACACAAACGATCTCTCAAATTATTAATAATGTCAAAAAATACTGAAAATAAAAATAGAATAATTGTCATTTTACAAACATTAAACAAAAAGGATTTGACAGAGTTAATCTCAAAAACCATACATGTAACTTTTGGAAACCATAGAGACAAGTCATGTAAAAAAAATGAAAAGTTAAAACTTTAGATGAGTGTAAGCCATAATGATCAAAACTGTAATCTGCTGCTGCTGCTGCTACGACGACTACTACTACTACTACTACTACTACTACTACTACTACTACTACTACGACTACTACGACTACGACTACTACTACGACCACTACCACGATCACGACCACGACCACGACCACGACCACGACCACGACCACGACCACGACCACGACAACTTCCACGACGACGACGACGACGACGACCACCACCACCACCACCAAATACAAAATAAACAACAAATGACAGAAAATCAAATCAAGTAGGTGCAATAAGTAATAATAATGGTGTAATAAGTAAAATTAAATATAAAAAATTAAAAAGGGTTGATTTTTATAAAACACTAATTGCTTGGTTTAGTTTACGGAGGGGGTTACAACTAACAATGAGGATGTATGTGTAGTAACAACCTTGTTAAATATCTTCATTTTCCAAAATTGAAAGTAGGGGTGTGCGCGGTGCGGTGCGGTTTAAAAGCAAAACCGCAGACCACACCGCATATGCGGTTTGTGTTTTTTGGAAACTACAGACCGCACCACAAAGGTCCTAAACCGCACTATGCGGTGCAGTTTCGTGCCGCCGGTTTGTGCGGTTTGAATACGGCTTGTGCGATTTGAATTACTATAAACCGCAAACTGCACCGCATAGTGCGATTTAGCCAAATTACGAACTGCAAACCGCACCGAGGAGTTTCAAAACCGCATTATGCGGTGCGGTGTGGGCGATTTATGCGGTTTGTGCGGTTTAGTGCACACCCCTAATTGAAAGAACCATATTATACAAAGTGCTATTAGTTGGCAGAACTAAAAGATGAAAAAGCAATTGCCATTACTTTAAAATGTATAACAAATAACAAAACAAAGGTCAAAATTAATGGCATATTACAAATAAGTTATCATGAAAATTCTAATATAACATGCTTGTAAATAGTTTTCGCTCCCCCATTTTTATCATAGCTCGTTTTCCACTTAATTAAGGTTATCCTTTTAGACTTCATCTTGATTTTTCAGATTTTCTCCTAAGTCGACAGGTTGATGATCATAGATCTTCTCCTGCTCAATTTTAACATGTGTGTTTTAGACCTCCCTATTCATTTGAACATGTGTGCTTTAGACCTCCTCATTTATTTGTTGTTGCTTATTTCAACATGTGTGCTTTGGTCCTTGGTCATCTTTTTTTCCTTCATCTCTTAGTTGATACGCTGGCAATATAAACCAGACTTATATAAATATTATTATCCATTTATTTGCAAGTAAACTATCCACCCTTTTTGATATTTCACTAGCCTCTCCGTTTCTCTTGATGTATTGTCTACCTAGGAGTCTCCTATCCTTTAGTGGTAATGGAGGTATGTATTTAGTGGTAGCTCGCATGGAACTTCCATTTATGGGATTTATGCTATACATATATGCATTTAATATTTAAAAAACAGCTCCTTGCTTTGCCATGGTACATAAAAATTAACATATTTTTTCAAGTATGATAAGGCTGCAATAACATGAGTATATATATGGTATCTAATATAGTCACCATGCACTACAACTGCATGTTTTAGTCCCAAAGTCAACATGGTGTGCCTCACTTCCATTCCTAGCCTAGGTGTTACTGTCCACTAGTAACTACATGTCATAATCTCTATCATCAACATTTTGAATTAGGCCTCGCTCATAAATACCATGTTATTTCACGTAGTAGTTGCTCATATTACCTTAGGTACTGGTTCAACTTTGCAATCATGTTCCTAACGGATGGACATATGTTAGGCATCTCAATTTGTTCATTTGTTCTACATTTTGGCCATCTTTTCCATCACAAATATACATGTATCTTCTAACACAGTGATAATTCTTCTTCGATCTGCTTGCATTCAAAATTGCTTAGTTAAAACTATTAAAATTATCATTTTCAACAACAACACAACTCCCATCAACTTCATAAAATACTTTTGACCAACGCTTGGGTTCCCTTTCCGTTAAGTGTGTGTGGGCAACCACATCGATTGACTTAATTCGGTAAAGAGGATCAAACCGAAACAAAAAAATGTTTAAGGACACCCCGTGAAAAATTCTGATAAAAATGGAGACAATGGTCGTCGTTCTTTGAGTTAATTCCCTCCCCCACCCCTTTAAAAAACCATTTAACACGCATAACCGGCAATAGCCGATCAAAAGGACCAAATCGACAAAGAAAATTTCATCTAAGGTCTTTCATGTACAAAAGAAAACTCATATAACATGAGACATAATCCATAGCTACTTACGGTTTTTCAGTTTTTTCACAGATATTCAATAATCATAAAGAGGAAGGATAAAATGAGATGACATTTTAATCATTGTGCTTCCTTTTTTTATGGGAAAAACAGAGAACTCTTTTTGTCATTTCACGTCCAAAAAGAAACAAGAGTAAATAAATAATACAAATCGATACATAATAAGAATGATAAGATATTAAAATGTGCCCATACTGTACCAAGGATCAAGCTTAAAGGGTCAAACTATAAATTATCAAAAAAAGGGTATGTGTGAACGTTATCTACGCGTGGGACCCATGCAGGTGTACTTAAATAGGAAGCGACCCATATCGCGGAAGGCCACACTATGCTCCATTAATTACCAACCATCCACCGGCCCGATCTCACATATTTCCGACTATTAATACCCACATAATCCTCCCTTCACTCCACTACCGCCTCCACATCCACCGCTAAAAACGGCCATGGCCCTCTCTCTCAAACTCGCCGTTGTTTCCGCCACCGTCTTGTCAACTGCCGTTATGCTCAAACTTCTAGCACCTGTGATTATGGATTTGACATTCTCCGACCTTCCTTCTGTTTGGACCTCCGTCATCTCCTGGCTCAAACCACCGTATCTTTACGTCGTCATCAACTGTATCATCATCACCATCGTCGCTTCTTCACGGTTACAGTCCAAGGTCGACGATACTCCCTCGATGTCGACTGTCCCGATGGCGGTCATGCTCCCGAGTGAGCCTGTCAAGGTCGTCCGACCTGTTGAGTTACCTCCGATTCATGAACCGGAACCACCGTTCCACGGCGGTCTATTGGTGAATGAGCCGGTGAAAATCGCCGTCGCTAGTTATACTTATAACAACAGTCCGAAATTTGTTCAAGCTCCGGAACCGGATTTCAGTACTCCTCAGTTTGCCGATGAATACAGATATGAAGGTATTAACGCAGCAACAGATGCTTACGATGAAATCACGAAACATAGCGTTAATAAACCGGTGAAGGTCGCCGCCGCTAGTTATAATAGTAGTCCAAAATTTGTTCAAGCTCGGGAACCTGATTACGGTACTCCTCAGTTTACTGATGAATTTGAAAATGAAGATATGAAGGTAGCGACGGAAGCTTACGAAGAAATCACGAAAAATAGAGTTAATAAGCATGTAATCTCGATGTCCGCCTGGACCCCATCAAAGATAAATCAAGCAGATTTCACTCTTCCAGTGGAGAAACCACCAGCTTCCGCCAGATTCAGCCACCGGAAACCTGCAAAGGCCACCACCGAAGGTAAATACACGTTCTCTCTTTCTCTCTAAGCTCTCACACATTGAACACACGTCGTTACAGAGTATGTATAGATTCATTTTGTTACTAGTTCAGTATCGCCGGAAATCCACCGGAGTATCACAGAGTTTCAATCCAAAATTTACTATATTGCCCTTGAAAGACGGCGAGAAAGACGACAAATAGAACTTACTAGCCGACCTTGAAGGTCGATCCTTCAGCAGCTTTTTAAAAGATAAGGTTAAAACCGTTGTAAAGAAATGACACCAAGAAGATAACATCAGCTTCTAGTGTTTGCAGATTTTCTGTGCACAAAGACACGCAGGATTTCGTGTTCTTGGGTTAACAGTTGACACTTCACACCATGGACTTTGCAGGTGGACGGACGTTGGGAGTTGCGAAGCCGAAGCGTCAGGACACCCTGGAAACCACGTGGAAGACAATAACAGAGGGTCGGTCGGTGCCTTTAACGAGACACTTACGTAAATCCGACACGTGGGAGACACACGGTCAAGGGCGTCACAGCCGCAACTCCGAGGACTTGCCAATCGATCACCACCCTGAAAGGATGACAAAATCCGATACCTTCGACGTCAACCGCGGTGGAGGAAGCAGTAGGAAACCACCGGCACCGCCGTCGAAGCTGAGTAGGTCGGGTGGGTCTGGGAGGCTGAGGAAGGAGCCGTCGTTGGGACAGGAGGAGCTTAACCGGAAAGTGGAAGCATTCATCAAGAAATTCAATGAAGATATGAGATTACAGAGACAAGAATCCTTGAATCAGTACATGGAGATGATTAATCGTGGGGCCCATTAAATCGGCAACGGTCGTTCGTACATACGTTCGTCCTGTTTTGTTATCGTTTATCAATTATCAACAGTGGTTTTTTTTTTTTGTTTTTGGTTAACGATATGGTATGGTTTTGAAAAGACTAGATCCAAGATAGTATTTATGTACAATTAATTATAGGAGTAAAAGACTGTATATTAGATCATATTGATAATGCATTATAGATTTTTGTATTTGTACGAATCTAAACTGTACTATCTGTCATCAGTCTATCACTACTACATCAAAAAAAAAAGAAAAAAAAAATCTATATTTACAATATGATTAATATTCAAACTTGAGTAAATTACACTCATGGTCTACGTGGTTTGTGCGGACTAATGTTGCAGGTTTAGTCTAAGTATTGGAAAATGAACGTGTCTGGTCTCGTGGTTTCCAAAAGGCGCGGTCTTTGGTCAATGTAAAGTGACATTAATACCTTGTTTATTTTAATTTTTTTCCTTTTATTTTTTTTAATATTAAAAAAAAGAAAAAAAACATTTCAAAACACATACACACACACTCTCTCTCTCTCTCTCTCTCTCTCTCTCTCTCCCTCTCTCTCTCATATTGAAATCGTATCTGAAAACGCTCAAAAGCATGCTTCAATTCGAAGTTTCCTTCATTTCTAGGAATGCATATTTCTAATGCTAACATTTAGAGAGATTTACAGTTCAGAATCCAAATGGCATCATAGGAGATGGTATTTATTTCTATGCTAATCATCGTGCTTAACACGATGTCAAAGAGAATGTGGTGTGTTTGGATAAGATTATTTAGTTATAAGCATTTTTGGACAAAAGTGCTATTGCTGGAGGTGAATTGGTGAGGAGACATCAAGTAGTGTTGAAGCGGAGGAAGGGATCATAGCTTCCCATAAAGTTCTGAATTTTCGGCGAATGATCTTTCATCTTGATCGAAGAAAATACTAGATTCGGGGATCGATCTGGTGAGATTGTTGAACGACATATCTATGGTTGCATTTGTTGGGAGTTTGTTAGCGAATTCCGCCGGAATCTCTCCGGAAATATTATTGTAGGAAACGTTAAAGTAAACAAGAGGACCACTTCCAAACCCTAAAAACGGGGCTTGTGGGTGGGGTTAGATGATATTTTTCTTTTTTTTTAATTATCTAAATAAAATAATGGATTAAAAGAAAAAAAAAATAGAAAAGGGTATTTTACTCTTTTACATGGACCATGGACCAATAATGCAAGCTTTTTGCAACCATAGTGTGAAAATAAAAAACTTGGACCAAAACTGCAAAAAAGGAACCACAGGGACCAAAACTATAGTTTACTCTTAATACTAATATACAATAATTTAATTGTCAGAGTGAATTACTAAAATGGTAGTCACGGTTGTATGTTTGTTGCATCCTTTTTTTTTAACCACACTGTCCTAATATTTGTAAATTGTTGTTGTTTTGGTGCATGGTCTATGTACAATAACAATTTCACGTTGTTATGTTATTTCTAATGCATCAAACGCTTAAGAGTTCATTAGAGTGTCAAATAGGAGAAAACATTAAAATATTTAATAAAATTCAAAGAGTCCACTATAATTTCATTAAGCTCGTTTTGTAGAGTTTAATGGGCATTGAACGTTACCCTACATGCCATCATTTCTTTTCTATATTAAATTCAATTTAGCTACATGTTATTCTTATTGAAACATCATTAAACCCTCAGTGGAGATAACGTGAAGTTTTTTTTTTCTTTTTTTTAAATCTTCTTAATTAAAAGAAATTGTAAAATCATCAAAACCCACCCACACCTACCCCTTCCTACCAACATCCCTCACACCCTATTCAAAGAACATAGACCCATCTCATTGTCATCATATGATGTGCATATAGGTTTGAAATCCAGAATCAAATAGGTAGAGGTGAAGAGGTTGTGAGGGATGATTTAATTGCAAGTCAAACCGGGGTTAAGGTGCATTGAAGCGACTGATAGTTTGATTTTAATCTTCTGGTGTTTTGAAGATGATCGATGGTTTGACTTTAATCTTCTTCAGATGGGAAGCATTTCATGATATGCGGCATGGGTTAAATGAATCACACATGGAAATTGGTCGACCTTTATTTTGATTAGCTAATTGTCTGACTCACAATGTCATATAATTCTTCATAGTCTCATTAATGGTATCTCGTTGACATCTTGTTATTACCCGTGGCTTCACACGTTGAGGTTTAATGTTACATATATATACTCAATCTAATGTTGGATATGCTCTATTCTTGCTTCGTTCTTACATTCTCGATTTAACTGAGCATACACCACAATATTCTCATCTCATTGCTTTTATTTTCCCGAGGGACAAAAATGTTATAAGGACCAAAAAAATATTGTATGGTGAATCAGAGTGGGGGAAGAAGTCTATCAAGGCCATCACCTAGTGTTCTTGTAGAGCTTAAACTCTAGATACTCACAAACCTATACATTTTTGCTGAAGACTACTGTTTACTTTGTTTTTGAATAAAAGAAATTGGATATGGTTGCATCATCTTAGAAAACTTACTCCAATTTCTAATCGTATTATATCTTTACATTATTCTTGTTGATGAAATTTGTGGTGGTGTTTTATTCTAAGGACATTTTAGTTAATTTACATGGTTCAGTAACACACATGGACTTTCTTGGTAAAAAATGAAAAAGATAGGGACCATATGGTTTAAAAAAAGTTAGGCATTTAATGTAACAAATATACAACCATAAGGACCAATTCTGTATTTTATTCCAATTGTAAATATAGGGACATAATTACAAAAATATGTTACGTATGATATAGTGTTAATTACAAGTTTGGTCCACCTTTGGTTTTTATTACACAGTGGTCTTGGTGGTTTTATTTTTTTTCATAAACAATCATTTTCACTAATTCTATTAAAAATAAGTTGTTGGGAATTGTGAGATGTTAGATTTACCCATTCTTTTTTACTATTCCTTATTTTTTTTACTTTCTTATTATTATATAACCTTAAAAGAAAGAAACTGTAAGTTTCTTATTATGATATAACGTTAAAAATTGTAAAAAATAAAACTAAAGAGGCCAAATTTCCCATACATACGCTATCGTTCCTTCCCAAATATTTTCTTGTACTTACATCGACGATTTTCTGTGTTGATGACTCTGAAACACAACCTATTCACACTCAACATGTCACATATGCCTACATCCTTTACTTCTAACCACCTTCCCCACAACCCCACTCCCATCATACACCATTGTCACCCCACCACCACCACTAGATTTGCGAAGACCTGGAAAATTAAGGAATATATATAAGGCAAAAAAATGAATCAAAACCACCAAACCACAAAACAAAATTTAAACCAAAATCAACAGTCAAACGACATACAAATGAACGAAGTCTATCAATAAGTGTCACGATAGGGGTGGGGATGAGTTGCAATGTCAAAGAAGAAGATGACTTTTTCGGTAGGGGGTTTAAATAAGAGTAAATAATAAATTGGGTAAAAATGTCATTTTATAAATTATATTGACTTAATAGAAAAAATTAAAAGAATTAGTGATATAGACCAAACCTGAAATAAATGAAGTGTCACATGCAACATTGCTGTAACGAAAATGAAAGTTGGACCGAACTTATAATTTTCACTATACTACAAGGATTATTTCTATAACTTTGTCGATAACAAATACACTAATAATAAATAAATATTTACTTATTGGTCGGGAATGAGATTATGATAACTCTATATCTACTAAATATAGTAAATATTTTATATTTATTAGAGTGAATTATAGTTTTGGTCCCTATGGTTGGCACGATATTACAATTTTAGTTCTACTTTTTCAATTATGTCACCAGTAGTCCCTATTGCAAGTTTGGATTTCGCATTTGGTCCCTAGCTCAGTTACAATCCATATTGCTTCTGTTAGATTAGTATGAAATGAGTAAAATGTCATTGCTTTTCTTTTTGTCATTTGTCTTGTTTTAGAAATTTAATTATTAGATACCCACTTTTGAATACCACTACCACCACTCTCATAACCACCGACCACAACCACCTTACACCACAACCACCACCATTATCCAAAAAATCGCTCATCACCACCATCACAACCACCCTATACCATAATTCTCATCATTTAATAAGTCATTTATCGTTTTCAACCTTTTAACTTGACTATCGCCACCGATTCCAATAAATCATTCATCGTCATCCAATTCATGACTCAAGTTTTCATCCAATTTACCATCAAAACCTACAAATTCGATCCTCATTAATTTTTTTAGAACAACGAATATTATTAAAAAAGGAAAACCAGCAAGATGCTGAACAAGTACATAAACATAATGAAATAACAAACCAAAAAGAAAAACCCGTTTAACTAACTAACAAGTAAAACATATGCTGCTCCCTAAACTTCTAGCATTAACATCAAAACAAAACTTAGAAGAACATATCACCCAAAATGGTAATGAACTTTGATTGAATCCCTGAATGGGAAAATAAATAGGGAGAAATTCTAGGAAGTACAATAACTATTGATGTGCTATAACGAGTTGACGGGTCCACCGCAACCAACAATGAACTTAGCTATAACCTCAACTATCTGCAAACTTTGGCTTGGCAAGATGACCGTGACGCCTCAGAAGGCAAGTGTGTTTTTGAAAAAGACCTCTAAATAGCACCAAGTTTTGCACCGGTCAATCAAAGCCAGAACAAGGCATCACCCACCGCATACTAAACTTCAAATTCCCAAAGAGGAGAGGATTCTAACCAGCAATGATGTAAAACTACCCCAATGATGGTTGAATGGAGGCGTTATCGAGTTGTGATGGTCCGATGTATGCTTTGTGCATTGATGGATGCCTGAAACTGCCGACCAGTGATGCTGCGATGGAGGCATCGTGTGTTGATGACTCGGTGAAAGTATTGTTCATCCGATGCTGGCGGTATGCCAATATCATGTGTCGATTGTTCGACGTGCGAAATACGAGAATGAGAATGTTAGGGCATATGACACAATTCGTAACTTGTATGGTCAGTAGTTTCAAAAATGGTCGTGTAGTTTTTTAGTTTTAGTATTTTTGGTAAGAAAAATATAAAATCAGAAAAAGAAAAATACAGAGGCATTTTAGTCATTTTATATGTGCTTAACAGAAACGCATTGACGGTGTTAAATGATAGGGACCATATTAGTAACAAAATTTAAAAAAGTAGGACTAAAACTATAATATCATATCAACCATCGGAAACAAAATTGCAATTCACTCTATTTAATATTAATATTTTAATAATAACTATGTTAAACGATATTATGAAGATCAAATAGTATAAAAATATAAATTTGTAATCGAATATCCTTACTAATGATTAATGTATAACTTTATATTTTTAATTGTAATTTATTATATATTAAATATGTTTAATACGTAGTTCTTTTGTAAACGACAACAAATAAATGTAATATTGTAATAGAGAATAACTAAATATTAATCTTTTTTATGAATGTATATGAAGTGTTTATTTGACAATACCCATCATAATAATACACATTTTTTTAATGGGTGTTTGTATATTTATAACAACATATAATTACAACTCCAGCCTAGCCGGTAGTTATGCATCGACTTATATACCTGCATGGATGGATGGTCCCGAATAATAGCCTGATTGATGCGTCAATGTGAGAGATTTTCATAGATGTGGCGTACAGACCGAAATCCGGACCGTCGGCTAAATGCCGACATGACGAATCGAAGATGATTTAACTATTTCGCTGGTTAAAAACAAAATAGATTTTCAAACATAATCAATGTCCATACATACCAACAAAAATAGAATACCAACAAAAGTAGAAACCCTCTGAATTTAAGACAAGAGAAGAGAAGTCATGTCAATGTCATTGCACCCACTAGCATGTGTGGAAGCCAAAAAAACGGTCGGTTGACAAGCTTGGACCGTTAGAAAAATGGTTGTGGCGAGATATAGTTGGGCCGTAGTAACTTGACAGTTGACCTTCTAACCTCTTTCCAAAATTTTGTTACTTGGCCCTCCAACTTAGCTTCATTGTGTGCACAATTTTCCTACCAAATTCCATGTCTCCCGTATTAACACGTACATCATGTAGAAAAGTCCGTTATCTTATTTCTATGGTATAGAAGCTACAAGCTAGGATCTGATATAACGACCAGAAAACATGACCGTTTCTGATGGACCATTTCGTTGATTACCGACCAAATAAACCGTTAAGTCATATAGATGGAATTGCAGCGAAAGTTTTTGTCGACTTCTTTGTGATTTTTTCCACGAATTTTCGAAGGAAATTGCCGCTGACGAAATTCCGACAAAATTGCATTCTAGCTATTTTGTTGACTTTTGCCATAGATTTCCTATGGAGATGGAACAGATTTCGGATGGACTACTTGTTATGATAGATTTCCGACAGAATCTTTGACTAATTTAGTGAAATATTCGTTACAAATCCATTGGTAAAATTGCAGGTTCAAAACAATAAAAGAATTCAAAATCAGATTTTTTTCTATAAGATTACTGAAAAAATCGAGTATAACTAAATAATGAATCCAATTTAATATATTCAACCATAAATATCGTTCAATGCAATATTCAACAAACATAATACACATAAAAAGATAAAAAAATTTATCTAATACCACAAACATAACAAACAATTCTTTTAAAAGTGTCTAAATTAACAAGTAGGGGTGGAGCTAAGATTTTAGAATAGAATGAGCTTATAATATTACTAACAGGTTGCGGTTGCAGTTGTATGTCATGAATATCTTATTTTCGTTTGAAAAAAGAATTGATGGTTCTTTTTTTTTTTTTTTTTTTTTCCTTATAATTTGCCCTATAACTATATGAAACCAATTATAGTAAGGAAAATTTTCATATATATCCTTAAAAAACTCACCTAATTACACATATATCCTTATGAAATTACAAATTACATATATATCCTTAAAAACCTAAAAAACTCTCATATATATCCAAAACTTTTATTTAATAATTAATAATCTTCTTATAAATAAAACCAAATTATATTTAAATAAAAGAAAACCAAAATTCCTAAAATACCCCTATCCAAAATCCAATTCCAAAATGGAATCCTTATTTACGTCAAACGCCGAGCACGACTTCCAATTGTCATGAAGTACACCATTGTTTCTCCTGCATAACTCTTGCCATTTAGCAAAACCACCAATTATAACAACCAAGTATAGAAATTTCTTAGAAATGCAAGTATAATAGGCCTTACCTCTACTCAATTGATGTATATATCGCTTGGTTTCAAGTAGCATTTTGGAATTGGGAGAGTTCAGCTCTAACTGTATAGCAACAAAATTGGCAGATTCTAATAAATTCACACCGGAACATTAACAAAAGTATGAACCACTACTATAACCAGTGCACATGATAACAAAGTTACTCCAGTTAACCACAAGGGTGGTGCCTAGTTGGTTAGAGCTTGGTCTCCAAAGGTCAAAATGACCAGGAGGTGCCAGGTTCTAATCCAAGGAGGAACAAAAACCCCCTAGTGGCCACAGAGGTTCACCCGCGATGACTCTGGGCTACTCGCGAAGCGGGTAGTCGCCCGGGGATTAGTCGGTTCGCGAAAGCGTGCCGGAACATCGGCTCCATAGGAGGCCCAAAAAAAAAGTTACTCCAGTTTGTGAGAAAAAAAAAACGAAATGCAGATTCTAATAAATACTCTTGATTCCTCGAGAACTCAATGTCTAAAGGACTATATAGGGAAATCTAACCTACCTAGTTTGATCATAAACCAGCAATTCGCACATGACTCATCCTGGAAACCCGAGTTAAAGAATGATTGCACCCTATACGGAAGCACTTGTGTGAAGAGCACGAGTAGAAGAATTGGTACAAAGACATTCAAATTGGTATAGAGGCATTCGATTGGTACAAAAGCATTCAATTGCATGAAAGAAGAGTATAAGTAGAAGAATTGTGATACCCGGCTCATAGCTAATGCATATCAAATCTCGATTTCAGATCAAAGAAATTTTCTTCTAAATCGAATGAGGATTTGATCAGTGCTGCAAAAAATTAGGTTAGTGATTAACTGGAATCGTGAAACAGTTGTCGACGTGATCAATTGCAATCGTGAAGGAGGTGTCGACTTGAGCAGTAGGAATCGTGAAGAAGCCGATGATTTTGGAAGGCAGTCGTAAAGGAGTTGCGGACTTGGAACACTGAATACGCTATCGTGAAGACGTGAATAAGGATTTGATCTTGGAGATAGGGGTATTTTAGAAAATTTGGTATTCTTTGATCTAAATATATTTTGTTTTTATTTATAAAAAGATTATTAATAATTAAATAAAACTTTTGGATATACATGAGAGTTTTTAAGGTTTTTGATGATATATATGTAATTTACAATTTCATAAGGATATATGTGTAATTAGGTGAGTTTTTAAGGATATATATGAAATTTCCCTTATAATAATACTTCTAATTACAAATTATGTCGTTTTAAAAGAATATACCAATTACAATTAAAGAAAAACTAAATATATAGTAGCTAATAAGAAATTAATATTACCCGTTTTTAAAACTGAATTTGTAGCAGAATATGAGACCATGAACAGTGATGAAATTGAATATCTTTTTCCGTTTTACGTAATTAGGTTAACTTACGTAACTTTTCATTTGAGTCTTTATTATCAACAATAATATTACAAACAATAAAAACCATATACTAAAATAAATTGGGCTATGGCCTTGGCCCAATAAGGGAGGCGACAAAATTATATGACAAAAGATGTTCACATTGCTTAAAGACTCTCAGTTAAAAATATTAGGTGGGCAGGACACCCTCATGTCCCCTATTGTCTTTGCTACTTCCAACAAGCATGACAAATTCCTGCTTTGGATAAAAAGGCATGCTATCATGTTGATGTATCGAAATAATCTCCCTTAGAGTTTGCATTGTATACACTCAATATATAATACAACAGTTTACATAAATGACCCTACACTATAAAAATATATAACAAAACATAATAAAACTATACAAATACTTTAATCACGTAAAAAAATGGATAATGATATGTAATAGGTAATGAACTTTCTCACGTGTACACATTTAGTCACTTATGTTTTTTTTATTTTGTTCACATTTAGTCACTTATGTTTTTTTGTGCACATATGACCATTAAACTTATTTTTTTGGACACATATGATCATTAAACTTTTTTTTGGTACAAATATGACCATTAAACTCTTTTTTGTACAAATATGATCATTAAGTTATTGGTCATATGTGTACAAAAAAATAAGTTTAATGATCATTATGTATACGAAAAACATAAGTGATTAAACGTGAAATTTTTTAAAAAAGCAAAGGTAAATGAAGCATAAAAGTAAATCCATTGACCAAATGCCAACAATTTTAAAATTCGTTACCTTACTAAGTCATTATCCATTAGCAAAAACCTGTTAGGCTGAAATCCGATGGAAAATGTGTCACACCCCGATCCTCGGCGGAATCGATCAATGCGTGATATATTGTTCAAAGTCTCATGACAACTATGTTATAATATGATTAGATTCAATTAAGTACAAAGTAGGCAAACAAGATCCACAACATACAAATACAAATTCAAATACAAACAACATTTATTACATCAAATTTAAATAGTCTTGTGGGTTTCTAAGGTATACCCTACTTTTCATCAACTTCATTCTTCAAATCTGCATCATGGGTAAAAATAGGTCAACTACGAGAGTTGGTGAGTAATCTAGTTTTATTAAAGAAAATTGTGAGTTTGAAATATTTATAATTTGAAACTTGTTTTCTTTGGAAGTCGACAACCAAGTATTATTGAGATAACGGTTTATAAATCAAAAATTGATTAACAAATGATAAGAACAACAATAAGTCCTCACCCTATATATACATATATATGTATATATATATATATATATATATATATATATATATATATATATATATATATATATATATATATATATATATATATATATATATATATATATATATATATATATATATATATATATATATATATATATATATATATATATAGGATGGAGCATCTAATCATCATACACACTCAACCACGTGCGATCAATCACCTTAGCGTCCCAAGGCGGGGTGGTCAACCCAATAGCGCTATTATTGTCCATAACGTACCTCAAGAATACGGGCATAGTCATGGAGATTAGACTAAAAATGGTAATGCACTACAAGTACATGTAGCGTAAACAAACAATAATTATACAAATAATGATTCACGTATAAATGTCCCAACAATGTATCAATGGTGAAAAAATAATAAAATGAAGTTGGAACATATTAAAACCACATGATACACCCCAAAAGTATTGAAAATTATAAAATATGGGGTAGATTACTCACATTAGTCCAAACGGAATACGCGTGTTGTACGATAGACGGTTCGGGTCAAAACGATGTGGAACCTATTATAATTAATAGTTTTGGTTTAGGAACTACTAAACGGGAATGGAGTATTAATAAAAATAATTAGACACATATTCTTATATTAGATGAATTAACAATAATCAAATTTTGTTTTGAATATTAATGTATTCATAGGTTAGATGAATTTTAAATTGAATTAATTACTTTGCTTAATTAATTTATATTTTCACTTTAGGCAAGATTTTAATAATTTCTTATTAAAATAATAACTTGTCAAATTATAAGTATTTACAGATTTTATATATTATAAACAATTATTTATATGAAATAATCATTAAAAAGGCATTTTTACATGCTTAGATATTTAGGAAAATGGTTTTAAATACTAAACAGTAATGAAACATTCTGAAATTATCCGAAAATCATTATTTCATAAAATAGTAATTACTGTAAAATTTTCATATTTTTCTTAACTGCTTTAGTTTGTATTTAGTATTTTAATGATTAAACAACAACAAAATTCGGGAAAAATAACAAATGATTCCCACAAATTCTGGAAAAATAACCATAGTTTTCTAACATTATATTGAGCCTACTGTAAATGTTTTGGATATTTTTTACTATGGAAAGTATTTCTTATGTTTTTCATTATTAACTAATCAATAAAATCATAAATAATAGGAAAATATTAAGATAAATTCGTTAAACTTTTTATTTATGATTAACATGTTATATAGTATATTCTGATAAGGTTTTATAATTTTTGGACATGTGTAGCTATTTATTATAAATTTAAACCATTAAATAATCATTAAATAAGGAAAAATAAGCAAACATTCTTAATAAAATCTGTAAATTTTGTCATGGAGTTTTTAAAATGTTAATAAGGTGCGAAAAATATAAAATCTAGTTTTTAACATACATAACTATATTTTTCAATTTATTTATCTAAAAAACATAAAATACAAAATAAGCATCAAAAAGTAATATAAATGCATGAAATTTCATAAATCCACTTTACTCAATATATGGGTTGTTCCAAAATTTTCCCAGAATTTATTGACTGCAAAAACTATTTTATGTGAATTATTGCCCTATTTTATTGCAATAATTATAGTAATTCAATAAAAATAAGTTATTTTCTGAAAATTTCCAGAACTTCTTATTTTATTGATGGGATCCTGAGAAAAATCAGGTTTATGCATAAAATGAGTTTTAGATAGTTTGGTGGATTTAATTTGTTTCATTAATTTGAGACTTTTAACAACATACCTTGATAAATGCTTCAAGAGGGATGAAGATTTGAGTATATTGGAGTGTTCTTGGCTGAAATATGAAGATTTCTAGGAGGAATTTCGAGATTGAGAGTGAGAGGAAGAATAGATATGTTTGAGTGGTGATGAGAATAATGTATTGGGAGAAAAATGA
Organism: Cichorium intybus; assembly: GCA_023525715.1. Classification (NCBI taxonomy): domain Eukaryota; kingdom Viridiplantae; phylum Streptophyta; class Magnoliopsida; order Asterales; family Asteraceae; genus Cichorium; species Cichorium intybus. Next base: position 134,179,515 of record CM042012.1, read on the forward strand.
AAGGAAAGATGATGGGAGGTGTGAGTGGGAGACAATGGGAATAACTTTTTGCTTTTGGTGGTCTTCATAATTTTCCACTAACACAAGCATCTTTTATATAATATATTAATTAATATAAGAGTTTTATGAAATTTAATGTAGAGTTTATAAAAATAGAGTTTTATAAAAAAATAGGTTATTATTTGATTATAACAATCTACTTTGATTTGAAGTTTAATTATAGCATTCAAGTTTGATTCGTTTAATTTAATTAGAGCATCATACTTTGATTTGATTTTAATATGGTATCATAATTTAATTTGATTATAGTTATAACGTTATACTATGCTATATTGCTATTAACGTCAATTTATATCGTAGTGTAAGGGTTTTGATCCTATTAGCATCGAGAAATCTCGAGTAGGGTTTATTAAATTTCCAATTGGGTTGGGTTGACCCGAATCCATTTTAGGCGGATGTCACAGTCTCCCCTACTTTAGGAAATTTCGTCCCGAAATTTAAGAAGAGAGTACCTTAAGAGAAAAGTTGCGGGTATTTGGTACGCATTTGATCCTCACGCTCCCATGTATACTCGGGTCTACGTGCTGACTGCCACCTGACCTTGACCAGGGGAATGTGACTTCTTTTGAGTTGCTTTTCCTTTCGGTCGGGAATTTCCAAGGGTTTCTCGATAAATTGCATTGTCTCGTCGATTTGGATATCCTCGAGAGGAACATGAAGGTTCTCGTCTGCTAAACACTTCTTGAGGTTGGCTATATGAAATACTGGGTGAACTTTATTAAGCTCTATTGTTAGATCCAACTCGTAGGCTACTGGTCCGATCCTTTTCAGGATTTTGAACAGGCCTACATAGCCTGGTGCCAATTTACCCTTGCGTCCAAATCGAACCACACCTTTCCATGGGGACACTTTTAACATGACCATTTCACCCACGGTAAATTCAAGCGGTTTGCGTCGCTTGTCGGCGTAACTCTTTTGTCGGCTACGAGCTGCGAGAAGGTTATTGCGAATCTGAGTGATTTTGTCGGTTGTTTCCTGGATAAGCTCAGGACTAAGGATTGGAGAATCCACTGTTGCGCGAATCACGTGGGACTCGCTAATTTCATGCCAGCAAATAGGAGATCGGCATTTACGGCCATACAATGCCTCAAATGGTGGCATCTTGATGCTAGAATGATAACTGTTATTAAAGGAGAATTCCACCAACGGTAAATAAGAGTCCCAGTTTCCTCCGAAATCTAAGACACACGCCCTCAACATATCTTCGAGTGTTTGAATTGTCCTCTCAGATTGACCATCGGTTTGAGGATGATAGGCGGTACTGAGATCGAGGCGGGTTCCCATGGCTGCTTGAAGTGATTGCCAAAACCGAGAGAGAAATCTCCCATCACGATCTGAAATGATGCTGAGAGGGATACCATGCCAACTAACTATCTCGTCGATGTAAATTCGAGCAAGTTGTTCGACCTTGAAATGTTCACGGATGGGAAGGAAATGAGCGGATTTGGTCAAACGGTCAATGATTACCCAAATGATGTCATGTCCCTTGGTGGTACGGGGAAGTTTGGTTACAAAATCCATGGCGATCGCTTCCCATTTCCACTCGGGGATTACTGGTTGGACCAATAGTCCAGAGGGTCGTTGATGTTCTGCTTTGACCCTGGAACATGTAAAACATTTGGCCACGAATAAAGCAATATCCTTTTTCATTCCCGACTACCAATAATTGGTTCTCAGGCCATGATACATATTGTCAGCACCAGGATGAATGGAATATCGAGTTTTATGGATTTCTTCCATCAGGAAGGTGCGAAGATTGTTGCGATCTGGGATCCAGATGCGATCTTGATAATAGAAAATACCATCAGATTTACTTTCCAAATCCCCATCAATTCCCGTGGGCATGTCATTTTCGGTAATTGTCGAGTGTTGGGCTCCTCGAATTCGGTCACTAAGATTGGACAAGATAAAAGAACATATTAGATGAAATGCTTTGGCATGTTCTTTTCGTCTTAACGCGTCGGCTACCACGTTTGCCTTGCCCGGATGATAGCGTATTTCACACTCGTAATCATTTAGGAGTTCGACCCATCGTGTTTGTCTCATATTGAGTTCCTTTTGATTAAGAATATGTTGCAAGCTCTTGTGGTCGGTGAAAATTATGCATTTAGTGCCGTAAAGGTAATGCCTCCAAATTTTAAGAGCGAAAACCACGACACCGAGCTCCAAATCATGAGTCATATAATTCCTTTCATGGATTTTGAGTTGTCGCGATGCGTAAGCTATAACCTTTCCCCTTTGCATCAAAACACAACCTAGACCGAGATTGGAGGCATCGCAGTATACCACGAAATCTTCGGATCCTTCAGGGAGTGTAAGAATCGGAGCGTCACACAATCTTTGTTTAAGGGTTTAGAAAGCGTCTTCTTGCTTGGGTCCCCAATCAAATGGCGTACCCTTGCAAGTGAGAAAAGTAAGCGGTAAAGCGATCTTTGAGAAATTTGAAATGAAACGCCTGTAATAGCCAGCTAAACCGAGGAATGACCGAATTTCTTTGGGGGTATGTGGGGATTTCCAATTCTTAACTGCTTCAACTTTTGCAGGATTGACTAAAATACCCTTGTCACTTACAATATGACCGAGGAATCGTACCTCATTTAACCAAAACTCGCATTTCGAAAATTTGGCATAGAGTTGATTTCCTTGCAATATTTGGAGAGTTAGACGAAGGTGTCTTTCATGGTCTGCCTTTGTCTTGGAGTAAATGAGGATGTCATCAATAAAGACGATAACAAAACGGTCGAGATAAGGTTTAAATACCCGATTCATCAAGTCCATGAATGCGGCAGGGGCATTCGTTAGGCCAAAAGGCATAACGGTGAACTCGTAATGACCATAGCGGGTTCGGAAAGCGATTTTGGGGATGTCTTCTTCCCGTACTCGAAGTTGGTGATAACCCGAGCGGAGGTCGATTTTTGAGAAGCATGAAGCTCCTTGAAGCTGATCAAAAAGGTCGTCGATCCGAGGTAACGGATATCGGTTCTTGATGGTCAATTTATTTAACTCCCGATAATCGATACACATACGAAACGAACCATCTTTCTTTTTGATGAAAAGAACCAGGGCTCATCAGGGTGAAGTACTAGGGCGGATAAATCCTTTATCGGTTAATTCTTGGAGCTGACTTGCCAAATCTTGCATCTCGGTTGGAGCCAACCGATATGGAGACTTGGCTATGGGAGCAGTCTCAGGAACGAGATCGATGCGGAACTCTAGCTCACGTACTGGAGGGAGTCCAGATACGTCATCGGGAAAGATGTCGGGAAAGTCTCGTACAATCGGAATATCTTCGATCTTCTTTTCTTTGACCTTTGTTTCAACCACATGGGCTAAGAAATCCATGTATTCTTTACGTAGATATGATCGAGCTTGAGTACATGACATAAGACTAAGCTTTTTTGAACGAGTCTCGCCATAAATACGAAGACTTTGACCGTCGGCAAGAGGAATTCGAATAAACTTCTTGTAACATACTATTTCAGCATGGTTTTGGGATAGCCAATCCATTCCCACGATGATGTCGAAGCTACCAAGTTCCATAGGAACTAAATTGACGGAAAATTTATGACCGCAAAAATCGAAAGTGCAACCTTGGATGACTGCATTGAGTGAAATGTATTTTCCATTGGCGACTTCTACGGTAAAGTGTTCATCAAGAATCGTGCGAGGTGTGTGAAGTATGGGTTCAAATTCCAAAGACACAAAACTTTTATCGGCACCTGAATCAAAAAGTACTGACGCGTAGTAGTCATTTATGAGAAACGTACAATTTACGACCTTGTTATCGGTCTGTGCTTGGGTTGCGGTAATGACAAATGCTCGGCCTTTGGGAGCTGGAACCTGCATTGTTGGATTTGCCTGGGCTTGAGTGTTAATGATATTGACAAGCCTAGGACACGTGTTTCTGAAATGGGTGGGGTCACCACAGTTGAAGCATATTCCAGTTGGATACCGGGTTTGTGTTTGTTGATTTGAGGGTAGAGCGAATGGTCGCTGAGTTTTTGGTGCACGACATGTGTCCGCCAAGTGGCCATAGCGACCACAAGTCGTACAAAGGCGACACGGGCTGGTGGACATATGGTGATAGTTACAATGGTTACAGAGGGGGTTGTAATGCCATCTATGAGAAACACACATATGGACTTGTGAGTTATTTTTAAATTAATTATGGAAATTAAGTTTGTAGACATTGTTGGGTAAAATGATTGTAAACACTTGTTGGGCCATGGTTAGGAGTGTTGGGCACCTTTTGGGCTTTCCATGGGTACTAAATGTGAAGCATGTAGCAATTGCGTGGGCCCCCACAATACTAAGTTTTCACATGTTTTTCCCACTTCAAGGCCCATTAGGGAACTTAATAATCCAATGAGTTGGCCATTTTGGAGTGTATCCTTTCGGATACGTTTGATAAGGTCGGGTAGTTTGATGGCTCAAAAGTAATGTGAATGACGCGCTTTGGCCTATAGGTTTGGGAACTCTCGCCTTTGGTCCCCAGGTAAGCAAACTGGTCCCTCGGTTGATTGGGATGTATACGAATGCTTACCTAGTCAGGACTTTCGGGCTACCGGCACCTCCCCCTTCCAGTTACTACGCGTCCATTACTTTGATCCTACCCAACTAGAGTGGATGACTTTTAATTTCCTAAGAGCTCTAAGGAATATATATGTATATAAATTTTTATTTTGAAACCATTTGAGTATGTGTGTGATTTTAAGAGAAAGAGGAGAAAATTCACAAGTGTATGCACACATATAAGTGTCGGGAATAATACGTAAGCACATAAGGGAGCAATTAGCACACAAAGGTATTCCAAGGATTTTCTAAGTGCGAATTGCATGCAGTTGTGTGTGCATTTTATAAACTAGAATACGAGAGGACCCTTGAGGCTATAGACTAGGTCAAGGCAATTAACCTAATTCCCTATAGTCAAGGGCTCTGATACCAATCTGTCACACCCCGATCCTTGGCGGAATCGATCAAGGCGTGATATATTGTTCAAAGTCTCATGACAACTATGTTATAATATGATTAGATTCAATTAAGTACGAAGTAGGCAAACAAGTTCCACAACATACAAATACAAATTCAAATACAAACAACATTTATTACATCAAATTTAAATAGTCTTGTGGGTTTCTAAGGTATACCCTACTTTTCATCAACTTCATTCTTCAAATCTGCATCATGGGTAAAAACAGGTCAACTACGAGAGTTGGTGAGTAATCTAGTTTTATTAAAGAAAATTGTGAGTTTGAAATATTTATAATTTGAAACTTGTTTTCTTTGGAAGTCGACAAGCAAGTATTATTGAGATAACGGTTTATAAATCAAAAATTGATTAACAAATGATAAGAACAACAATAAGTCCTCACCCTATATATACATATATATGTATATATATATATATATATATATATATATATATATATATATATATATATATATATATATATATATATATATATATATATATATATATATATATATATATATATATATATATATATATATAGGATGGAGCATCTAATCATCATACACACTCAACCACGTGCGATCAATCACCTTAGCGTCCCAAGGCGGGGTGGTCAACCCAATAGCGATATTATTGTCCATAACGTACCTCAAGAATACAGGCATAGTCATGGAGATTAGACTAAAAATGGTAATGCACTACAAGTACATGTAGCGTAAACAAACAATAATTATACAAATAATGATTCACGTATAAATGTCCCAACAATGTATCAATGGTGAAAAAATAATAAAATGAAGTTGGAACATATTAAAACCACATGATACACCCCAAAAGTATTGAAAATTATAAAATATGGGGTAGATTACTCACATTAGTCCAAACGGAATACGCGTGTTGTACGATAGACGGCTCGGGTCAAAACGACGTGGAACCTATTATAATTAATAGTTTTGGTTTAGGAACTACTAAACGGGAATGGAGTATTAATAAAAATAATTAGACACATATTCTTATATTAGATGAATTAACAATAATCAAATTTTGTTTTGAATATTAATGTATTCATAGGTTAGATGAATTTTAAATTGAATGAATTACTTTGCTTAATTAATTTATATTTTCACTTTAGGCAAGATTTTAATAATTTCTTATTAAAATAATAACTTGTCAAATTATAAGTATTTACAGATTTTATATATTATAAAAAATTATTTATATGAAATAATCATTAAAAAGGCATTTTTACATGCTTAGATATTTAGGAAAATGGTTTTAAATACTAAACAGTAATGAAACATTCTGAAATTATCAGAAAATCATTATTTCATAAAACATTAATTACTGTAAAATTTTCATATTTTGCTTAACTGCTTTAGTATTTATTTAGTATTTTAATGATTAAACAACAACAAAATTCGGAAAAAATAACAAATGATTCCCACAAATTCTGGAAACATAACCATAGTTTTCTAACATTATATTGAGCCTACTGTAAATGTTTTGGATATTTTTGACTCTGGGAAGTATTTCTTATGTTTTTCATTATTAACTAATCAATAAAATCATAAATAATAGGAAAATATTAAGATAAATTCATTAAACTTTTTATTTATGATTAACATGTTATATAGTATATTCTGATAAGGTTTTATAATTTTTGGACATGTGTAGCTATTTATTGTCAATTTAAACCATTAAATAATCATTAAATAAGGAAAAATAAGCAAACATTCTTAATAAAATCTGTAAATTTTGTCATGGAGTCTTTAAAATGTTAATAAGGTGCGAAAAATATAAAATCTAGTTTTTAACATACATAACTATAGTTTTCAATTTATTTATCTAAAAAACATAAAATACAAAATAAGCATCAAACAGTAATATAAATGCATGAAACTTCATAAATCCACTTTACTCAATATATGGGTTGTTCCAAAATGTTCCCAAAATTTATTGACTGCAAAAAGTATTTTATGTGAATTATTGCCCTATTTTATTGCAATAATTATAGTAATTCAATAAAAATAAGTTATTTTCTGAAAATTTCCAGAACTTCTTATTTTATTGATGGGATCCTGAGAAAAATCAGGTTTATGCATAAAATGAGTTTTAGATAGTTTGGTGGATTTAATTTGTTTCATTAATTTGAGACTTTTAACAACATACCTTGATGAATGCTTCAAGAGGGATGAAGATTTGAGTATATTGGAGTGTTCTTGGCTGAAATATGAAGATTTCTAGGAGGAATTTCGAGATTGAGAGTGAGAGGAAGAATAGATATGGTTTGAGTGGTGATGAGAATAATGTGTTGGGAGAAAAATGAAAGGAAAGATGATGGGAGGTGTGAGTGGGAGACAATGAGAATAACCTTTTGCTTTTGGTGGTCTTCATAATTTTCCACTAACACAAGCATCTTTTATATAATATATTAATTAATATAAGAGGTTTATGAAATTTAATGTAGAGTTTATAAAAATAGAGTTTTATAAAAAAAATAGGTTATTATTTGATTATAACAATCTACTTTGATTTGAAGTTCAATTATAGCATTCAAGTTTGATTCGTTTAATTTAATTAGAGCATCATACTTTGATTTGATTTTAATATGGTATCATAATTTAATTTGATTATAGTTATAACGTTATACTATGCTATATTGCTATTAACGTCAATTTATATCGTAGTGTAAGGGTTTTGATCCTATTAGCATCGAGAAATATCGAGTAGGGTTTATTAAATTTCCAATTGGGTTGGGTTGACCCGAATCCATTTTAGGCGGATGTCACAAAATGACCCGTCTGCCTTCTAAAATCCGACCATTTATGGATTGTCGGTCATGTTGCTTACGTTATTTAATAGTCCATATATGAGTATTGAGTACGATGATATGATCTCATACCTAGAGTAGAGGCTGAGACCCGATTCCCATGACCATATTTAGTGGTGTGACAATCAATTTTTTTTGTCACATATAATATAAGAATTTATGCAAATATTCAATATAAAAGAGTTGATACTTAAATAAACTCGACACGTGTGCAAGGGCAAAATGGTCCAAAAAGGTGAAATTATGAAGAATTTATTTGTTAAGACCTTTATTTAAGTATGATACTATGATTATTCAATTAGAATTTAATCTTAAGGACATAAGGGCGAAGTTTGAAATAAAGGACTAAAAGTGAAAAGTTTATTGTGCAAACTTTGGAAATTATTATCTCAAAATCTAGAAAGAGTTGGGCAAAAGTCATCAAGATGACTTTTGTAATATTTGAGATAACAAAAATATAGGAAAACGATTCGGGTCATTTGGAGTTGTAACGAAAAAGTTATGACGGAATTAAAATGGCCCAAAAGTGACAAAAATGACCAAAGGGTCATTTTCGAGGGTTGATAACAGAAAATCTATTGAGATTCAGACTTAAGCCAGTAGGGAAAGTTGTAAAGCTCGTTTCCACCTTTCTAAAGGAATAAATTTTGTAAATTTTAGATATCTTATGTAGAAGTTATGATGCGGTAAAGTTTGAGGAAAATCAGAGAAAAATACCGAAATTTTTTCTAAGGAGATCTAAGGGGCATTTTCGTAATTTTTCATATTTATCCCAAGTTAAGTTCAGAACATGGTTTCGTGATTTACTGTGTGCGTATTGTCCCCCAAAAATCGATAAAACACAAAACACGTATCCACATGTTTAGAAATCAAAAAATCGGGAAAGAGAGTGTGAGAGTGAAATCGCAAGAGAGATAAAGGGAGTTGGAGCAAGATCGAGAGAAGAGAGATTACGAGAGACAGAAATCAGTGACGAGGAAACAGAGAGACAATAGATGCGAAATCGAGAAGGGTGAAGCCACTGATGTGCGGCGGCACGAGGTCGTCGGAGATGGTGGAGAAGGCCGCCGGCGGCGGTTTTGGTCGTAGTTACGCGTTGGAGGTCGAATGGGTGGTCGGAGGTGGTTTCCCAGTCCGATTTGGTGCAAAAACGAACCTAATTTCAGATTTTTGCTATGTTGGACAGAAGGTGAAGGTAAGATCCGAATTTCTTATAAAACCTAGATACTTTGAGCTCAAAAGTTGGGTTGCATGTTGTATTGGAGTTGTTTTTCGAATTATATCATATCATGAATCTGAAATTTACATATGAATTGCAAAGTAACACATTGAGCCTTAATTAAGATTGAAGTTCTTGAATTTTTCATGGATGCATGTTCATATTGGTTAAGATTGGGAAAGAACAAGGGAAATTATATCATAAATTAGTTGAAATACATGGTTGTAAATTGCTTGAAAGCATGAAGAACATTTGATGTTGAGTTAGGATTCTAATTGTCAAATAATTGCCAAGGGACAAAAACTTAGATATTTGAGTACTTAACATGAGCTCTTAAACCAAAAGAGTATCAAGTGTATACGTGTATGAAATACAATTAAGAACTTGTAAATACATGTTAGGAAGTTGCTTGAGACAATGAGTTATATCTCATTATCAAGTTGGAATCATAATATGACTAAAATTGTGTCAATTGGTGTTTAGAAAATTTGACAGCTTTGATTTTTCTGTCAAAGACAAACAGTGGACTAAAAACCAAATTACTTGGAATTGGCTCGACTTATGGGACATTGGGTTTGGATTTATAAAATTATATATGTAATAAGTTAGAAACACCAAAGAATTAAGAAAATGAAGCTAGTTAGCTTGGTGATAATCACATGGCAAAAAGAGGAACAAATTTGACTTTTATAAAGTCTAAAAGGGACAAGAACGAAAAATGGTGCTTGTGATCAAGAAACTAGTTAAAGTATGATTTATGAGACATAACTACACTACAAAATGGTAACATTGAATTAGAAATACAAGTACTTGATTAAACATCGGGTAAAACACCATTTTGTTATAAAAAGACTATAATTAGACTATTTTTGGTTAAATTGTCGTTTTAAGATTAATAAACGAAAGTTTGAGAAAATGACCCAAGAATTGAACAAAATGATTTATTTTCATGTTATTATACTATATTAAAAGAGAGTTGAAGGTTTGGGTCAAGAAAAGTTAAGTTTTGGTTAAGCCTAAAAAATGACTTAATCGGAAACGGTCGAAATAAAAAGTTACCATTTAAGCAAATATGGGCTCATGAGGGAATGTAAAGAATTTATATCAACATTTATGTGTTGTTGGGTGGTTTTGGAAACAAAATATGTAAAAAGTGTGACGTTTAAAAATAATTTTTATTTTTATAATCTTTAGCAGCAAATTGCCAAAAATAGAATAAAATAATGAAACGAGTGATGTTTTGGCATCTAAGCATCAATATTGCATTATAAGCATGTTAATATAATAAAGTTACTAAAATTACATGCTAAAACCTAATAAAACACAATTAGGCAAAGTAGGATGCCTAAATTGAAAAATGGTCAAAAAGTATCGAAACGAAAAGTGGCTCAAAAGGCCCCATAAAGCTTTACCAATGTTTTAAACACTATTAGTACGTTGTTGGGTTATATAACAATGATTTAAACCAAAGTTTACACGACTTTTGGACTAAGAAGTCAAAATGGGACAAAAGGGTAAAATCGTCCAAAATGGTTATTATGCCTTAAGAGTCATACTTAACCATTAGAATAGAATTAGATAATGACTAGTAGTAGTCAAGAATGATTAGACACATGATATATGTTTAGTTGTCTAATAGGTTCTAATATTCTATTAGATTAATAGAGATTGAAGGACGTTTGGAAGCAACGAAAGGATAGAGTTACGTGGATTAGTGTAGCTAGACGTACCTAGCTACTAAGGTGAGTATGAAACATCCTCGCTTAAGGCTTTTCATAAAAACATCATTTTAACCCATGGTTTGTCATCGTTGTTCCAAAAATCATCCTTTAGTGAAACTTCAATTTCAACATTTTCAAATAAGTCATTTCCTTTAAAACCATTTTTAAAACACGTGGGGTTTAATGAGAAATAATTTAGGTTTAAGTGCGGAAAACATCGTTTGGTCCCATTTTAGATAAAACGTTTTAAATTTATAAAATAGCGAGGTTGTAACAATTCAAATACCATTGCACAGCTTAAATGATACCACACAAACCGTGGCCTTCTAAACGTCCAGCTCTTCTAAGGTCATCTAAACTCCTCAACCTGAGTACACATCAAAATAAGTTAGGCAATTGAAATACCTAGTGAGTTTACCCGAGGTTGACCCATTCGAGTGAGTAGTGAACTACCACACTCGGTACAACCCCCAAAAATAGTTTTAACACACACTTCAAAAGTATTTAAAACATCATAAAGGTTTACTCAAAATAGATAGTTATGATATGCAAATGCAATGCATGATGCAACTATCCCAAACCCACGTCCATCTCATAAAAGTCCAACTCACCTCAATGGCACCTACCTAAGTTCACAAATGACACGCACGAAGCATGTCACTTGATCCCCGTATAGGTTAAACTAGAACTAGTGGCCATCACACTAGCCCCATGAGGGTTAGCAACTCCCTCATGCAATTCCCTAATATCGGGAACAACTACTCCTCACACTCTTTATTTTAGAGAAGGGTCAAACTCATATTAACTCCTCACCCTCTTTGTTTGAGAAGGGTCAAACTCATATTAACTCCTCACCCTCTTTGTTTGAGAAGGGTCAAACTCATATTAACTCCTCAGCCTCTTTGTTTGAGAAGGGTCAAACTCGTCCTCAAGGTATCACACGGTCAATCCCATCCTATATGAAATGCAATGCACAATAGGATGCTAAAAACGTCTTTCAAAAACAACATCATACTCTTTATTTGAAAACATCTTTAGAAACTCATTTTCATGCGATGCACAAGTAGAAATCATATAACACATTGCACATAATAACATCCATGAAAAGTAATTGATAACACACACAAAAGATAATAGTTGGGATGTGTACTCCTGGTAAACTCACCCAAGGTCAACTGACGAGTCAACACTAACTCTGCACAAGGTTTGTTGCATTTAGAGGTGCTCCTAGACATCATCCCATCCATCAAATCATCTTAGTTGAGTGCTAGCTCAAGTCCTTAGTCTCACTTCCAAGTCACTACAACATATCCCCTTCCTACAATACAAGAACGGAAGATATCATACTCGATTCATCTAAAAGTCACACTATAATTACTTCTTTAGAACTAAGAAGGAACAATCATCCATCATCAAAATGAAGTCCTTGACTCTTTAATATAAGGAAAATATTAGTTAAAACATTCCTAAAGATTTGCATTAAAACAAGGACCCAAGGCCCAAACCGTAAAGCTTAAAACCCAAAAAGTGCCCAAAATCCGGACAGAGACTAACACGAGTCGTGTAAATGGTTACACGGGTCGTGTAACTCACTGTAAGGACAACACGGGTCGTGCTTCTACAGCACGGGTCGTGTAATGCCCAGGTGCAGCTCCGATTTTGGTCATTTTCACTCATTTTGACCCTATTCAAGTTCCGATTCTTCCCAAAACTCATGGACATCAAAAGGACATTATTCCTTCTCAAAATACACATCATTAGACTCAATTAAACTATTCAAAACCATTTCAATTGAATCAAATACATGCCATGATCACAACTTCACTCTATAAGCTTAAACCATGGAATACCCAATTCCATTCTTACAATTGATGATTACAAGTGGAGATTCCTTCTTCCATTTAATGGGATCATTAGGAAATGATCCTTACTCCACTTATACATCTAAATTGATGCATTAAACTCATTCCTCTATCCATTAAACAAGAGATCCAATCATCATCTACATGAATAAAACCCATTTCAACACCTAATTCTCATTTTCTAGTGATTCAAGGTTTAAGACTACAAATCAAAGGTTGGAATCCTTAGGGAATCATTAGAAACGAATCCCCTCATCCAAAACTACCATAAACACCCATCAATTTCTAGATTCCTCAACAATTCATCAAATCCCCAATTTCTAGGGTTCATAACACCCAAATCAATCAACTAGGTGAATCTAAAGCATCCATGGATTGAATGTAGACTCCAATCACTTAGAAACATCAAATAAACATTGGGGAATCATAGGAAGAACCTCATCCCATCATAAAACTCGGATTGGGTCCAAACCCGAAACTTAAACTCGAAATCTAGGGCTAGAAAACTGGGTTTATACCTTAGATTGCTTGGAATCTTCAAGAACTTTGATCAATCTTCAAGCTCTAGCATCTCATCCTCCATGATCACTCAAAATCGCCACTCTCTCCCTATCCTTCTCTCAAAAACGTGATGTTTGGCTGAAATGGGGAGAACCCCCATCTAAAACTCTACATCTTTCATAATTGGCAAAACTAGTCCCTATAGTTTGATCCTTCTTCACCCAACACCCCAAAAGTCAATTCTTCTAATTAGAAGTCTCTAAGTTCACACTTATGCCCCAAATATAATTATTTATTTCACTTGAGTCATTCTCAAGGTCAACACTAACCCTTAGTTTCCCAATTTGGCACAAATGGTCCCTTACACTAAAATTCCTCACAGTTTAGGTCCTTAATATTAATTCAAGGAATTATTTGACCTAATTTAAACTCCACATCAATTCCTTCATAATATCTTCTAATTTTCCAAATCCATGACTAGTCAAATCTACTTAGGGTAAGTTTGGCCAAACTGACACTTTTAGTCCTTATGACAAAATTTCTCACATTTGGTTACAATTTAATTTTAAAATATATTTGGCTCATTTATTTACGATATAAAATATAACAACATATTAAATTTAGTTATTCATTTATTTTCTTTATTTACAAAATAGATTTTATTTGTCGGTTTAAGCCCAAAACTCTTAGGCCCGAAACACGGATGTTACAGAGTACATGTGTCATTTTCCTTCTTTGGGGTACATGGCAAAATGTTTAAATAGTTTTATGTGATTTTCTAATATGAAATGATATGCAAGTTTACTTATCTATGACATGATTATGAAAGTCTTATACTATGTTTTGAAAATATGAAATAGCAAGTGCTATTGTGCTTATGAAATAACGTTATAATGCTTTGTGAAATGAATGTTTATGAAAGTATGTTTTGGCATTAAGCCATAAAGATTTGAAAGTATGTTTTGGCATTAAGCTATAACGAATTGAAAATATGTTTTGGCATCAAGCCATAGAGATTTGAAAGTATGTTTTGGCATCAAGCCATAAAGATTTGAAAGTACGTTTTGGCAATAAGCCATATTGTTATGAAAGAAAGTTTTGGGCATCTAGCCTCAATGCGTTTTTAATGGACTGGTATTATGATATGAAATGCACAGTAATATGAAGTAATGGAAATGTTCTTGTACCCGGGGGATGACGTTCCCGCAAGAGAATCCAGAGGAGTCTACTGGGGGTGGTACCAACCCCTTCACGAAGTAGATTTCCTAAAACTATATGACGCTAGGGTGGACTGATTATGTTCTTTCCATCCTAGTCCAGACTTGGGGTTAATGCCCTAAGTATAAAAAGCACGCATGTTGAGATACCAGTCAAAGCATGTGATATGACGCTGAGATGGTTTGATTATGTTCTCACCATCTCAGTCCAAACTTGGGGTATCACCAAGAGTGATTAAGGCCCTAAGTATAAACATACTATCATGTTCAAATGCCAGTCAAACTAAAAGAAAGAAAAAGAAAAGCATTGCATTACAAGCTTTATTACTTTATTGTTAAAAAGACTTTGAAAGCAAAATATTTCTACACGACGTACGAAAGGTTTTGACAACTAGTGTCATTATATGAAAACTGTTCATAAAGACTTGAACGTCAGTAAAGTTTAAGAAATGAAAGTTTTATAATGTCAAACTTTTTTATGAAAGGCTTTAAAAGCACAACGATGATACGTTTCAGTTATAATGATTTTAACAGCAAGTGTTATGATATGATTTGGTTACAAAGATTTTGAAAATGATATATTTTATGTTTATAAATGTTTTGTGTCCAAACCCATGTAGCTCACGATACATTTTTGTCTTACGTATTTTATTTTATGCCATGTATCCCAGGTTCTAGTTACGAGAGATAGAAGCAGGTAGATGACTCGAGGATATTGAGATTTTAGATGGAGCGAATTCTGGCTCATGTAACGGTTTGTAATCCTAACTTGCTTTCTATGGTCTTGTATGATATGAAGTTGTAACCCCCGAAGTTGTATAAACATTTTACAACTAAACGGTTTATGTTGGGACCAAAATTTTAAGACATGACACGAGGTCGTGAGAAAAGTTTTTAAAAGTTGATATTTTGTCACATAACGTTTTAAAATATGATGGAATAACGTTTTTATACTTTTAGTGCTATTGCGCTTTTAGCGTAAAGGCGCTTTTGGCGCTATTGTGCTTTTAGCGTTATTGCGCTTTTGAAAAAAAAAATTTGGGGCATTACAAGTGGGGGCCCATAAAGTAGGGATAGCTAAAAAGACACTCTTATTTACCAATTAGACACCTTAATCATTACTTTTAAGTAGAGTCAACTGTTTTTTATTTGTTGGAATTACAATGTTTTTCGGAAAAACGGATATGATTGGTTAAGAATGTTTGACTTTTATTTATAAATGTATATTGGGTGTCTATTTAGTAGCACCCCATAAATTATTGTTCATTGGTTTATCTGCCAATCCAATCATAACAAAACTCATAACATTCAAAAGTAGTGGGTTAATTTGTTTATGGATTTCTTATGGATGCCCTAACATAGATTGTAGATAAATAGGGTAGTATCAACACGTGTCATTATATAAAATACATGTATGTATAATATGGACTAAAACTATAAATATATTTTAATTTAAAATTTACATGAACTGCAACTCTAATTAATGTTAAAAACTAGAGGGACTAAAATTGTAGTTATTGAAATTTAAAATTATGTGAACCAATAATATAATTAAAGTAAATTAAAAAATACTGGGAGCAAAACTGCAATTATCCTAAATTAAAAATTATAGGGATCAAAAACTTTAAGTAGTGTCAATTAAAAGCTAAAGGGATCAAAATTATAATTATGTAAATAAAAAAGTAATGATACTAAAACTGTAATTAACCTAAAAATGAATTAGCCTAAAAATATAACTTTATAAATGAGAGGCTAAATAGCCTAATCCCAGAAGTGTTTTTCTCAAAACAACACAAATTAAAGGGTATTCCTCAAAATAGCCAATGAAAACGCAGATGGCTCCCATGGGCTGCGTTTTCCTCCAATGGGCTGCGTTTTCCTCATGTTGGGTTGCGAATTCCTTTCCAAGGGCTTCTAAATGGTTGGCTACCGGCCCATCAACCAAAATATATAAATAGGGGGAAAAACGTCAAATTTTTCGATACTGTAGACGAGAAACTCTTTGAAACGGCTTCGCAAGATTTATTGTCATGGAAACAGGTAAGTCTCAAATTTGATGTTGTCTTTATGTATTAATTTCCGTTTTAAGGGTTAGATTAGTGAACATACAAATTGTTATGCCTAATGTACAAGCCTTTAAAGCATAAAAAACTAGGGTTTATGAACTTGAGAGAGGAAAATGCAGACCATAGAGAGGAAAACGCAGGTGAGGGCCATGAGCTACGAAATGCTCTTGAGCATTTAGTAGATTTTGAGAGGAAAATGTAGGTGAGGGCCATGAGCTGCGAAATGCTCTTGAGCATTTAGTAGATTTTGAGAGGAAAATGCAGATGAGGGCCATGAGCTGCGAAATGCTCAGAGGAAAACGCAGATGAGGGCATGAGCTGCGAAATGCTCTTGAGCATTTAGCAGTTGAAGAAACTACGGCCGTTCAAAGTTGGACAAAAAATAAATAAACGTCACCGACAACCTTGTTTAGAGCTTCAAAAGTAATTTTTTCCGACATCAAATAATTTGGTTAATCATGTTTGTGAACAAATCTAGAAATACACTTCTCGTTAAAAAAACATTTCAACTAAATCGGAGTTCGTATGAACAAACTACGAGCATTCAAAGTTGGACAAAAAATAAATAAACTTTACCGACAACCTTGTTTAGAGGTTCAAAAGTAACACTTTCCGACTTAAAATTTTTTGGTTAATCATGTTTGTGAATACATCTACCGATACACTTCACGTTAAAAAAAATTCAACTCAATCCTAGTTCGTATGAACAAATAACGACTGTTCAAAGTTGGACAAAAATTTCAACTAAACCCATGAACCACCAAGAACCTCAAGAACTCTTGGAGCATTTCGTAGATGGCTCAGAGGAAAACGCAGACCATAGGGATCATTTCGCAGACCATGGGTTTCTTGGAGCATTTCGCAGACCATAGGAGGAAAACGCAGACCATGGGAGGAAAACGCAGACGATGAGATTTCTTTGGAGCATTTCGCAGGCTATGGGAGGAAAATGCAGATGCCAATGGCCATCTGCGTTTTCCTTGGCTATTTTGAGGAATAGGCTCGAAATTATGCCGTTTTGAGAAAAACACTTATGTGATTTGGCTATTTTAGTCATTTTCTCTAGTGTAAAATACATGTATGTATAAAATGGATTAAAACTATAAATATATTTTAATTTAAAATTTACATGAGCTGCAACTCTAATTAATGTTAAAAACTACATGGACCAAAATTGTGGTTATTGAAATTTAAAATTATGTGGACCAATAATATAATTAAAGTAAACTGAAAAATACTGGGAGCAAAACTGCAATTATCCTAAATTAAAAATTATAGGGATCAAAAACTGTAACTAATGTCAATTAAAAGCTAGAGGGATCAAAATTATAATTATGTAAATAAAAAAATAATGAGACTAAAACTGTAATTAACCTAAAAATGAATAAGCCTAAAAATATAACTTTATAAATAAGAGGCTATGCTGTAATTATGTAAAAAGTAAAAGGGTTAAATTATAATAATGGAAAAAGCACTGTAGCTTGATTTAATCTTAGCTACGGTGCTGATATTTTATAAAATGTTAGATATAGAATAGCATATTGTATGCAGAATAACAAAAAAAGTATTTTTTTTAAAATGCATAAAGTTAAGATGTGCAATTATTCTTGAAAAAATTACATCATCTATAATAAATTATAGCCACAACAAGTTGCCATACTTCGCATTTGACCATTTTGAAATACTCCAATACTAGAATACTAGGTTAACACTGACGACCGTTTTGGTAGCTATTCGGTAGGTATACGGGTTTACCAACGGAAATGGAAAGGAGGAAAAACCTTGGTGGGAAAACGTCACCTATCGATTTCTGGCGAACTTAATGACATAATACCGGCGGAATCTATCCGTCGATAATCATCGACGGAATACCTACGACATTGGTTTTGTCGACTTTAATGATAGATTACCGACATCAATCTTTACCTACCGAATACCTACCGATTCAGGCTTTTCAATTTAGTGACGGAATACCGATGAGAGTCTTTACCTACAGAATACCTACTGACTCAGGCTTTTCAATATAGTGACGGAATACCGACGAGGGTCTTTACCTACGGAATACCTATCGACTCAGGCTTTTTAATTTAGTGACGGAATTCCGATGAGGGTCTTTACCTACCGATTGCCTCCTAACTCAGGCTTTTCATTTTAGTTACGGAATACCGACGGTTGCCGACGAGTATAAATACATATTGTTTTGAATAGTCCGACACGTGTTGACACACATACGCGTATAAGCAATTAAAGCAATTTAGCACCATCTTTTTAAGATCTAACCATATATTTACACATACAAAATACAGTTACACTTACGTAAATACACACATTTATAATTATATAAAAATAAATAACAACAACAACAACAACAATAATAATAATAATAATAATAATAATAATAATAATAAAAAATATAAAAATAATAGTACTAATTAATAAGAATAATAATAACCAAAAAATACTATTAATAAGAGTTAATAACAATATTATAATTAGATTTATCTTATTTTTCCTACCGAATACCTATCAAGATGAAGATTTTTTATTTTATTTTGTGTACCGTCGGTGATTGGTAGGTAAATATTTTATTTTCCTACAATCTACCGACCAAAATGATATATTATTAATAACTTTTTAATTTCGTAGGTATTCCGTCAGAAAGTTCCGATGCTACACCGACCACTTAAACTTTTGTCGCTAAACCGTCGGTATGTCGTCGGTAATATTAGGGTTGGCGTTTTTGTCACTTTTCTGTCACAAAACCATAGATAATTACCGACGGAAATTGGTTGGTCACTAATTTTGGTAGCTATTACCCTTGTTTTCTAGTAGTGCTCAAGCCAAAATAGTAAGGTATAACGTGTGATTTTAAAGAGAGGAAAGAGTACATGGAAAACAAGCACGCTTCCAGTTAATTTTTATCTCAGAAAACATGATTTTAAAATCAACGGGTTAAACATTCACTTTACAAGCTCATAATAAAAAATATC
This sequence comes from Cichorium intybus, assembly GCA_023525715.1. Classification (NCBI taxonomy): domain Eukaryota; kingdom Viridiplantae; phylum Streptophyta; class Magnoliopsida; order Asterales; family Asteraceae; genus Cichorium; species Cichorium intybus. The sequence goes on from CM042012.1 coordinate 134,198,953, forward strand.
TAGATAACCTGTTAATCCGTAATGTTAGTGGTTTCCTCATGAGAAATGACATGGTTGCCACATGAGAGGGACACAATTACAATTTACAACTCGCAAGGGTTGGAGAAAAGGGTGCCCGAAGGGAAACGTAAGATATGCTAGGAAGCCAAGGAAACCGAAAAATGAAGGGTGTGAGAAGTATCAATGAAGGGTTATATACTATGACCGAGTACTTTTTTCTATTATAAACTTAAAACATATGTTCAAAAATTATCAAGTCTAAAATCAAGTCTCTTAAAATACAAGTTATCTAAAATAAGTTAATTTTACTTACAGTTACATCCTTAAAAAAACTTTCTAATGGACTTAAAAAAATCACAATATATGAAGTTAAAAGCTTTTTTATTAAATGTGATTTTGAGAATTGAATACCCGACACACCCGAATAAAATAGAGTAACCCGATATCTGTTTTTTAAAGGATAAGTATAACGCCCATCGACCTAAAAATTACGTCTAATCAAATCAAAACCGAGCATTGCAAATTGTAGTAAGCTTCTTAGGGCATCAGAACTTCATTTATTTATCTCGAATTTGACAGAGTATCATGACATACTGATCGCTCCTTTTGTAATCTCACATGTTTTAGTTTTACATGGTCACATTGATCTTGTCTTTAGACTGCACAAACAATATCTTAAGAGCAAATTTATAGTATTGAATTTGATAAGATTTTTCTGATCCCTATCTAGGCAACCTTTCGTACGTTTATTTTAGATGATTATGTTTTTCATTCACAATAATAACATAAGAATTATAATAATTCACATTTAATAACGATTCCGTCTAAAGAACACCATATTGTATAGAATTAATCTCTACATAAGAATTACAAGAACATTGGAAAGGTTACATAATCTATGAACCGGGCACAAACTTGGTGGCATAGACCCAAGCATTGTTAGCCACAGGGTTGTCCAAATGGTCCAACAGGTTCTCCAATGGACCTTTCCCTGTAACAATCGCTTGCACAAAAAACCCAAACATGGAAAACATTGCCAGCCTTCCATTCTTGATCTCCTTCACCTTCAACTCAGCAAATGTCACCGGGTCATCTGCAAGCCCCAACGGGTCAAAATATTGTCCACCCGGGTACAAGTTGTTACCTTCTCCAACACCTTCAAGACCGTTAATGCGGAACCCCTCCACAAGACCCATCAACACCACTTGGAATCCGAGAACCGCCAGTATGCTTTGAGCATGAACAAGGTTTGGGTTCCCTAAGTAGTCCAGACCACCTTCGGAGAAAATCTGGGCTCCGGCCTTGAACCAAACTGGCTCCTTGAAATCCACTTTCACCCACTTTTCAAGAACCTCGGGTGTGATGCAACCGAATGCACCAAGCATGGCCCATCGCCCATGGATAACCTAAACATGATTACGACATTATCGTTTAGTAATCTTGATTAGATGAAATCAAATGGTAAACGGAATGGATATGGACATGGTACCTCAAGAGCTCTGTTCTTGGCGAAGGCCTCGGGATCAGCGGACAAGCCGGCGGTATCCCAACCGTAGTCGCCGGGGAATTCTCCAGTTAAGTACGATGGGGTCTGAGCCGAAAAGGGTCCCAAGTATTTGACACGGTCAGGTCCATACCACAAATCATTTCCCTGTTCAACCATCAAACCAACAGTTTAGTGGATTCAGTTTATCTATTTACAACCAAAAGAGGAGCGATCTTTTTGATATATGCAGAGTACGTACCATGGTGAATTTGGCACTGGGCATAGAGACAACATCTCTTAGAGGGTTGAGACTCGATGGTCTGGTTTGACCCAAGAATGGGGTGGCTCGGACCACGGTAGTGGAGCTAGCAGCTGCGGCCATTGATGGAGGTGGCTTCTGATGGTTCGAGAGAGGAAGATACAGGTGATGTTTGAGATGATGGAGAAGGTTGCCGAGGTGGGGGTATGTGTAGTGCGTGAAATCTGACAGGTGTGTGGTTGAGATTGGAAATATGCGAAGAACCAATCAGAGAGCTTCAAAAGATTTCTAATATCTGCAACTGATCATATTGCCCTATCCATTATGTCTTCTAGTCACCTTATATTAATACTAGTTATACTTATAAGTCATAAGTATTTATTTGACAAAGGTTCGAGAGCTTAACAAGCTTGAAAATATTTAGAGTAGGTTATAGTTTTGGTCCTGTGGTTTATCCGTTATTTAACACTAGGTTATAACCCGTGTGCAACACGGATGATGATTACTTAAAGTATTATAATAATAAAATGCTTAATTTTGTATAGTTGGCAGATAATATGAAGATGTACATGTGTCTTAGAATGAAAATAAATAATTGGGGTTTAGAGAAGTTATATGTTCATAAACTGATAAAGATAATTTAACATTTAACTTTTAATTCAACTTTTGAAATTTCACGTTGATGGTCACTGTGGTGGCCAAAATCTTGCACTTTTGGTCCATTGGCTAGTAAAAAGACCAATTTACAATTTTTAATTTTTTTTCAATTTTCTTTTAATGTATTATTTATTAAATTAATTAAAAAAAACAAAACCGCACCCCCTACCCCTACCCCCTACTACTGGCCGGCGACTTGTAGAAAAAGGGGAAGGAAGATCTAGAAATTGAGAGGGAAGGAGGGAAAAATTGGTATCCGCATTGGGTCCCTTTGGGTTAGCGACTTGCAGCAGGAGGTAGAGGGACATATCAGAGAGTGAATCGGAGACAGATATGGAACGTAGCAGCGCGGTCGTTGCTATGGTGTTTTTCCGGCGAAAGAACGCCGCTGAGGCGGCGGTGGCGGACTCCAGTGGTGGCGATGGCGGTGTAAAGATTTGGGTTACCCATTCAATAGTTACCTAATTGGTGCGATTTTTGTTTTGTTCGCTCAGTACCAAATCGCAATTCGAAGGCAATTCCAATCGCATCAAGTTCGTGCACCGTATTGATTGTACAATACACAGATTCAAAGCTGCAATTGGCCAAATCGATTCCAAGAACGTTACCTTGTTCGATTGTTTGGAGTCTCAGAAGCATCCTGATACGATATCTGGTACGATTAAGTGTTGTACGAACTGACAATAAGAAATGCAATTTTCATTTCGGCAGGAAATCACTGACTGTTAGAATCTAGTGCCAACGGTCTCCTTGTTTTCTACTAAATCGATTCCAATATATTCTTATTTCACCATATATACCGCAAATCATGTCTTTATCTTTTTACGACATTTCTACACTTCTACTTGTCTGCTTCACTTACTTCTCTTTTTTTTATAAATTAATTAAACAATATCTTAAAAGAAAAAGGGGAAATAAATTAAAAAGGGTAGTTTAGTCTTTTTACCTGGCCAAGGGACCAAAAGTGCAAGATTTTGGCCACCATAGGGACCATCAGCATTAAATATTAAAAATTGGACTATAAGTGAAATAACTGGTAACCACAAGGACCAAAACTGTAATTTACTCAAATATTTATTAGAAATCATGTTCAATTATACAGGATTATTTAAATTTAATGAAAGTTTAACTCCATAGTTTCATTTCTTGTTAAATTATGTATAGTTTCTTTATTTTTAGAGTTAATGACTTAAGAAGGTAACGTACTTTTCTCCGTGTTCACATTTAGACAACTATGTTTTTTTCGTTCACATTTGACTATTTAACTTGGTAAGTTTGTTTAAAAAACATTATTATTACCGGTTGTAGTAGGTTATTGCTAACGTGACGGCATACATAGCCTGGTTAATGACTTGATAGGGTAACGTACTTTTGCTCGTGTTCACATTTAGGTAACTATGTTTTTTCGTTCACATTTGACCATTTAACTTGTTAAATCTGTTCAAAAAACACCATTATGACTCACGTTCTATCAACTTTAGTTTTCCTATGTTAACCCTCGAGTTTTAGAAAACACGACCCATGCCCCCTTAACTTTAGTTTTGCTTTAATTTCATATCGTAAACAATTAACAAAAAAAAATTACATTTTCTAATACAGATAAAAATATTAAAAATCACAAATAAATAAAAGTCTACCATGGCTTTCACCACTATTAAGTTTTTTTAACATCAAAATTTTATTAAGAATATCTATATGATGCTGGCAAGAACACCATATACAGTAGGAAAATAAACACTGTATGACTATTTTTCCAGTTTTCTAGGCTATTGAACTATGTTGAATCAACCCCACCTAATGAATACTTTTATGAATTAAAAATATAAGTAATTACCAGTTGTAGTGGGTTTACTGGTTAAATTGAATTACGTGACATTAATTTTCCATCTAAGTGAATTACATGACATTAATTCTCCATCCAATGTGGAAACTAAGTCAAACACCGTTGAAAGATCTAATGGGTGAACTGAAAGTAGAGTTCTTTTTTAGAATATCTGATGTATCATCTGTAACATCCACGTTTTGGGCCTAGGAATTTTGGGAGTAAATCAAAAAAATAAAATTTATTTTGTAAAAATAAAGGAAACAAATAGATAAATAAATTATAATTTTTATTATATTTTTATAATATGGATCAATGAACCATATAAAGTTTTAACGAACGATTTGAAGATTTAAAAGTTACTTTAACCAAATGAGAAATTTAGTCATAAGGACTAAAATTGACAATTTGTCCAAACTTATCCTAATTAGCTTTGACTAGTCAATGACTTAGAAGAACTATAAAATATAATGAAGGAATTGATGTAGAAACTTAGAGTGAGTCAAATAATTCCTTAAGTTAATATTAAGGACCAAATTGTGAAATATTTAGTGAAAGAGACTATTTTTGTCAATTGTGAAACTAGAGGTTAATGTTGACCTAAAATGAATTAATTGAAATAAATCATAATATTTAGGGGATAAGTGTGAAACTAGAGACTTCTAATTAAAAGAGTTGACCTTATGAGTGTTGGGTGTAGCTTCAAACTCTAGGGACCATTTTTTACCAAGACATGTTTTAGATGGGGTTCTCCCCCAATTAAGCCATATTCACGTTTTTAGAGAGAGGAAGAGGCTTGGGAGGTGTTTATTATATGAAGAACTCTTGAGGGAACCTACGATCTATGTATTCATTGCATTAATTTGGAAGTATTAGAGTTGTTATGGTCATTTCCTAATGATTCCATGGAATGGAATAAGGAATATCCACTTGTAAACATCAATTGATGGAATGGAATTAGGTATGGATTTTGCCCAATTGTTGATAGTTGGGCTTTTTTAATGAGTTGTGGATGAATGAATTGATCCTTTGATGATTCCCTAATGATTTCAATCCAATTAGTGAAGAAACCCTTGAGAATGACTTGAAACCATGATTGGAATTGTGTATTCCATTAGTGTCATCATTTGGACCAATGATTGGAATTGGGGATTCCATAAGGCTATCTTCTTTGGAGATTGAATTTGAAGGTGAGTATGAATCCCTTGGGGATGACGTAATATTAAGAGCTTGATAGATTGCTTATTAGTGTTGAGTGTAATGATTGACTTGAAATTTAGTTCATTAACATCTTGTTAAGAAATAAGAACTTGATTAGTGGTTCTCTTCGGATTAAGTCATGAACACTTGGATCGGAAGTTGAATCCTTGTAAATCAGTCCTTATGTATGTATTTTCATTGCTATTTAGTGTTGGGATGTAATGGATCTTAAATTGGGTCAATTGGGGACTAAAAGAACCAAAAATCAAGCCCAAAACACGTTTCATGTGTCCCGCTCAAGGCCTAAAGCGTGAAGGGTGCGACCTGCGTAAATGGGAAATGAGAAAAAGGTCCCCCTGATGACTCATGAGGCCCACAACATGAAGAGCGCGACTTGCGTGAAGGGCGCGACCTGCGTAAATGGGAAATGGGAAAATGGGTGCGACCTGCCTTGAGCCACACGGCCCGTGCAAATGCAAATCCAAAAATCTATATTTTCTTGTCTTGGGTCTTGTGGTTTGGGCTTAGGATCCTTGTGTTGATGCCAATCATAGGGGATGATTAAACTAATATTTTCCTCATATTATGAAGCTAAGAATATTATCTTGGTATGAGGAATGATAGTTCTTTCTTTCGTTTAAGAGAAGCATACGTAGTGCAACTTTTGGGTGAATTGAGTGTGACACCTTCCATTCTTGTCTAGTAGGAAGGAGGTGGATTGTAGAAACTTGGAGATAAGATTAAGGAATTAAGTTACCACCTAACTAAGAGGACTTGTGGATGAGGTGTTGAAGTTTAAGGACACTTACTAATGTAACAATCTTGTATGGAGTTAGTGTTGACTCGGCAGTTGACCTTGGGTGAGTTTACCGGGACTCCGGGAGTACGCATCCTTACTACTATCTTTTGTGTGTTATCAACTATTTTCATGCATGTTTATTATGTGCAATGTGTTATATGATTACTAATTGTGCATTGCATGAAATGAGTTTTAAAGATGTTTTCAAATAAAGATTATGATGTTGTTTTGAAAGAGTTTTGAGCATCCTATTTGTGCATTACATATAGGTTGGGCTTGAATGTGTGAACCCATGAGAATGAGTTTTGTCATTTTCTCAACCAAAAAGGATAGAGGAGACATTTTAGTCTTACCTGTATATAGGGAAGACAGATGAGATAGTTTTCCCGCCACTAGGGAACCGTATAAGGGTGGTAGCTACCCGTCATGAGGCTAGTGTGATGGCCATTAGTCTTAGTTTGGCCTATCAGAGGATCAAGTGACATGCTTTGTGTGTGTTGCTTGAGAACTTAGGTAGGTGCCACCGAGGTGAGTTGAAATTTTATGAGATGGACACGCGTTGGGATAGTTGCATCATGCATTGCATTGCATTTCATAACTATCCATCTTTTGGCTTAATCCTTATGACATACTTTTGTCTTTATAAAACTCTTGAGATGATAAATTATACAAATTTCAAAGTGTGTGAAAACTATTTTTGGGAATTTTGGTTACACTACCCACTCTGAATGGGTCAACCTCGGGTAATCTTGATAAGCATTTCATTGCCTAACCTATTTTTGATGTGTACTCAGATTGAGGAGATATGTTGACTTTAGAGGATCTGGACAATTTATAAGGCCACGGGTTGTGTGGTTTCATTGAAGCTGTGTAACAATATTCGGATTGTAACAACATCACTCTTTTACAAACGAAGATGTTTTATTTAAAGTGGGAATAAATGATTTTTTTGCAACTTAAATCTAAACTAATTCTTAACAAAACACGTCATGTTTTAAAATGATATTTGAATGTAAGGTGATTTTTTTTGAAGATGTTGAGAACTAAAGTTTCGCAAAGGATGATTTATAAACAATGATGCTAAAACATAAAGAGGTGTTTTTATGAAAAAGCCTTAAGCAATGATGTTTCATTATCATAAAAGTATTGATTAGGTAGGGCTGATTCGACATAGTTCGATAGCCTAGAAAACCGAAAAAATGTCATACAGTGTTTATTTTCCTACAGTATATTTTGTTTCTTGTCAACATCATGTTGACATTCTTAATAAAAATTTGATGTTCAAAAAAACTTAATAGTAATGAAAGCCATGATTGACTTTTATTTATTTGTGATTCTCAATCTTTTTATTTGTATTAGAAAATGTAATTATTTTTTGTTAATTGTTTAAGATCTGAAATTAAAGTGCATCTAAAGTTGGAGGGGCAGTGGGTCGTGTTATCCTAAACTCAAGTGTTAATAGAGTAAAACTAAAGTTGAAGGGACGTGAGTCATAATTGTGTATTCTGAATAGACTTAACAAGTTAAATAGTAAAATGTGAACGAAAAAAACATAATTGCCTAAATGTGAACACGAGAAAAAGTATGTTACCCTATCAGGTAATTGACTCAGCCCGTATGCCGCCACATCAGCAAAAACCTACTACAACCGACCATAATTGTATTTTTTGAACAAACTTATGAAGTTAGATGCTCAAATGTGAACGTAAGAAAAATATACTTGTCTAAATTTGAACATGAGAAAAAGTACGTTAACCCTCTCAAGTCATTAACCCTTATTTTTATTTCATTGAGCACATGGGTTCTCCATATACTATTGTTTGACACACTTTCTCTCTCTCTCTCTCTCACTCTCATAAACAAACACAGACACACACATACACATACACACACATACACACACACACACAGATATATATATATATATATATATATATATATATATATATATATATATATATATATATATATATATATATATATATATATATATATATATATATATATATATATATATATATATATATATATATATATATATATATATATATATATATATATATATATATATATATATATATATATATATCCTAACTTCTAATAAACAACTAATCCTACAGCGGCATCCTCTCTTACACCTCCCCCTTCCTTTCCCGCTCAAGGTCTCTTTTTGCATCCTCTCCTACGTTAATATAATATGTAACTAGTAAATCATCCTGTGAATTATGTGATTTTCCTCCAATATCTCCTACACAAACGTTGTCCCAAGAAATTAGCAATAATCGTATCCTCCTTGAATATGTATTTTGAATCTCTCCATAACTCATGGCTGAAAATGTTTTGAATCTCTCTAACCATATAAATAACCTCAGAGAGCCAAGGACCAGCGATGTAATGCCAATACATGTGGGTTTGCTTTGCTTTACCTCTTGTGTCTTCACACAATCCAATTATTTGGGGTTCTTCCCTAAGTAATGCCATAGTGGAAGTTGAAGTACTGGATGTTGATGAGTCGTAGCTTTTTGATCAACTGTTTGTAGCATGTTTTTGAAAGACTTTTTTTTCATACTCAGGTTTCACGAAATCTATGTTTGGCACCAAAACCTTGATGACATCAAATTCGTGTAGAGACGTGATGTCATCCCTCCGATGGACTCCTCATAGATATATCCTTGAGTTTATTTCGAGGCCCAAGAGTTCGTCTATACCACATGAGTTTCCTCTTTGAATGCAACCATTTCAATTCCACTGAATGACTTGCTACTATCAGGGTAATAGAATATCTCTTTATTTTTAAGTCATAATTATTTCATACTGCATCGCCAAGTGTTCGACGATTTGTTTAAATAAGAGTTGAATGCAGAAGTTGCATTTTACGTTTCCTTTTGAGTTAGTGTAGAAAGAGTATCGAAAGTGTTGTCGATCAAAATCTATAGCATCAATAAGTGCTGAAATATGTAGTTTTAGCTTTTGATAATATGCCAAAAACTGACATACCAAAATAAGGATCATACTTTCAAAGGGTATCATCAACAATAGTGGTTTAGTGACCTCTGTGGGGCCTTGTGCAGGGAGGAGTTGTAAAGACTGGTTGTTGATGATTACGTGTAATACTAAATGACCTTTCAAATTTACCTTCCTTTCAAATCTCTTTAGATGGCTTTGTGACTATCATACTACTGAACACTGATAACACATGGCAATGTTAGCCATTTTAGGTGTTATTCAGTCCTGTTATAGTTAGATCATCTTTCTAAGATGCTAATATTACTCACTTTTAGTGCCAATGACTTGTTTCGTGTTTTAGTGCAAATACAAGGGGAAATTGTGTAAAATTGGTAAAGTCAAATAACAAGATGAAAGTCAAGTCGAAGTGACACGCACGACGCATAAGAAGGAAGACCGTGACGCGGCCATGTGGCTGAAATCTAACCCGGAAGAGTTTCAAATTTCAAAGTGCGATGATACGGGGGATAAGGTTAACGCGCGACGCGTACAACGCTTAACCGTGACGCGTAGAGGCATTTTCCACAACTATAAATAGAAGCACCCACTTCGGATTTCGGGAGTGGAGATCAGAATTTTGAGTGGAACTCAAGCATCTTTGACTAAGATTTCGTAGCTTTACAGTAGGTTTCGATAGTTTGGCTAGTTTACGTTGTTTTTACTTTTTTCGATTATTGTTTTGCTCTTGTGCGATCGAGGGTTTTGACTTGTAGAACACCATCGACCATAGAGATTGGATTGGTTTCTGTTTTCAGAAGCATTCGGCTCTGATTCAGGTTTAATTTAATGCAAGTTTATGTTTGGTTATATTTTATCGCAATTTAATGTTTTCGGTATCAATCGTTGTTATTTAGTTCATTGTTTCTGATTTCTTGAGTTTGATATCAGAATCGGATTAGTTAGTGGGATTGGTTGTGATTTATTCCTTCAGTATAGATCGATAGATTTAGTTTTTTTATTTTTCGTGTTTTCAGAATCAAGTGTATGAATGGTATCCGTCTACAGAGTGACACTATAGATCGGTCATATTTTGACACAACGGGCCAACCATGAACTCCTTGGTTCAACCTTTGCTTACTGCTAGCTAGTGGACTAGTAAGGTTACATCTTGTATTTTTGACCACATCAACGACTGTGACGTGTCAAACACCAAAAGTTTTCGAGTATGTTTGACTTGGCATTGACCTTTGAATGGTGTTATAGGTTGGTGTGATTGGCAACTTGTGCACTCAGCCCCAAACATAAAGAAGGAAGTTCTTCTTGTTGTAGCGTTGCAGTTTGTAATTGAATTGCTTAGGTACCAATAATACGCCTCTATTTACTAGTGCAACCTCAACTCCCTTTTTCCTTAAGTCTTATGTTTTGTCAATAGTTCGACTTGTTCTGAGAGCCAAAGAGAAGCTGCTTTACTCCTTGGACAATTTACTGCTGCTGATACAGACTGCAAGGTTTCTCAAATTTTAATCATAAATGATATATCCAAAAATAAAAAACGGTTTTGTTGATTTAACATTTTCTTAACCTAAGAGAGTACTTTTTCAGGTACACATATCTCAAAGAGGTGTTGTTGGTCCACTAATTGAGATGTTGCGGTGTCCAGAAGCTCAACTAAAGAAATGTCAATTTTTGTACTTGGGAGGTTGGCACATGTAATCATGAATTTAGTTATTTTATTTTATATAATATCTTTATTGGTAAAACTTTTTTCTCAAAGTCCTTTTCTTTCTCATCTACCAAGACACTCATAACCAAGATGGTATTGCCCATAGTAGTGGCTGTTAAGGGTGTCAATCCCTAACAAATAAGATCGGAAATAAATTCCAATCTAACACTCCTCAACTGCACTGTATTAGAGTATAGGCTAAGCAGGGTCGATCCACAAGGACACGGAGTTCAAAGCTTATGCCTTGGTGTAATGAAGATGGGGGGGGGGGGGGTTGAATGAAAATAGTAGAAATCAAAAGAATCATACAAATAATAAACTTTTGAGAAAATTAGTAAATAAAAGCCTAGTCCCGAGTCTTCAATGTTTATCGAAATAGAATGAATTTGCCTTGATGTGTTTATGAAAGTAATTCTAAGTTGGATTTAGATAATCATAAAATGTAGTCTTTATGAGAATAACTTGCTAAATTATTTAGATAAAGGCTGCTTATTACCTAAACATAGTTCTGTTTTATCCAACTTAAGGTCCAGTTATAGGCCAAATGTTGAAACTGCATGAGGTGTGCAAGTACCAAACAATGTCAAATTCTTCTCATATGCTTGGAAGTGTGTGAACATATGACCAAATTCTAAACAAGGAAGCTTGTGTTTCTTACCAAACATCAACTGTGCAAAACTATTAGGTGCCTCACACAGTCGATTAACAGTGCATGAAAAAGATCTATTTAGGGTGATCAGTCAAAAACAAATTAGATTCAAGACTTAAATTGAAACAAGAAAATGATCATTAGAATTATTCATAGACAAACATCAAGCCGAATGTTTCAAACTAAACAATAAACATGTCCGAACTCGAAACTAGAGTACGGGTTCTAGCCAGACATGGCTAGAATGGAATCGAAATACAGAATTGTAAATCAAATGTTGCTTACAAACAAATATATGTAAACCGAATCTTGAGAGACGAGATCCGGCCTTCTAAACCTTCTAAAAACTGCCTCGGAATAGTTTGGAGTCGTGGGTGTGAAGAGCACAAACTGAACACCTTCCAGGCTGAAATGAGCTGCTATTTATAGACTTCAAAACAATTTGCAGGGCTAATATAGAGGTTAGCGACACTAATTTTGAATTTCTCGAGGATTTGGTCTTCAGTCTGCTCGTGAATCTCGACAGCTCGATTTTTTCACAACCAACCATATTAGCGGCGCTAACATCAAAGTTGGCGGTGCTAATCCTCTGGATTTTCAGCCTTTTGTCATTTAGCCCCTTTTTGTTCCAATTTTAGCCAATTTTCATCCATTTGTTCAAAAACCTGAATAAAAGACATTTTCCAAGTATAGTGAGTATTTTAGTCATTTTTGACTTAATTTATCTATAAAAATGCCCTGATATCATCTGAAATATATGCGAAATAAACACGATATCAGTGGTATTGTTCCATTATTGAAACTTGTGGATTCCAGAAATGGAACTCTACAACACAATGTTGCATTTGCTTTGTATGGTCTTGTATATAATGAGGTAACCTTGAACTTGTTAAAAGTTAGAGAAATATAATTTCATAATATATTTGTAGCCAATAAATACCCTTTTAACTTATAGTAAAATCCTTTTATAGGATAATGTTGCTGATTTGATAAGGGTTGGTGGTGTTAAAAAACTGTTGGATGGTGAATTTTTTTTCAAGTAATTAGTTTTTCTTCTTATCAAATTCTTTTAAGGGCCATCTTCACAAAGATTTGGTGGGTTGAATTTATGAGTTGTTTGGCATTTGTGCAGCCAACTAGGGATTGTGTAGCAAAGACGTTGAAGAGAGACGACTGGAAGTCGATAGGAGAATGTGGAGATCAATCTTCGATGGGAAGGCATCGATGATGTTAGCCGTATACTTTGTATAGTCTCCTTTTATATATTTGTATTCCTTATTTACTCTAGACGTGTGGCCTCCTATGTTGCAGCCCACAACTCATAGCCTATATTCTTGTATTGTATTTTGTATATATATTTGCGAAATAATATTGTGGAGATTATGGGGAAACAATAGAATTAACATGGTATCAGATGTCTTTGGGCAAAAACCCTAGCCGATCCTAATCCTACCTTTCCTATCGTTTATTTTCTACTCACCTTTCTTCTCCCTTCTGTCCTCTCGATCCTCAGTTCTTCATCTCCATGGCCACTCCCAAAGACAAGCTTTACGGTATTACCAACATAAAATCTTACGTCCCGCTCATCCTTGATCTCGATCGATTGAACTATGATGCATGGAGAGAACTGTTCAAGAACTATTGCATCACTTACTCTGTCTACGATCATCTGGACGGATCGTCCAACAAGACCACCGACCCAGAATGGTGCAAAGTCGACTCCATTGTTAAACAATGGTTATATGGAACTCTCACACAACCTCTCATTCAAACCATCTTGAAAACCGATGCTACTGCCGCTCATCTTTGGAAGGCGATTGAAGATCTATTCCGTGATAATAAGGAAGCTAATGCCATTGGACTTGAAACCCAACATCAAAACATCACCATGGGAGACTCCACTGTCATGTAGTACTATACACGTATCAAATATCTTGCTAATCTTCTTGCAAATATGGTGCCAAGGTCAATGAACGACATCTGGTAACATATGCCCTCAATGGCTTGTCTTCAAAGTTTGATCACATCATCCCCACCATTCGCCACAGGGATCCGTTCCCGACCTTCCTTGAAGTTCGTTCTATGTTAACTCTTGAAGAACAAACCCTAATCGATACTCAAAATCACCACCGTCATATCCAACCGACCCACAATGACCACTCTTCTTCTCCTCAAGTTCTCAATACAACTCACAATCGGACACCAAATTCCAACAATGGTGGCTTCCAGAACAGCCACGGTGGTGGTCGGCATCAACATGGCGGCGGTAGGGGACACTCCAGCAAAGATCGCGGCAGTCAGAGGGGTGGTGGCGGTGGCCACTTCTTTCCGCCGGCAGGAGGTAACGCAGGTGGGGGAGTGTGGTTCTTAGTACCTGCTGCGGCGCCTCAAAATAAACCAGCAGCGGGGCTTCTTCCTTCTCCTCATACGGCCCACTGGCCTTATTCCGGTCAAGCCCATGTGCAAGCTTTACAGTCCCTTTGGCCCAATCATCCAACAGCTCATGTGCAAGCTTATATGGCTGGTCCACAGAATGCTCAGCCCACATCGTGGTAATGGCCTCCTACACCTCAATCCATTTCTGATCAGGCCACTATTTTACCACAGGCTTTTAGTACCATGAAACTTCAAGACTCGTCCACCGCGGATTGGTACATGGACACCGGGGCAACTGCACATCTGCATTCTGATTCAGGTATTCTCAAGTCTCATAGTAATAAACGTAATATTTTTTCAATCTTAGTAGGCGACAAAGTTTTCATTCCTGTTACGCACACGGGTGACACCACTCTCATTCACAATCCTTTTCGCACTCTCTATTTAAAAAATGTCCTCATCACTCCTCAAATCATTAAAAACCTTGTTTCTGTTCGCAAACTTACCCGTGATAATAAATGTTCCATTGAATTTGACGAGTTTGGTTTTTCTATGAAGGATTCCCTGACAAAACAAATACTCCTCCGATGTGACAGTACTATCGACCTTTATCCGTTCACACACCCGTCTCCTCAAGTGTTCCTCTCCGTTAGCTCCTCCACGTGGCACCAAAGACTTGGTCACCCTGGTCCTCAAGTTTTCAAGCTTTTATTTTCTAATAATTTCATTTCGTGTAATAAACAGGATCCTACTTTGTTATGCCATGCTTGTAAACTTGGCAAACATGCTAGGTTGTCTTTTGATTTATCTCAAACTGATGTTACTTCTCCATTTCATGTTGTTCATTGTGGACTTCTCCTATTCTTAGTCACAGTAGTATTAAATATCATGTGATTTTCCTTGATCAATTCTCTCATTTTTTTGGATTTATCCATTCCGTAAGAAATCTGAAGTGTTTTCCAAATTTCTGCATTTTCGTGCATATGTTCATAACCAATTCAAAACCGAAATTCATACTTTTCAATGTGATAATGGCAAAGAATATGATAACACTCAATTTCATCAACTTTGTGCAACTCATGGCATTCACATGCCGTTTTCATGCCCATACACATCCCAACAAAATGAAAAATCTGAACACATGCTTCGTACAATCAACAATATCATCCGTACTCTCTTATTTCAAGCACATCTTCCTCCTGCATATTGGGTTGAAGCCCTTCACATGGCTGCCCATTTACTCAATATTCTTTCGTCCACCACTCTACAAAACAACACTCCATTTTATAAACTCTTTCACAAACAACCATCATATAAACACCTTCGAGTCTTTGGTTGTCTATGTTACCCTCACCTTAATACCACCCATAAACTCGACCGTCGCTCCGTCTCGTGCATCTTCCTTGGTTATCCCTCCAATCATAAAGGCTATCGATGCTTAAATCTACACACTAAAAAGATCATCATTTCGCGACACGTTGTCTTTGATGAATCTGTCTTTCCCTTTGGATCTGGGACACCAAACTCTTCTGCCGATTATGACTTACTCTACATTGAAGATAATCGTAATTTCTTCAATGACCTGGCCCATGCATCTCAGCCTCTTGAGCCCCATACAAACTCACCTTCCGATAGCCACCCAACTACCACCCACCTTGTTGTTCCCGATCCTCCTCACTCTCCACCCTCTTCTACCACCGCCAACGACCCTGATCAACCCCTCTCACGGCCTCACGCCACAAACACTAATACGCTTCCTACCGGTTCCATTCCCGAAAACAATCTCTCTCGCACTCACTCTATGACTACACGGGGTCAACAGGGTATTGTAAAAAAGATTCAAAAACTCAATCTTCATACTGATTCCTCTTCGTCACCCATCCCAAAAAACTATTCTCAAGCCTTTCAAGATCCAAATTGGTTTAATGCTGTGACTGAGACGTTTAGTCCGGTTGTCAAACCGACTACTATCTGGATAGTCCTCAGCTTGGCCATCTCTCACCAATGGCCGGTTCATCAGTTAGATGTGAAGAATGCGTTTCTCCATGGCCATCTTCAAGAGGCTGTTTACATGCATCAACCTCCCAGTTTTCATGACAGAACTCATCCAGATCATTTCTGCTTACTCCAGAAGTCCTTATATGGACTCAAGCAAGCACCCCGAGCATGGGTACCACAGGTTTGCCCAGTTCATCCTTCGGTTTGGTTTCTCCAACAGCAAGTCAGACACCTCGTTCTTCATATATCGACAGGGTGACCATATTGCATATTTACTTCTTTATGTTGATGATATTGTTCTGACTGCATCATCTACGAGCCTTCTTCAGTAGGTCATCTCCACACTCAGCTCAGAGTTTTCCATGACAGATCTCGGCCCTCTGAACTACTTCCTCGGCATCTCTGTTACTCGTGACAAACACGGCATGTTTCTTTCTTAGCAGAAATACGCAATAGAGATCCTGGAGCGTGCTAAAATGCTTAACTGCAAACCCGCTCGCACACCCGCCGATACTTCTGCTAAGTTTGATGACACAGATCATCCTGTTGACGAACCAACCCTCTACAGGAGCCTTGCAGGTGCTCTCCAGTATCTCACTTTTACGAGGCCCGATGTTACCTACGCTGTTCAGCAGGTTTGTCTCTATATGCATGACCCGAGGGAGCCCCACTTCAAAGCTCTCAAATGCATTTTGCGTTACATTCGTGGAACGACTGATCATGGCCTACAGTTATATGCCTCTCCTTCTCGCGGTCTTACTGCCTACTCGGACGCCGACTGGGCCGGTTGCCCCAACACGTGTCAATCTACATCTAGTTATTGCGTGCTCATGGGTCAAAACCTTCTCTCATGGTCTTCCAAACGACAGGGTACCATCTCTCAATCTAGCACGGAGGCCGAGTATCGTGGTGTTGCTAATGCTATGGCCGAGACCTGCTTGCGTAACCTCCTCCGTGAACTTCAATATCCACCACTTTCCGCTACTCTGGTGTACTGTGATAACGTCAGCACTGTATACTTATCCACAAACCTAATTCAGCATCAACGTACAAAACACATCGAGATTGACATCCATTTTGTGTGTGATCAGGTTGCTATGGGACAGATTCTTATGATCCATGTCCCCTCCTCGTCCCAGTATGCTGATATCTTCACCAAAGGGTTGCCTTCGGCTCTTTTCCTTGACTTCAGATCCAGTCTGAACGTTCGTTCAAGACCTCCCCATTCCGACTGCGGGGGGATGTTAGCCATATACTTTGTATAGTCTCTTTTTATATATTTGTATTCCTTATTTACTCTAGACGTGTGGCCTCCTATGTTGCAGCCCACATCTTATAGCCCATATTCTTGTATTCTACTTTGTATATATATGTGGTGAAAATAATATTGTGGAGATTATGGGGAAACAATAGAATTAACAGATGACTTCGGTGGTTTGATTGCCCTCATCGGAGAAGATGAACTGTAACCGCCGAAGACTGGAAGAGATGAAAACAGCCTTCGTTGGTGACTTCGTTGGGAAGCCGTCAAATGGAGAAGAATTGACAATAAAACAGATCGGCGAAGTGTGTCATGATTGAATTCGATGACGAGGTATACGACAACAAATGGAGATGACGAAGTCTTTGTTGACTTCGTAGTCAACACGGGAGCCCAATCTTTAACTCGATTCAGACCCCAATAGTTGAACATGATTCTGACTCCATCTTTCAAACAATTAGGACCCAAGCCCAATACCATTTAGGGTTCTTTTATTGGGCCACAGCTCATAATCAATTTCTTTTTTTTGGCTTCAAATTATTGTTTGGGCTGTCTAATAATGGGGCATTTTAAACATTTAGGGCTGATATTTTCCAAAGAGTGATACTATTTCCGAGAAGTTAAGTTTTCCAATTCGGCTATCATGATTTCGGTTCCGAAGTGTTTCACATTCAAAATATTTTCTTGGACTTCAGATTATGATCAGAAAGTAATTGTATTTTGGATGAACGGTGATTGAGCATGTATGAACAGTACACGCAATTATATTTTTTTGGATTCCATGATTCTTTTTACAAGTCGAAGGCAAATTTTTGAGCTTTGAAGTTTACACACAAGTGAATTGGGAGTTTCTTATTGGTTTTATCTGGTTGAGCATATTCTCATATTCTTTCGTATTTTTTATGGTCTATTTTTTAGATCATAAAAAGGGAGATAATAAGGGATGATCAGTTGAAGGTAAAGTGTCGTTTTTCTAAAATTTGACGATTTTTAGCGAAGACCGTGAGAGATTTATTGAAGTTCGGTATTATTTTTTGTCTCGATACACTTTGACGATTATTTGATGCGACGCTCATATATTATTGGCACTGAACTTCGGTTCTATCTTGATTGTGTTTGGTTGAGACCCGAGATTTTGGATTATTTACACATCTTTTATCGATTATTCCTTTGGTAGATTGCTTCACGATTACATATTTGGAGACCGATGACACGTAGAGGGGAGTTTTCACGTTTATGAGGCGATTCAGATTTCGATTCTGAAGTGGGGTTACTTGACGGGTCTACATTTATGCTTATCTACGAGATTATTTTTGGTTGCACTACAAGGAAAGGGGTTATTACCGGCGACAGATGTCGCCGCTAAAGATAATAAATGTCGCCGCTAATACCGTTACCTGCGACATGTCGCCGCTATTGAGTCGCCGCAAATAGTTCGTCGCTAATGCCTAAACGTCGCCGCTAATGCGTCGCCGGTAATAGTTGTCGCCGCAAATAACCCTCGTCGCCGGTAAAGACGTCGCTGCTAATGGTTGTTTCAGTTTCCGGTGATGACGTAGGCATTAGCGGCGATCCGCGTGACATAGCATTAGCGGCGACGTCGTAGGCATTAGCGGCGACGAATTTGGAGGCAAATTTCCCGCTTCCTTTTTGACCGTCGGATCGAGAAATTCACGGACGGCTAAGATTGAAAATGGCACGGATCGCTGAAAAGGTATTACCGGCGACACGACACGCGTGTTCTGTGTGTCGCCGGTAATACCGGCTGTCGCCGCTAATGGCGTCGCCGGTATTGCCTGTGTTTCTTGTAGTGTTGCTTGAGGTTTCGGAGGTCCTCTATAGCACGATTCTTTTCCACACCATTGTCCCAGGGCTCGTTGTGGAGATTACCGATGTGTGGAGATTCTAGAATTCACCTCTACACCCTGTACTATCATTGTCTTTGGTTCCGCCAATTGTTCATTCTCGCTGTTGCACCACTTGTGGGTATTGGGCCATGACCTAATATTGTAGCTCTATATATATAGTCATGTTTAGGTCATTTGTTAGAGAGAGCTCACCATGTGAGGTGTAGGTGCATAGGGCGTTGCTCTTCTGCGTGATTAGGAGCACGATTATTTGTACACACTCACATTTATGAATCATTCGACACCTTAGATATTTGTTTCGATCTTCACGTTCTTATTATTCCGCTCACGTCAAATCTGACTTTATAGTATTCTGAAGGATACTACGTTTAAAGGCCTATCAAAGATGGTGACTTTAAGAAGAAACCTTAAGTTACAACATGAAGGGAAATGTGATCATGAGAGGGTAGGTTATTATACATCAATGAAAATAACGAGTTAACGTCAAAAGAGGATCTTTAAGTACAACAGAAGAAATCTAATTGCTTCTTGGAGGAGCAAAGGAAGAATTGGATGTAATGACTTTTGCAAGGGTCAATCGCTTCTTATCAATTATAGAGGCAAAGTAGAGTCTAACAAGAAGTCCGGAATCGGTTACATTAGAAGCAATTCAAATTTTTCATGATGATTGTAGAAGGAAGAACAAAGAATAAATTGAACTTATGGTCAAGGAATGGGTGGACGAATTTGTAATAAGAAGAAAATTTTGATTTCAAATCAAGGATTCTGATAGCATTGTGGAAGATTCCATCACCCTATGAAAGGAACATATGTCTATTGATAAATACAATTTCTCATACAATAATAAACTTACGAATATGTTCTCTTTATTAAGTGAAACTTGGCTTACGTAAAAGACAAAAATCGATTGCTATATATGCAAAAGGTGTTCCTTCTATTTATGTTCAGGTCGTCTAGGCCAAGCTACCACTTTATTTAAGGCAATTATTATAGCTTTAACTATGGAAAGAGTAGTCAAGAAAAAAATACCTATTAATAGACGCTTGAAGAAGTGAAAGGAGTAGCTGAGAAAAAAAAATACATAATCACAAAGTGTATGTTCTAACTAAGAGTTAATATGAATTATGCCTATTACAAAGAATGAAAACATATGATTGCCGCTTTAGTTATGATAAACACTTGAAGCACGTTTCTTTGGGATGGATGGATATTTTGAGGATCAGATATGACAAAACGGAAAACTAAATGTTACCAACCAAGGAGATGAAGATGAGAGTGAAACGATCATTTATTATCAACTTAATATCTCTTTTTTAACACCGTAAAATCCATGAAAGAAACATGTAACAAAACTTAAACATCCGGCTGAAAGCATTTTATGTACCAAATGGACGAAATTATTTTACCTTTTTAATAATTTCGCTCGCGGAAAATATAGCTAAAAGTTCCATGATCAACTTAAAGAATCCCAGATTCCTTTTGCTTAAACAAAACCACTGAAATCAGCAATAATTCAATAAGTAATGGCAAACCAGATGGGAAATATGCACCGGAACGAATTATATGACAAGTTAATTTCTTTTTCCTAAAATATCAAAGTTTACATGTGTCAAATATCCACACGTAGACACGCCATAAAATAAATCACAGAAGGGGTAAATTAGTACATCCAATAACTTTTATTCTTGTATAGCTGAGCTCTCCACCGCTACAAAATTTTATGTCTTCTCCTCCAAACTAATTCAGTACATATATTCCTCTCTCTCTCTCTCTCTCTCTCTCTCTCTCTCTCTCTCTCTCTCTCTCAGAGAGAATTAAACACAAACACGCAGTGAGCAGACCATGGCTAGCAGGAATGAACCTTCTGATGCTTACACTGAAACCACTGATGAAGAAGAAAAAATGTACAACAAGATCCTTCACGGCATATGCAGTCCACGTGGGAGAACACGAAATGACCAAAGATCTCCATGGGTCCAAGATTGGAACCAGGTTTTCCTACTGGTGTGTGCGATGGGTCTGTTCGTAGACCCGCTCTTCTTCTACACTCTGTCCATAAGCGAGTCGTGCATGTGCGTGTACGTCGATCGGTGGTTGGCCGTCACAGTGACGGTGCTCCGGTGCATGACGGACGCGTTGCACGTGTGGAATATGTGGTTGCAGTTCAAGATGAAAAGATCATCTCCAGCGTACCAACAGTTGAACACCGATGAGATGACGGTACGGAAAGTGGTGATGCGGTTGATGACGGAAGCCAAGAACCGATTCTCACTTGATATCTTCGTCATCCTACCAATTTCCCAGGTTCCAATTTCATTTCATAAATCAAACTATAAATTTTTTGATAATATTATTGAATGCAAAATATGTATTTTTAAATCCTGTAGAAAGGTTTATGGAATAAATTTATTATTCAATAAGAAACTATTATTTATCAATAATATAACTTTTCCCATGATGAGTTTGATTTCTATTCGATCGTTTACGGTATAGGTTTAACAAAAGGCAAATTACTAAAAACATTAAGTTTATATAAAATTTTAGTTTTAACAATATTGTCTAATAATTTTTTTTTTTTTTTTGTAAATAAATCACAAAGTTTCTAATTTGTTGTAATTTTGACTATTTGATCGGTTAACCAGGTTGCCTGCTGAAGTGGCATGATGACGTATGTTTTTGCAGACGTGACGCTGAAATGACATAATAACTTGACACAATGTTAAAATTGAAAAACGTATAAAAAGTAGACTTAATTGCAAAAAAATAAAAAAAAAATACAGCGTCAAAATCACAAAAAAGTAAAATAAAATGTACTGATTTAATTGCAAGAAAAGAAACACATTCTCAAAATTAAATTTTTACGAAACTTTGTGTCTTTTGTAACTTGTAAATCATGCATCAAAATTTGTGTAACTAAAAAAATATTACTTTATAAATGTTTTACTAGAAAAATTATTTGTCATTATATTTTATAAAATTTAGTACACCATCCAATTTTAATTTATTCGTTTGTTACATTATTTCATAAAATTAAGTCAATATTTTATTTTAATTGTGATGACTATTTAATATTTATAACCCAATTTTTTTTCAAATACAACTTTTATTTCAAATAATGTAATTCTTTGTAAGAGTAACTAAAACATATTTTTGTGTCTAATCAAATGCTCATTCATCTTTATAAAGTAAATTTATTACCAATTTGTTATAGACCGACTAAATATAGAAATAATTGTTAATAGACAAAAAAAAATTAAAAGTATTTTGTCATTTTACATTGAATGACAATAGCAATTTTCTAAAATGAGAATTAACCTAAAATACATTAATGCTGTTTGTTGTCTGTATTTAAGCATTTCTTACTTAGTTATATTTTTTAACGGGTAACTCGCACACATTTTAATATACAAAATATTCAATGTTATAAACTTATAACTCTTATTAATGTTTTATGTTAAAGTAATTTAATTAAAATTGGTAACAAATAATTTTTTTAGTAAAACATTTAAAGTAATAATTTTCTTAGTATATAAAAATTTTAATACACGGTGTACAAGTTACAAAAGACACAAAGGTTTTATAAAAATTCGATTTTGACATTGTGTTAATTTTTTGCAATTAAGTTACTACATTTTAATTTTTTTGCGATTTTGACACTATATTAATTCTTTTGCAATTAAGTCACTACATTTTATATATTTTTCGATTTTGACATTGTGCCAAGTCATTATGTCATGTTAGCACCACATCAGCAAAAACTGACACATCGGCATGCCACAATAGCAGACAACCTGATTGACTGGTCAAATGGTCAAAATTGCAACAAATTGGAAAACTTAGTGGCTTAATTGCAAAAAAAAAAAAACACAATGTAAAAACCGAGATTTTATGTAAACTTAGTGTCTTTTTTTCAATTTGCCCTTTAAGAAATGTCAATTTCAAAAGTATGTTTTTGAAAAGAAAATCAATACAATTTATTTATATACACTTTACCATTTTAGGATACACAATTACAAACATATTTCGGTTTTGATATGAAATAATAGACCATATTTGATATTTGGAACGTTAAAGGGCGGCTCTTAATAATCTCCCATTTTGAGGATTAATCGAATTGAACTTCTATTATCCATATATGTGCAAATCCTCCTTCAAACACACATATACATACACACACACGTGCACACACACACACACACACACACACACACACACACACACACTATCTCACACACTCACACACACTTTCTTTCTCTATCTCATTCTCTGGCAAGTCTTATCTTTAAACTTCTAGAAGACCAGTTGAAGCATGCACAACTTTAGCTTCTCAATGATAACAACTTCGGTAGCTATGTTACTTGGATTCTTCGACCCAAGGATGTTTTGCAAGTTTAGAGTCCTATCATTGATTAGCTCTACGATGAAATGTTACCTCGTCTGAATTTATTTTGTACAATTACGAAACACCAGATTCCTAGCCAAGTGAACTACACTATGATTGTTACAATGTAATACACAATCTTTCTACTACATCTCTGGTTCTGATAGGAAGTTCTTCAACCAAATAATATCTTTTTTAGCTTCTGTATAACCATGTAATCTTGTTATATGGTTGAAAGAGAAACAGTTTTATGTAACCTGTATATCTAACTAATTGGCGTACATCCGATTGTAAACACATAATTGGTAATTCTTTTACCCAAATCAATACACCACCTAAAATCAGCCTCAGCAAATCCTTCGAAACAAATATTCTTTCTTCCAAAACATAGGGAATTTGACAACGAGCAGCTCATTAATAGTGAATGGAGCACAAACTGCCTAAGAATTATCCTAGGGAAAGTGAATATCCTGGTTTGGAAAACAAGAGATGGGAGGCTTCCGACTAGATTAAATATGCAAATAGAGGAATCCAAATTAGGATTTTCCTATGTCATATCTGTAATGTAAAGTCGTAGGAAGAGGATCATTTATTCTTAGGATGTTTTAACACCAAAGAGATCGGGGCCCATATCCATACTTGGTGGAAAGATATCCCTATCATGATCGACTATATAAAGGATGTGGTGAAGGTTGATCATGCGGTTGGTCTAAAGAAAAAGTTGGCTGATCCAGTAAAGGCGATCCTTACAACTGTCAGATGGCGTATGTGGTTGCAATGGAATGGACGTGTCTTCAAAGCAATTACCAGCTCTTTCCTCATTGTGGTAAGAGAAAATCAAGAGGATAGTTTTTTAAATGGTTTAGAGCTAGATGTAAAAATGGAAAAGTTCTTAATTGGAATTGGTTATGTATGAACCCTTGTAAAGAATGTCTGGACTTCTTGTAACCTAGCTTCTCAGTAGCTTCCTTCTTGGTTCTATAATATTTTTTGCCTTTCAGAAAATAGGGAAACCTAATAAGTCCCCTTCAATTAATGCAACTTGACTCCTTCCATGATGATATTTACTTAAATTAGATATGAATTTGCTCAAAACTCCCACTACATCAGAATTATTTGGTCGGGTGCATACAATGACATACATTAAACTATTAAATGGTGAGGCATAATAGATGTTAGCAATCGCTTCTCTGCCTTCATGTGTCTTTGAGGACTTTTTCTTTGAGGGTTTCAACTGTCTTCCCAACGGTGTACTCTTGACCTTAGCATCTTCAATATTGAAATTCTTTAAAACTTTTCTAATATATACATTACAAGAAAAGTTTTAAAGTACATGCAGCTCTTTTTTGGCTATGTTTGTGCCTAATGCTTGCTTAGAAGCTCCTATGTCAATTACCATAAGCTTTTTAAACAACTACTTCTTTATCTTGCTGATCTCCTACATGTGTGATCCATCAATCAACATATCATCAACATATAGTAGCAATATGACACGAGGGAGGCAAACTACTTTAGGTAGCAATAATGATATATCTGACATCTCTTGCAACCGTTCCTATGCATGAAGCTATCAAAACTTAAGTATTAGTATCTTGGAGGTTGCTTCAATCCATATAAATATTTATTTAACTTGCATACCATATTGTCCTTGCCAAAGTTAGGAAAACCTTCTAGTTGTGCCACTAGATTTCTTCTTCCAAGTAACCATGAAGAAAAGCTGTATTTACATCTAATTATTCTAGTTAGAGATCTTTTGTAGCCATAATACCTAAGACGTACTTGATTATAGTCATATTCACAAATAAAGAAAATATCTCATTGTAGTTGACCCATCATTACTTTTAAAACCTTTAACCACTAACCTTGTCATGTATCTTTTGCTATCATATATTCCTTTTTTTAATACAAAACACCCACTTGTTTTCCCATTCTTTCTACCGTGTTGGTAGCATGATCAAGGACCAAGTATGCTTCAGTTGAACCCTTTATGCTAAGCTCTTCCATACCTTCTTAAACAAAGAACATGTCTTCTGTACTCTTAGATACTTTAGAATGTTCTTGATAGCGATCCAATGAATTTCATGAGGAATAGCTTGATAAAATCTTGTCATGCTCAAGGCATACGAGACATCATGCCTTGTACATATTATAGCATACATGATCGATTCTACAATCGAAGCATATAGAACTCGACTCATTCTTTATAGCTCATCACTATAACTAGGGCATTGAGCTCTACTTAATGTCATAGCATTTTGCATAAACATAACCTCTTTCTTAAATACTTAAATCTTGAATTTCTTTAAGACTTTATCTATGTATGTACTTTAGGGCAATCCAATGAGTCGCCTAGATCTATCTTTATAGATCTTTATACTTTGTATGTTTGCTGCTTCTCCCAAGAATTTCATAAAGAAACAATCCCAAAACCAGGTTTTACACTTTACAAGTTTGGGACATCATTTTCAATTAGCAACGTGTTACCAACATACAATACATGGAAGACAACAACACTCCTACTAGCTTTGACATATTTTCTTGGCTTATCTGCATTCCTCGAAAAAACTCTTTAATTTTCTCATTGAAAAAAGATTCCAACCACGAGACGCTTGTTTAAGTTCATAAATAGACTCTTCACGCTAACACACTCGATTTGGAAACTTAAACTGTCCAAAACCCTTTGGTTGTGCTATATACATTCCTCGAAAAAACTTTTTAATTTTCTCAGTCTTATTCTTGAAGACCTATTTACATACAAACTGTTTTAAGGTCGGGTGTGTGATCAAGAAGGTTCCAAACTTGGTTTTCGTACATGATTTCATCTCGCTCTATATGGTCTCCTTTCATTTGGTAGCCTTAGAGCTTGGCATGGTTTCATAATAGCTAGTAGGCTCATCATGATCTACTAGTGACTTATCTTCCGCAACAATAAGAAATTCATAAAACTCAGGTGCACGACGTACTCTATCTGATAGTTTTCCATTAAGAAAAGCGGTTTTTACATCCACGTGCCATATTTCATAATTATGGAATATTTTTATGGCAAATTATATCCTAGTAGATTTACTCATTCTTATTAGAAAAACGTTTTCTTATAGTTAACTCCTCGAGTTTGAGTATAATACTTTACAACTAGTCGGGATTTGTATGTTTGTATATTATCATTCATGTCAGTCTTATTTTTGAAGACCTATTTACATACAAACTGTTTTAAGGTCGAGTGTACGATAAGAAGGTTCCAAACTTGGTTTTCGTACATGATTTCATCTCGCTCTATATAGTCTCCTTTCATTTGGTAGCCTTAGAGCTTGACATGGTTTCATAATAACTAGTAGGCTCATCGTGATCTACTAGTGACTTATCATCCGCAACAATAAGAAATTCATAAAACTCAGGTGCACGACGTACTCTATCTGATAGTTTTCCATTAAGAAAAGCGGTTTTTCCATCTACCTGCCATATTTCATAATTATGAAATATTTTTATGGCAAATTATATCCTAGTAGATTTGCTCATTCTTATTAGAAAAACGTTTTCTTATAGTTAACTCCTCTAGTTTGAGTATAACACTTTACAACTAGTCGGGATTTGTATGTTTGTATATTATCATTCATGTCAGTCTTATTTTTTAAGACCTATTTACATACAAACTGTTTTAAGGTCGGGTGTGTGATCAAGAAGGTTCCAAAGTTGGTTTTCATACATGATTTCATCTCGCTCTATATAGTCTCCTTTCATTTGGTAGCCTTAGAGCTTGGCATGGTTTCATAATAGCTAGTATGCTCATCGTGATCTACTAGTGACTTATCAACCGCAACAATAAGAAATTCATAAAACTCAGGTGCACGACGTACTCTATCTGATGGTTGGTCAGATAGTGGAGGTATGTCAGATTCCTTAGTAAGTCACATACTTGGTTATCATACGTGGATTTATCTCATTTTCCAACACCTCCTTCCATCTAATAGGCTATGAGTAGATGAATACGAACATTCAAATGCGAGTTTCATGAATGTATGTACCATGAAAATACGTATAATGTATTACAAATGTATCCTAGAAGATATACCAGTAATGCCTAAGATGCTCGTGCTAAAATGGTCTTATATCATAGCGTATAACATGTTTCTGTATGTAATGGTGAACAAAACCAGTACATTGTTAAAAGCAGCCTTACCCAAACCAAAAATGGCTCGTTAAAGCAGCGAAAACTTCAAATTGAATCCCTTGGTGCCTAAACATCTTTGGACCATAATGATTTGTTGCCAAAATACCTTACAATATCAAATTCCCTAATACATTATGGTATAAAAAACCTTATAAGTTAATTGATCTTCAAAAAAACTCCACCTTCACTCAAATCCTTTAATATCACATCAAATAAACATTGTAGATTGAAGAGGTGGACAAATAATAGCTACAACAAAATATATAAAAAACGAAAGGTGGAAACAAAGGCAAATATTTGAACTTTAAATGTCTTCTTTCAACGAATGAGTGATGAATCTCGGGATCTCCATCAGGGCCGTTCCTGAGGGGGTGCGGGAGGTGCGAACGCACATGGCCCACGTCGTGAAAGGGCCCGAAATTTCTTTTTGTCGTGGTTTCGTCACTAATCCATCAGTAATTCGTTGTTATTTGTCTCTATTCCGTCGTTAATTAGCATACATTTTCTGTTTTTAATTCGTTGATTATAATTTGTAATGATTTATTAAATGTCAAATATTATCGTACAAAGAATTTTGTTTATTTATAAAAACCTATATTTAAGGACATATTTTAGTTTTGACACAGGACTTTCAAAATCAACGGACCGCCCTGATCCCGAACACTCACAAAACTGATAATTAAAAACTTCTAAATATACATAGTAACTTTCGAATACTACGAATCATACGTAGGTGGGAAAACACGAATAAGTTTCATGATATACGCCAAGCAACTGAAAACGACAATGGCTAGAAATTCCAAAAGAATTTAATCGACAACGAAATCACTGAATTGTAGATGACATCAAATATCTCAATTTGCAAAAATTTAGGTAACTCCAATTAAAGAGAAATATTTGGCAACATAACAAAACCTATGTAAAAAATCTGATCATCAAAAAAGAAGAAACAAACAAACATGTAATGGTTTGGTGACTTCTTGAATGGTATTTTCTTGATCAATGAAAATCCAGAGCTCGGATACCACTTAATTGTTGGTATTTTAATGAAAGACGTCTACGATCTCCATGTGGAAACTTAACAACGAGCAGAAAATGAATTTAGTGTGGCCAAAACAAACTTCCCTAAAACAATGAAAGAACAATGTAAACAATTGACCAAAAATAAAATAACTTTTGATGCAAAAACTGAGAAATTTGTATGAGATCTATTGACATAATAGTGTACGTTCACATGAGAATAATGTAAAAACAATTAACCAATAATAACATTAGTAACCACAAGAAAACACAAAAACTTATGTGGCTAGTATCGATGTGACACCAAAATCGATAGATTCATCCGCAAATTGGCTAAAATAATCACCAAATATAGATGGAAAGCTTATGGCTAGGATGGTAGAAGTAGACTCGTCCTTTTTTAGGCTGCCACATATAAACTCCTTCCTAAAATGATCAAAAATCACAAAATTTTACACTTAGCAAAAAATCCAGATACTGTGCATTGACAGTTTCCATATTGAACCCGAAAGAAAATGTATACTTAACAAATGAAAACCGGTCGCAGGTAGTATTATGGGTGGTCATTCCGACATTGCTGGAAAAAGGTTCGACGACCTTTGTGATGACGGTTTTCCTAATTATGTTTATCTTCCAATACCTACCAAAGATCTATCACTTTGTCCGCCTTTTACGACGCACGCAAAATCGCTCGGGCTATATTTTCGATACAGTTTGGTGGGGAGTTGCTTTCAACATGATCGCCTATTTCGTTGCCTCTCATGTAACACTTTTTTCAAGCTCATTTAATTCTAGAACATCTTGATCTTATCTGAACCTGCAAATGATGCAGGCTGTGGGTGCTTGTTGGTACTTGCTTGGAACTCAGAGGGTTGCCAGATGCTTGATGGAGAAATGTATGGAAACAAATAGATGCACACCAAGAGTATTAACGTGTGAAGAGTTCATATATTACGGAACAAATAGACTGGTGGGAGACATGTCCAGACTTTTATGGGGCGAGAACAGAAGTGCAAGGTCTACTTGCTTACAAGATAACAACGGGTTTACTTTTGGAGCTTATAAATGGACAGTTCAACTCGTTAGCAACAAGAGCAGATTGGAGAAGATACTCTTCCCCATATTTTGGGGTTTGATGACACTTAGGTACCATATATATTATCATATCATATATTATATCATTTGAGAGCAAAATTTTGATAATGTTAACTGCAACAGTACATTTGGTAATTTGGAGAGTGCAACAGATTCGTTGGAAGTGGTTTTTACCGTCGCTGTTCTGACGACTGGGCTCCTTTTGGTCACCATGTTGATAGGGAACATTAAGGTGATGATCGATTGTAATTTAAAGTTCGTTTGTTAATTTTAATCATGAAAGTCGAAATGTATATACATGCAGGTGTTTTTTCATGCAACGACGTCTAAGAAACAAGCAATGCAGTTGAAAATGAGAGACATTGAGTGGTGGATGAGGAGGAGAAACCTCCCTCAAGGATTTAGACAAAGAGTTAGAAATTACGAGAGACAAAATTGGGCAGCTATGCGGGGAGTCGATGAGAGTGAGATGATCTGCAACTTGCCAGAGGGCCTGCGAAGGGACATCAAGTATCATCTCTGCTTGGATTTGGTTCGACAGGTAAGCACGTGTATAACCATATATATTAGTTTTCACATTTAAAAAAAACTCAATATTTTAGAAAAAAGCAATCATACTTTTATAAACTTTTTAGAAAAATCATTGATATACTAAAAAACTTTTCAAGAAACATACTTTTTAACATAAAACATTTTTTTCTGATTACAACGTAATCTGTGACCATATAAAAGAGTTTGTTAACTGGTAGGAGTGATGATTGTTAGGTATTTGAGTAGAACCAAAATAGAACATAATATTAAGCTTTTTGACTATAGATATACCAAACAACCGGGTTTTGTTATTTTGGTTTCTCGTTTTTTATTGTTTTTTCTTTTAATTTTCATCGGTTTCTTCATAGTTTCATATCAAAATCATTAGATATTCGTTATTTTTCATGGATATCTTTGAGAGACTTCCATCATCATTTTTAAACTTTATAATACTTTATAAATATATTTACAAAACTACTATATCATACTTATTAGTGGATGTTTGTTACTTTTATCAATACTTCCTATGACAAATTTGAACATAAATCTCTCTCAAACGTGCTTTAGGTATCCTTCAAATCAAAGCCATAAAATAACCTGAAAAAATAGTGAAAAAAATTGAAATCGAAAAACGAAATCATTTTGAAAAACCTACGGTTTGATTTTTTTTTTTTGTTTTTAGAAAACACAATTTTTCGGTACAGTATGATGTTTTATATATAATTAAAGTAATAAACATAGGTTAGTCTCGTCTTGTATGTTGTTATAAGAAATTACGTGTTTTTGTGGATGGTAGTAGCGGTGGAGGGTGGGGTTGGTGGTAGATAGTGGTAGTCATGGTGATTGACAGTAGTGGTGGTGGTGGACGGTAGACGGTTGGGTGGTGGTGGACGGTGGGGTTGGTGGACGGTGGGGTTGGTGGTGGTGCTAACGTGAGAGAGGAGTGGAGGGGGGAGGGGTGAGGAGTGTATTTTTAATTTTTTAATATAAAATCAAATAAAAAGAAATGATAAATATAATAAAATGTTATAAAATTATTTTTATATGAGTGAGAGACCAACCACAATAGAAATGGAAATCATAGAATCTCTCGTATAACGATATACTTACGGACTAAAAACAAGAATATCGAAAACCAAAATGACTATTTATGTAATTTTGTCAAAATTTTATTATATGGTCAAAAACTACGTTATATTCTAGAAAAAAGTTTTTATTAAAAAAATAATGTTTCTTTTAGCTTTTTTAGATATGAATAGCTTTTCTAAAAACTTCTAAACCGATTTTTCAAAAAAAAAAGTTAAAACGGTAATTTTTCAAATTAAATAATGAAAAATATAGTTGTTTTTATAATAAATTCTCAATTAGTTTATGGGGATAAAAAATTGGAAAAGTGTCAAACTTTTAAAATTTTTAACATTTGATCATTGAAGTTATTTTTATGTTTGATTAACTCATGAACTTTTAAAAGTGTTCACATTATACCTTTATGGCCGGTGATCGATGATTTATACTGATTTGAGATCATACATGAAATCCTAAATGACTTAGAATGGTAAACAATTTCTAAAATTGTTTACATTTGGTCACCATACTTATTTTTGTACTTGATTAATCCATAACTTTAATTTTAAAATTGATCACGTTATAATTTATACTCTTATGACCGGTGATAAAAGGCTGAGAAGAAGGAAGATATTGCAAGATTGAACTACTGTTCCTTATAGGTTAGGGCACAAAAACGAACCTCAAATGAGCACCACTAACCCTTATTTATTTCTTAGCTTTCCAACGGCATGTAGGATGCCAAATCAGCAAAAACCTTCTATCACCGGTCAAACAAGTATAATGTGAACAATTTCAAAAAATTAACGGGTAAATCAAGCACAAAAATAAGTTCAGTGACCAAATGTGAACAATTTTAGAAGTTCGTTATCCTTAAGTATTCTTAGATGCCACATAAGATGTCTAATCAGCATAAACATTCTATCACCGCTCACAATAATATATTGTGAATAATTTTAAAAAGTTCATGGTCAACCAAACATAAAAATAAATTCAGCAAAATGTTAAAAGTTCCTAACCTTCTAAATCATTATCTAATTTATATTAAACATGCCAAAATAGAAAGTTGGATTACGGGTCAAGTTGGGTGATATTTGGTGCACATCAAACAAACTCGGGTTACCTTAAGCATTTCTTCTCCAACTTCAGAAAATGGTTGGGTTAATATGATGTAAAACTAAATTCTTACAATAATAATAATATACTATTGTGAAAAAACCGAGAGACAATTTGTTTATAATTGTACCAATTTATCTACGAAATGAATATTCTAACTATTGTCGGGTGAGAAAGAAATATGTCTTTCATCACTAAATTCTTGATGTACTATTTTAATATTGAACTCAGGTACCCTTATTTCAACATATGAACAACTTAGTCCTTGAGAACATATGTGACCGTGTTAGACCACTTATTTTCACCAAAGGAGAAATAGTAAGTTCACCCAAGCTGTTATATAACCTTTTACCACTTACATGCATCCAAATTCAAATATAATTACCCTTTCTTAGACATGATAACTGATCTGATTATTTTTTAAATAATAATAGATTACTCGAGAGGGAGATCCGGTACAAAGGATGTTATTTATAGTACGAGGACATCTTCAAAGTAGCCAATGTCTACGAGAGGGTGTCAAAAGTTGTTGCATGTTAGGCCCTGGAAACTTCAGTGGGGACGAACTCTTGTCATGGTGTCTAAAGAGACCTTTCATTGAAAGATTACCTCCATCTTCATCGACACTAGTCACACTTGAGACCACAGAAGCTTTTGAGCTACATTCTGAAGATGTGAAGTATGTTACACAACATTTTAGGTACACTTTTGTGAATGAAAAAGTGAAGATGAGTGCAAGATATTATTCACCAGGATGGAGGACTTGGGCAGCTGTTGCGATTCAATTGGCTTGGAGAAGGTACAAGCACATGCTTACACTCAACTTGTTGTCGTTTATTAGACCAAGGAATCCTTTGTCGAGGTGTTCTTCACTTGGGGAAGATAGGGTAAGACTTTATACGGCTCTCTTGACTTCGCCAAAGCCCAATCAAGATGATTTTGACTTTTAAAACCTTGTGAAATTAGTAGATTTGCATCAGTATGTAGTAAACTATATATGATTAGTTTGTAATAAAATTAGGCTACTAGTCATTAAACTAATGTTTTAATGCAGGTACATTGGGTAGTTTGTTACATCTAAGATGCATGTCTTAGGGATTTTATAGTATGACTTGTTGTAAGACTACATAAAGACATCCATGTCATATTTTTATTCATTCCGTCATCTTCTATTCTCTCCTCTTCCGGTGTTGTCAGCCTTTTGTACCGTTGCACATTGTTGTTTTACAGGACAAATACAAGTGCTTTTGTGGTTTTTCTTTTTCGGGTTTCCGCTCAAATTCATGTGTTCATTATCGGGTGATTTGTGTGTTTCAAGCATCATTCATTTATAACAGATCGATATAAGTGAAATGAGTCGAATAGATTAATTAATTATAGTTAAATTGAATTTAAATGGTTACGGACTCTTGTAATATTGTTGTATTACGTAAACATATTATGAATGCAATTATATGATTATAGTTATCATCTATATTAAACATAATACTAATTTAGTTTTTTGTAATGGTAAAAAAATTCAATAAAAAGCAAATATAGCAAAATGCTAGAGCTACAAATTAAACAAGGTTACAATACAGACGAACAAACCAAGATAGTGCCACAACACCGATCATTCCATTAAAACTATGGATCATCGCTCAATATTTAGACCACATGAACAAATTGTTGGAATTTTAAGGAAATTGCAAGTTGGGAATGCCTTTATCGTTTATCCCACATTGGTGCAAAAAGAAGGTTTTCTGGGTTTATAAGCTTATTCATTTCCTAAATTTTTATAGGCTTTAAGTGGGTTAAGGGATGGGCCAAGCCCACACGCGTGCCGAACCGAGCCGTGGGTGTCAGTCTCAAGGTTCGCAATTAGACACATCGATCACCGAGGAGCTTTTATTTTTAATGAGGTTCGGGTCGGATGGGGTGGACTGACCCAGTCAACGGGTTGTGTTGACTTTGTGGGTTGACTGGTCAACAGTTCGAAATCTGGATAATTCCAGGATAAGTATATAAGTGGCTGGAATTGAATAATGATCAGATTTGAGATCGGATCAGGTTATCAAAATTGAAATTTCGGATTGGGTTATTATCCAAAATTTGAATTCAAATCCATTGACATCTATAATTTTCAGCCAGTATAAATATGTAAGAACCTAATCCCGAGATGTCCAAGTCCAACTCTTAAAATAATCAAGTTTGGAGAAATTGCTGGAAGCAGAGCTTAGCGACGGTAATGTCATGCTTAGTGACGCTATTTACCCCTTTAGCGACGCTACGCATTGGTCAGGTTTGTGGGTTTGCACGATCTCCGGTTAGCGACACTAACTTAGGTTAGTGATGCTAACTGCTGTTTTTGGTCCAAAATCCTAGATTTTGATCTATGAGCCATATATAAGGGTGCCAAACCCTAGAGCATCCGCTATTTATCACTTTTCAGTTCCCAAGGTCGTCCCGAAGCTTCTCTAGCCCCCTTGGATGATTTTTGGTTCATTTGATCACTTTAGAAGGATTTTGGAGTAGGAGAGGTGGTGTGGTGGTGCATGGTAGTGCTAGAAGCTATCCTTCAAGGTTGAATCATCAAGATCTGCACTTCTGGACCTTTGTAAGATCAAGCTTACTCCATTTTGTGTTCAAATGGTTGATCTTGTGCTCATGATGTTGGAAAAATGGAATGAATGTCCCTTTATGACGTTGTCCATGGTTGGAAATGATAAAGTTCAGAAATTTATGACTTTGAATCGTCATTTGGAGCCATTACGTTGGTTTTGAGATTAAGCGAAGCTCTTATTGGTTGTTTTCTTGAGTTTTGGACCATTTTGGACGTGGATCTTGTTCACGAGCTTGCATGGCTATAATTGAACGATAAAGTTAGGATTGTTATAGACATAGACGCTGTTTGGAATGGTCCCGGAAGGTTTAATACAATGGCTTAGCGGATTAAGAGCTTTTGGAGGATTTTGGTTGAACACAAAGTTACCGGCGCTAACTCTGTCGTGGTTCGCGATGAAGTTTGACACTGTCCACAGTTAGCGACGCTATCTAGGGAAGATAGCAGCGCTAACTGGCTGTTGACCGTTGACATTGACTTGGACCTTTGACCTTTGACTTTTTGACCAATTTGACGTTTGGTCAAACTTGAGGGTTCGGGGTACCGGTCTTAGAAGTTTGTCCTGTTTGGGGTTTTGGAAGTTCTAAGTGAAGTTAACATTGTTAGGAAGTTCTTATTGTCGGGATCTGAGGACACTCGCATGGAGTGTTGTCTAGCTTGAGGTAGCGGATCATGCGAGTCTTTTCACTATACTATGGGTGAAGTTACATGCGTAGGTAGTTTGAATTATTGTGTGTAGTAATGTGTTTGTATGTGCCTTACGTGTTTGACGACGAAAGTCGATGACGATGTTTGCTGACGAAAGTCGATGATGATGTTTGCCGACGAAAGTCGATAACGATGTTTGCTGACGAAAGTCGATGACGATGATTGCCGACGGATCAAGGAAAGCCCGAGAGTCGAAGAATGAGTTGATAAACTCGAGGGTTGCTGCATAATAAAGGACGATGCTTGACCGGTCGTACCAGGGCACCTGAGGACGATGTTTGTGCTTATGTGATTAATCGTGTGGTATTTTGGGGAAGTCACTAAACCTTGTACTTGCTCTTTCACGCTAACAGTTTTTCAGGTATTTGCTAGTTTGAGTTTGTAGCACGGCGCGACTGCATCGCATCTGAGATTTTGGTATTCAAGTCTTCCGCTGAATAAAGTTTGTAACTATTTTTGTTAAACCCGGTTTATATGTTTTTAAATGTTGAGTTTAAATTGAATGGTTCATATTTTCCAACCAATTTTATGTATTTGATCCGTTTTAAAAAAAAAATACTCTAGATTTTGGTGTGTTACAAAATAAGGTCTCCCGTATCTCATTTATTTTACGCCTCAAATCTCTCTATCTGTGATTTCACTTTCTTCTAGTTTCCGAGTATTCGTTTTGCGTTTATTTGTTCTTACATAGCTGTTGGAACGAACGGTATTTTGCATTAAATCCTTGAGGTTTTACACTGATAGCTTACAATTGATGAGCGTCGTAAAGAACCTTTAAGGATAGGAGTCATTTCGTGCAGTCCCAACGATTAAAGAATCAACAATCTTCAGGTTGGTTTTAATTTCTGTCTCATATTTTATTTCGTCCGACAACGGGACAGTGTCATTCTACCTTTCTATAATCAGATCTCGAATGATCGAAACTGATTTTTGGACAAAATTTGGTAATAAATAATAATAATTGAATTTATTATTAGCGACTATCTGATACATAATTCTCAATATTATTTGTCGATCCGTCTGCTTTGGTTTTTTCCACTATTCAGAATTAGTTCGCGATACTAATTTCAGGATTGTTTGTCTGAAATACGACAATCTTAAAGGCTTTTTATTGTCGTGTTTAACATATTCAGACAAATGGATAATAAATTGCCTTCTGTCAGCCTCAGCATGATGAATTAGGAATACCCACATAATTATAAAGAGCATCCCTGCTGTGGGTAATGCGTTGGAAGTTTCTCATGCATAAATACATGTAGTTTTAATACAAGTGTGTACATCCTCCACACCCGTTACTCTTTTCAAGTTTTGTTCTTTGAAAGTGTATAAATACATGTAGTTTTAATACAACAACACATTAATGCACACACTCGTACTCATACATGCTTATACTCATACACACTCATACTAATACCCATACACATATATACACAGGCAAGTATACTCACACTCACACTCATATACATACATACTCATACCGATACACACACACACACTTATACTTATACGTATACGTATATACTCATATCTATACACACACATATTTATAGACATATATACACTTATACTTATACACACACATACACATACTCATACACACACACACACACACTTATACTTCATACCCATACACATACATACTAAAACTCATACACACACACTCCTACTCATACACACAACGATATTTTTATACATACATACACATACTTATACACACACACACACAAAGACCTACTCATACACACTCATATTAATTAGTGAAATATTAATAATGATAACAATATATATATATATATATATATATATATATATATATATATATATATATATATATATATATAATAGTAATAATATTATTATTATAATAATAATAATAAATAGCATTAAATGAAATAATAAATGTGATGACAAAAGTATTAATAATAACATTAAATGTAATAATAAAACAAAAAATGCTATTGTCATTTACTATTAGTTGTGTATTAAGTTTATTATTGCGGAATCATAAAATGAAAAAACCTTAATAATAATAATAATAATAATAATAATAATAATAATAATAATAATAATAATAATAATAAGTGTGAGAGTAAAAATAATGATTATTAGACTAATAATAATTTTTTTTTGGTTTGATACGCATTACCCATGTATAGGGAAGATGCATGAGTATTGTGTGGGTAATGTAATTAACATGATAAAATAAAGCAAAGAGAGGATTACATTGAATGAGGCTAATAGCCAAAGTGGCAGTTGGATTTCCCTCTACAAAGGAGACTAGGGTTCGAACCGTAGCTCCTACCTTTTTGTTTTTTTTTTGTTTTGTATCCTACGTATATCAGACACACTATCTATTGCGTGGGTAAACACCGATCACATACCCATGCAAATATTATTTTTAAAAATATATATTAAAACATTTACATTTTCTTTATATACGCTTTTTAATATTTTTAAAAAAATATATTAAACCATTTATATTTTCTTAATACACATTTTATTTTTAAAATTTATTATTATTTGTATAATATATTGTTTGTGTACGACTCTTATAATATACAAAATATTATTTTCCAAACAAATATTATTATTATTTAATATAAAAAAAGTATACACACTCTTAAGTATTTACCAAAAACTTAAATACTATATTTATTATCATTATTGTTTGTATTATGTTAAGTTTATTATTTTTTGAAGAATATTGTTTCAAATATGTTAATTATTATTATTATTTCTATACACACTCTAATTAAAAAAAGAACAAAAACATTTATTATAGGTAATAATAATAATAATAATAATAATAATAATAATAATAATAATAATAATAATAATAATAATAATAGTATAATTATACAGTGCGTGGGTAAAACATCGAAAATATTAGACTTGTGTCGTTATTTCGTTGCTATTTCGTCACAATCACATAGAAAAATTTAGGGTTTCATTGTTTGTCACTATTACGTGAGAATTCCGTCTTTATTTACCGACAGACTTTTTGCGTGGATAATTTTCGTAGGTATTTAACCCTTTTGCTAGTAGTGATACTACATTTATATAAGTATATATAACCCACCTACCTATACCCCACCCGCCTCTCTCTGTTTCCTATGACCTCCCATCCGGGTTTTGTTCTTCATGAAAACATACACATACATACATGGCTGCCGCCTCTTTTTTCAACTCTTCAGCTTCCGCTTCATCGTCTCCGACTCCTTTTTTGCATTTTCACTCTCCGCCATTAGTTGTCGGAGAGCCACCACCATTTCATCAGAACCATCGGTGATTCTAGCTTCTTCCAAACTTGCTGCCTCAAGCTCCATTTTACTTTTCTGCAACTTAATATTCAGATTTCCCCCCAATTTTTCAGTTTCTACTTCTTTTCTATTTTAATTCTTCATGTTCTTTCTTCACGTTTCAAGCTCAATCTTTAAAGATTCCAACAAGTTTCTTAGTGAAGTTTCCTCTTCTACAACTTTCTATAGCGAATCTTTAGCTCCATCGAGCTCTGATGTCACCTTTTTCCAAGAATCAAGACATAAAGCTCTCGCATTCTCCATTTCTAGTTCCATTCTGTTAATCTCACATGTTGTTTTTGAAAATTGGGTTTCAAGATCTTTTGACATTTCAAGGTCGATTTGTTCCCTTAAAGCAACTAGTTTCTTTGCAGACTCTTCAAGGGCGGCTTTATGTGCAAGCTTTTGAACGTTTTTTTTCTGAAACTATCTTTTCATGTTCTTGCTTTATTTCTATGGCTGCCAACTTCACCTGCTCAATAGT
Source organism: Cichorium intybus (assembly GCA_023525715.1). Lineage (NCBI taxonomy): Eukaryota > Viridiplantae > Streptophyta > Magnoliopsida > Asterales > Asteraceae > Cichorium > Cichorium intybus. The sequence continues at coordinate 134,238,466 of CM042012.1, forward strand.
CTCTGATAAATAATAATTCATAAATTTAAATGGTTTCTAGATGCTTACATAAGTGCTTACCACATCTTGTGTTAGAATTCTGGAAGTTTGAAGTATTCAAAGTCAAATAAATGTTTTAAATTAGTTGGTAGGTAATAAACTTGGCTATAAATAGCCATACAAGAACTTGAAAAATTGTACCACTCTTCAGTTAATCAATAAACACTCCTCCTTCTTCCCAACATTTGGTATCAGAGCAAATCTGGGCAGCCACTTGTTTTTTCGGTCAAAACTTTTTTGTCTCTAAATCAATATCCGAGCACACCATTGGAAAGGTCTCGTTTCCAAGATTCAGAATATATTTTTTTTGTGATTTTTCGACCACCGGAAAATTTGGCCGGAATAGTGACCAAATCCGCCGGAGAAGACGATATTGTATCCACCGGAGACTGTAGCAGTTCGCCGGAGAAGACGATAATGTAGCAGTCCGATACTGTAGCAGTCCGATCCTATACTATAGCAGCCCGATCCGATACTGTAGCAGTCCGATCTAACACTGTAGCAGCCGGTCACTGTAGCAATCCGAAAAAGTTCATTTTAGCCCCCGAACTTCTGAAAAATTTCATTTTAGACCCAGAACTTCTGTGAAAGTTCATTTTAGCCCTCGGACTTCTGAAAAAGCTCATTTTAGACCCAGAACTTCTAAAAAGGTTCATTTTAGCCCCAGAACTTCTGAAAAAGTTCAGTTTCAACCCCGAACTTCTGAAAAAGTTCATTTTACCTCCTAAAACTTCAGAAAATTGTCTTTTGGCCCCCATATTTTAAAAAAAGGCTATATTATTGTTTATGCCCAAGTACCAATCTCGAGAAAAGATGGCAGGAAACAATGGTGAAAAGGATGGACATGTCACCCTCCACTATTTGATGTTGTCAAGAACGAATTATGCTGCATGGGCGATCAAGATGAAAGTGTTCATGCAAGCCCAAGGTGTGTGGGATGTTGTTGAGCCATGAACAGCAAACACGGCAGTAGATGTGAAGAAAGACAAGATGGCTCTCGCGGCCATCTATCAGAGCATTCCAGAAGATTTGCTACTTGGATTGGCAGAAAAGAAAACATCCAAGGAAGCATGGGAAGCCTTGAAGACACAGTTTATGGGAGAAGAAAGAGTGAGGACCACCAGAATTCAAACTCTAAAGGCTGAGTTTGAATCACTGAACATGAAGGAATCAGAAGGAGTGGATGAGTTCGCTGTGAAGGTGAACAATATCGTGAGTACCATGCGAGCATTGGGAGACACGGTGGAGGAGTCGTATGTGGTAAAGAAGTTGTTAAGGGCAGTACCAAGCAGATTTCTCCAAATCGCCTCAACACTTGAGCAATTTGGAGATCTAGACAAGATAACTGTGGAAGAAGTGATCGGAAGGCTCAAAGCACATGAAGAACGAATGAGAGGCCATGGTGATAGTGATGATCGAAAACTTCTCTTGACACACCAAGAGTGGTCAGAGAGAAATAAGAAGAAGGGAGAAGGTGACTCCAGATAAAAATCAAATCGTGGTGGATTTGGAGGTTCACGAGGCAGAGGCAGAGGAAGAGGAGGAAACAGTAGTGGTCGTGGTGGTCGTAGTGGTCGTGGCAGAGGTGGATCACACTACCAGAAAGATGGAGGCCATAGCACTTTAAATAATCAAGATAAAAGTAGGGTCCAGTGCTACAATTGTCAAGAATTCTGCCACTATGCAGCAGAATGTACAAACCCAAGACGTGAAAGAAGACAAGAAAACAACTTGATTCGCAAACAAGATGTCAATGAGCCAGCACTATTGTTAGCTTCGTTTGACAATGCTAAAGTTTTCTTAAATGAAGAAAATGTATTCCCAGAGTTGAGAACACGAGATGATGAGGTGTAGCGATCAAGTATCTGGTATCTCGACACAGGAGCCAGTAATCACATGACCGGTGATAAAGATAAGTTTCGTGACTTGAATCAGACTGTTCAGGGCTACGTGAAGTTTGGAAACGAATCAAAGGTAAAGATCGAAGGCAAAGGTTCAGTCGTATTTCAATGTAAGAATGGTGAACATCGAAAGCTTAATGAAGTCTATTACATTCCATACTTATGTAGCAACATCATAAGTTTGGGACAGTTAGCAGAGGGTGGTGATGAAATCACGATCAAATATCCATTCTTATGGGTCCGTGATGCAACAGGGAAGTTGTTCATGAAGGTTAGAAGATCTCCAAATCGACTGTACAAGATAGAGTTGGAAGAAGTCAATTCGATGTGTCTAACCGCTCGAATAGGTGATCCAACGTGGTTGTGGCATACGAGAATGGGTCATATAAATTTTAATTTAATGAAATACATGGCGGAGAAGAAGCTGGTTGAAGGAATGCCAAAACTAAACATTCCTCAACAACCTTGTGAAGGGTGCCTTGTGGGAAAACAGACAAGGAGTCCATTCCCTACACACACGAATTATAGAGCAAAGAAGAAGCTTGAACTAATTCATGGCGATTTATGCGGCCCAGTATCACCCCTTACACCATCTGGCAATAAGTACTTTATGTTGTTAGTTGATGACTATAGCAGAGTTATGTGGGTTTATCCTATGCAGTCAATAGCGCGCTTTAGCGACGCTATAGCGTTGCTATAGCGTATAGCGCCCTCGACCGCAATAAAAACTCACTTAGCGTTTCAGTTTAGCGATTTCGCTATTAACGACGCTAAACACCGCTATTTTGCGCTATTTGACCAACCGATATAGCAGTAATAGCGCGCTATTAAAAAATTCTAATACTCTTGACTTAACCAATTAAATCCAAGCTTTAACCCGGTTATAAAAGGTTTGAGCGAATTGCTTTGGCACCAATGACAGCTATTTATAACCACAAGTATGTCCTTTGTTTCTTTGCTAAGTCGATGTGTGAGGAACTTTTATAAGCTATTTTTATTTTTGCTAAACTAGAGATTCACGTATTTCCTCCAAGCGACATCTTCTTCTTCTCCGTCTTTGCTCGACGATCTTCTTCTCCGTCTTTTTGTTGAAACGCCGATTGAACGCAGGTCCCTCCAAGTGACCATCTTATTCTCCGTCTTTGCTCGACGATCATCTCCCAATGGCTCGACGATCCTCTCCCAATTGCTCGACGATTCGTGTATGGCTCGACAATCAAAAGACGTGTGTAGCGACTTGGTCCGATTGCAGGTTTGACGATTCGTGTATGGCTCGACGATCCTCTCTCAATTGCTCGACGATTCATTGATTAACAGGTCCGATGCTCCCATGTACAGGTTCAATTTCAGTTCATCGTCGTTTTCATTTGGATTTCAATTCATCGTCATTTTCATTTGGATTACGCATCTGCAGACATCGATTGCAAGCATCGACTGCAGACATCGATTGCAAGCATCGATTCCATGGTTGCGCTTCATGAGCAGGGCTGCGGTTCCATGTTCGAGCAGGTCCAATTTTAATGCTTCAATTCATACTTGTACCGACTGATTGCTTCAGGTTCATCTAGCTTCAATTCATACTCGTGAATTGCAGGTTATCGGTTTTAGTTTGTCTTGATGCACACCAACTGTTTGATAAATTGCTTAACTATTAGTTTTGTGTATACATCGGATTTCAGTTGCAGGTTCGTCATTTTAAACCCATCGATCCCGACTTCAAAGTTCATTGTTGCAGGTTCTTTGGATTAAACCCATGTTGGAATCCTAAGCTCTAGTGGGTTTTAACTGTTCAATCAATAGATAATGCCAGACAAATTGGAATGTGCAGATTCAATTTGTCTGGACCTTTATACTTCTAGGTTACATAAATACATGTATAATCGAGATATGAAAATATAGAGTTGTGAGAAACACAGACACCGGGTTTTTGAGTTATATTTCCCGGGTATAATCAAAGAGTTTATTTTGATATTTGTTTGTGTGTGTACAATTCTCATCTTGAATTGGTATCAGAGCTAAGATCAGAAGGCTGTTAAATCATACCTTTCATCATGTCGGATGGAGGAGTTGGAAGAAACGAGCAGCAGCGAGTGTTGCTCACACAATCGACCGGTGGCGGTGGCGGATCGAAAACCGAAGGGAGGTGGAGCGATGCCATACTTGTCCGATCGGTTGTTGGCAGCGGTGGTTCGGTCGGGAACGCCGGTTACTCGAGTGGAGGCAGCGGCGGAGGATCGAATAGTGGTGGCTGCGGATTGAATCGAGAAGACGGAGGAGTCGGGAGGATCTCCGAAACCGATCAAGAAAGAGGAATACTGAGCAAAGGGTGTTGCTTACCCGATCCGGCGGTGATGGTGGCTCGAGCGGCGGCGAAGGGTCGAACGGCGGCGGCGGCTCGAAGGTTGGAGGAGGAGCTGCCGATCGGGAGAAGAAGAAACGAGGAGAGGGTGAGAGAGGAGGATACCGGAGATGGCGGAGGATCGAACGGCGGCTCGAGAAGGGGTGGCTGGCGGCGGTGGCAGCTCGATTTCCGGTGGAGGATCCGGATCGCAAGGAAGACAGCGGCTTGGGGAGAAATAACGAAGGGGAAGGAGATCGTAGGCAGGAATGGAAAAAAAAAATCAACCGATACCTAATTTTAATCAAACCGGGTCGGTGGTTTTGGGTCGAGCGGGTCGGGCGGATCCGGGTCGGCCAGTGGGCCTTGGTCCATTTCATGCAAATCCAAGCCCAATACATTTAAAACCAAACCATAAATCAGCCTAATTAAAATTCAAGTCCAAACCGAAACCCGAAAAAAGATCTGTAAAAAATCACGAAGGCATCTCTAGAAGGACTTAGAGATTCGGGGGTGATTGTTGGAATCCTAAGCTCTAGTGGGTTTTAACTGTTCAATCAATAGATAATGCCAGACAAATTGGAATGTGCAGATTCAATTTGTCTGGACCTTTATACTTCTAGGTTACATAAATACATGTATAATCGAGATATGAAAACATAGAGTTGTGAGAAACACAGACACCGGGTTTTTTGAGTTATATTTCCCGGGTATAATCAAAGAGTTTATTTTGATATTTGTTTGTGTGTGTACAATTCTCATCTTGAACCCATTGATCACGACTTCGACTTCATACAAACCGATTGCAAAGTTAATACAAATCGATTATGAACTTGATTGGCATGTCTGATGATCCAAGTTCGATTTCAATTGTATGTTGATTGCAGACTTAGTCTAGGTTTGTTCAATTCAGATTTGTGTCTCATTACAGGTCTAATTTGGAATTTGGGATACCATTGTAATCCATGTAATCAGATTTGTGTCTCATTCGATTTTAATTATGCTGTTTTATTGGAAGTTGTTGAAACTTGAACATTGTAATCCATGTAATCAGATTTTTGATTTATTGAATGTTATTGAATCTTTGTTTTCTGAAACTAGCATATTGTTTTATATTGTTATTTCATATTGTTGTATTAAAAATACTAATATTCTATTATAAAAATTATACATAATAAAAATTGTATATAATATCAAAAAACCGCTATATCACCGCTATACCACCGCGAAAATCGCGATTTCAAATAGCGATAGTCACCGCTATTTGAAATTTTACCGCTTTAACTGCTTAGGGTTTATCTGCTAAAGACAAAAGATGAAGCTCTTCAAGTCTTTAAGAACTTCAGGAGCTTAGTAGAAGTTGAAACCGGGGAGAAGATGAAAGTTTTCAGAACTGATCGCGGTGGTGAATTTCTGTCAAAAGAATTCACCACATACTGCAAGGAAACAGGGTTGGAAAGACATTACACATCCCCATATTCTCCACAGCAAAATGGGGTGGTGGAGAGGAGAAATCGAACGGTATTGGAGATGGTTAGGTGTAATTTGAAAACCATGAAAATGCCAGACACGTTATGGGGTGAAGCTGTGAATCACTCTGTTTATGTTCTAAACAGAACTCACACGAAAGCATTGAAAGACACAACTCCATACGAGATGTGGACAGGGAGAAAGCCATATGTTGAACATCTTAGGGTGTTTGGTTGTGTTGTACATATGAAAGTCTCCAAAGGCCACCTGACAAAACTAGATGAAAGAAGTAAGCGATTGGTTCATCTGGGAGTTGAGAAGGGATCAAAGGCATATAGATTGGTTGATCCGGACACCGGAAAGATATATGTGAGTAGAGATGTGGTTTTCGAAGAACAAGAAGGTTGGGTGTGGGAGAAGAGCTCAAAAATTAAAGCCACACCAGGTATGAGCTTCACCGTCGAAGGTTTCAACCTAGACGACTTGTACAATGAAGATTTCGAGTCGGAACCACGAACACCGGAACAAAACCTTGGGTCTCCATAAAGTGACAGTGATCAGACCGAAGAAAGTTTCCAGCCCATAAACTCTCGACAAGACTCCCCGATAAGCTCACAAAATATACCCATCAACTTATTGGATACACCCAATTCACCGATCATCCAAAATTCCCCAATTCCGTCTCCAAGCTCTTCCTCAAGCTCCACAGGCGGTGGTGCTCCCAAACTATTCCGCTTATTCACAGACTTATACGACCAAACTGAAGAAATTGAAGAATTAATGATGATTCGCAATGATGACGAGCCAGTCTCGTACACGGAAGCAAGCAAGAGAAAAGTGTGGATTGAAGCTATGAATGCCGAATCAGCATCAATTGAGAAGAACACGACTTGGAGTTTGGTCGATCTCCCTAAGGATCGCAAAGCTATAGGGTTAAATGGGTGTACAAAGTGAAACGAGATCCAAGCGGAAAGATTGTGAAGTATAAAGCGAGGCTTGTGGCAAAAGGTTACATTCAAAAACGAGGAGTTGATTATGACGAAGTCTATGCACCAGTGGCCAGGATCGAAACTGTACGCATCATCCTAGCTCTCGCAGGCTCAAATGGATGGGGTGTACATCATCTTGACGTGAAATCAGCTTTTCTGAATGGCACTCTGGAAGAAGAGGTGTATGTGTCTCAACCTGAAGGGTACACGAAGAAGGATGAAATCAACAAAGTGTACAAACTATCAAAAGCATTGTACGGTCTAAAACAAGCACCAAGGGCATGGAATGCTTGCTTAGATAAGTATTTGAAAAGCTTGGGGTTTTTCAGATGTGCTCAAGAATACTCTGTTTACACGAAGAAGGAAGGTGAAAATGTCTTAATCATCGGAGTTTATGTTGATGATTTATTAGTAACTGGAAGTTGTCACAAGAGTATTCAAGCTTTCAAAACAGATATGAAAGCCAAGTTTGAGATGTGTGATCTTGGACTTCTTACCTATTATTTGGGAATTGAGGTGAGCCAAAAGGAAACAGGTATAACACTGAAGCAAGAAGCTTATGCCAAAAGCATCTTAAAGAAGACTCGAATGATGAACTGCAACCCCACTAAGAGTCCAATGGAGCACAAACTGAAGCTCACCAAAGAAGGAGAAGGAGAATTAGTGAACCCCACCGAGTATAGAAGTATAGTCGGAGGTTTAAGATACTTGACTGATACACGCCCTGATATCTCATTTGCAGTCGGAGTAGTTAGTCGGTTCATGGAGAAGCCAACTGAACAGCATCTACAAGCAGTAAAGGGAATACTAAGATATGTGAAAGGCACTCTCGATCATGGTTTGACTTACACGAAAGGAGAAAGTAGAGTAAAAGTCACAGGTTACTCAGATAGCGATCTAGCAAACGATGTGAACGACAGAAAAAGCACAGGAGGAATGGTATTCTATGTGAATGATAATTTGGTCGCGTGGGCATCTCAGAAACAGAGAGTTCTGGCATTGTCCTCATGTGAAGCAGAATTTATGGCTGCAACTCAGGCAGCTTGTGAAGGTATCTGGTTGCGCCGACTCCTGATTGAGATAACAAAACAAAAGGTACCACATGTTACTTTGTTTGTTGACAATCAATTAGCATTAGATCTGATGAAGAATCCAGTGTTCCATGGGCGTAGCAAACATATAGATATACGTTATCACTTCATTAGAGAATGTGTTGAAAATGGAGAGATTACAGTACATAATGTTTGTAGTAAGGAGCAAAAGGCAGATATCCTTACCAAAGCATTAGCGAAGACAAAACACGAAGAGATGAGAATCTTGATTAGAGTCAAGAAGGTTTGAAGATTCTGAATTAAGGGGGAAAATGATAAATAATAATTCAGAAATTTAAATGGTTTCTAGATGCTTACATAAGTGCTTACCACATCTTGTGTTAGAATTCTGGAAGTTTGAAGTATTCAAAGTCAAATAAATGTTTTAAATTAGTTGGTAGGTAATAAACTTGTCTATAAATAGCCATACAAGAACTTGAAAAATTGTACCACTCCTCAGTTAATCAATAAACACTCCTCCTTCCCAACAGTCTCATGAGAAGACATAGTCTCCTTTGATATTTCACCAGCTTTATCCAGATTCACTTTGTTCATATTCAACCTCTTGTTCTTCCTTGATAAGTTCAGATTGATAGCATCTTTGACAGATTGACAGCATATTTAACAGATTAGAATGGTGCTCTGGTGCCAATCTCTCAAACTTTAATTTGTAGATCTTATATCTAATGGTGGGGGTTAAGAAAGTTAGACTGATTTTCGGGGGTAAAGAGAGAATACAGAGATGGAAAGAGGGTTCGTTTTGCTACTATCGAGTCTGGACTGTCTGCGAAATGAGGAAGAAGACAACGTGTGAGAGAGGTACAAACGATTTCGTCATCGCCTCTAGAGATTCCATCGAGTCTCCTCTTATTAGTTGCCATCTTCCTTTTTCTCGCGTGGATTTTGATATGGTTGTTGGAACTTAGTTGACGATGGTGCCGAAGGAGTCGGGGATGGTGCTGGAGGAGCCGGCGATGGCGCTGGAGGAGCTGGCGATGGAGATGGGTATTCAGATTATTTATTGAGAGATGAATGAGAGAAGCATGAAAGATTTAAAGAGAGATTGAACGAGAGGTGGGGTCGGATTGGTGTGGTAGGAGGGATTTAATTTTATTTTTATTTAATATAACTGATAGTTATTTTAAAAAAATAGGAAAAACAAATTAAAATGACAAATAGTTTTTTCAAGTTGGACAGTGACCATTTCCACAAAGAAACTTCCGTAAAAGGACCATCCATACAAAAATGGAAATGTTTGGACTAAAACCACAAAAAACAACAATGAAATTATTGTTTCCCTTTCTTTATCATTATCACGCAACTTAAATTGATAAGATAATAAATGGATAAAAAGTTTTATTAACGCCTAATTCATGTCGAGTAGACCAGACCAATTTTACAGTTTTGTCAAGTTAAAAACTATTAAAATCATCCAAAGATGGTTGCCGAACATTGTTATGGAGTTATATTCTAGGCCGTAACGATCAAAGGATGTTGAAAATCAATATGTTGAGGTCAACAAATATTAGATGGTAAATTATCTCTACGGAAGAGGAGCCCCAAACGCAATTAATATGATGTACTTGTAAAAGCTTGTTAGACTATATAAATGCATATAAATATACTTCACTAGTGCTATGATCGACAAATTTTAAGCAAAACTGGTATAATGATTTTCTTTTTTTGGGCAAAAAAGTAACTTTAATATGAGAGATTTGAATCTTTAAGCTTTAGATATTTATTACCCAAGTAAAATTGATTAAGACATAAAATGGATTGGTTTTTTGTGCTCTTTTCTAAATTCAAATGCCATTATGATTGAAAAAGTGGGATCAAGAGAAGTAGAGAGTTTGATTTGACAGAAATAATTCTTAAAATGTCAATCAAAACAATAAGCTTAGATTTAAATTTCAACTAGCAAAACAAATCAAATTAATGAACTCGGTCAGATCAGTTAACATGACCAAAAGTGATTTGCGTCGGATTTTGATTTCATATCATGGTAAATATTTATCAAATGACTCTACGTAAAAGAAAAAGAACGTCTCAAGAGAGCCTCATGACACAGCCATAGATACTCTAAGATCCTTGATCAAACTTGCTCCCGTTTCAAGCCAAGAGATAGATATTCAGACATATCCCATTAAACTGCTCGAGGGTGCTCACCATGTCTAAGTTCGTTCTCTCTTTTACAAATTTCTTCAAAAAAAACACAACGATTTACTCATGTATTGGTATTGCATTGTTTTAAAGAAAACACATATCTCAAGTTTAAACCAACAATAGAATACTAAACCCCATACAAATATACAATAGGCATTCATAATTTTTTTAATGTGTGATATGATGAAACCAAGTCTGGGAGGAGATAAATGGGAAGAGTGGCTAGTGATGGATCTTCTTGTAACGAGTGTTGTCTTAAATCTGTTATAAAAAATTAAAAGTTGGAGCGGTTGTAATAGGTGGTGGATGCATAGTGGGCATATAGTTCATGAAGCGCAAGTTATCCCTTTTATTTCTTTGATTCATAGAAGTAACTCAGAAAGTTATAAACTTATTCGCGCTAACAAATGTGAGGTTTAGACTCAAGTCGTATAAGCTATTACGAGTAATAAACGTGTCGGGTCAATATCCATTCTAGTGCCCTATCATATATACCTACTCCAAACACTTGTCTCCTAGATTTAAAACTTGGGATCACATTCCCAAGCGTCGGATCGGGTTAAGATTTACTGGATCACCGACAACTCAAAGTCGCACTTATTACAGAAAAACGGGGTTTCTTCTCTTTGGTTATTGATTTCGACTATGAAAAACGAAATAATTACAAGAAAAGAACACTAAAATGCAGTAAAGAAATTGAAAATTCTCATGCTTTTACACCCTCCAATGTCGAAAACTCATCGTTCTCAGGAGCTCCTGATCCTCTAAACAGCAAAATCGAAAGACTCCCGACAGAAAAATGGATGAAAGACCCATAACAATGAGTCACAAACGAACCAAAGTCAGTCCCTACAATACACTGCCAACCACCTCCATACATCCTGTCGAATTCCTGCACCAAAACTCAACCATTCGATCAATATTCCAAGATTTTCAACACCTTTTCAAACTAATTAATAAACCTATAATGGTGATCGATCTCTTACCTGTTTAATCACTCGGGCTATTTCAGTGGCTTCTGTAACATCAAAGAAGTCCAGTGCTTTAGCCGCGAGTTGAAGTGCATCTTCTTGCATCGTCTGAAGCATATCTGTCTCCCCGATCACAGCTTTTCCTTCTAACATGGTTGCAGGATTTTTATCTTATATGAAATAATGGATGATGATCTGTATGTTTGGAGAAGAGGTGGAAGATGATGAAGAAGAATGAAGATTATATAGTTCGGGAGGAGGGATTTAGTGGGTGTTGGAACCACGTCGGTGTACAAATGGATGACGAGTTTATGTGGCTATGGCAGTTGCGACCTGTAAGAAAGAAAGTCGGGTTGGATAAAGCTTTGCCACAACTAAATGGAGTGGCACAAAACATAGCCAGTGAAAGACAATATATATGTGCTGGACCAATGACCGAGTCTATGGGCTATGGCTGCAGTCACTTGTACCTTCATAACGGATGCACATAGTTGTTAATTAGGATTTGTATGTCGGCCTGTTGTTAAGGTTGGGGGAGTAGTGCTTATCTAACTTTCGCTATGTCAGTTTTTATTTCTTTTTTTATTTTTATCAATTTTCATCTTTCACCCATGGAAGCAGTACCTACCGAACCCACAATGTCACATTATATTTTTTATTTTTAAATTAATTTATTAATTAAAAAAAATCATTTAACATTTAATTTAATAATTCAAATAAAATAAATACGTATTAAATAAAATTAAAAAATCAAATAAAATTTAATTAAAAAACACACAATTACAAAAAAAACCTAAATACATGAAATTAAATCCTAAATACGGGAAATTAAATCCTAAATAGGAGAAATTAAATCCTAATTACTACTAAACCTAAGTACTATAAACGAAAAAAAAACTGAGGTGTCTCTCTCATAACATTCCACGATTCTATGTGCGTAAACTCTTTGTTGTGTGTCACCAGATACTGTTGTAGGGCTTGTTCCACGACCTGATCGTCGGTTGTCCCGTTTGGTCGGTTGAAAGATAAGTTTACGTAAATTTGGTTAAATTGTACCGATTTTCTTTTCAAATCTTTCCATTTAGCGTTAAGCATATGGTTACTCCGGTAATGAACCGTGCCCATATTTGTGTGAAACTCTTCCTCCACACGAAACCAGAATGAGCGGAAGGATGTTGTATCCGTTTCTTCGGTGATGGCGACCCAGGCTTTTGTCAAAGTCACCTCTTCTCTTCTAATCCATGATGGAAGCCTCATGTTTCCGTTGCCTGCCATTTTTTACAAAACTAGAGAGAAACTACATAATGGTGTGAAATGTTGAGAGAATGGTGTGATTTTTAAATGGGTAAATGGGGTATTTATAGGAGTGGGTTAAATTTTTGTAATAAAAGTTTTTTACATATGTGCAAGATCAGACAGTTTCACCACCATCCAAGCGAACCCGCCCAACGCCATCTGCCGCACTGGGCGGCAGTACCAGAGGTACCGGCGGTACCGCCCTATCCCGCACCCGAACCCGCATGAACCCATGCGCTATACCTCCACCCTAATACTAATGAATGGTTATAAAACAACATTTCTCAAGCTTCTATTGATGGCAGGGACTTACTGGGTGAAAGCTCTTTAGTTAGTTTATTTTACTTTTCTAGGTAATAATCCAAATTTTATTTCCAAATCATGACATTAACATTCTTCTCCAAATCATACATCAAAATTAAAGTGCAATATCCGTGTTTTCGACCTAGAGGTTTTGGGGTTAAATCGATAAAAATATAATTTTATTTTGAAAAATAATTAAATAAAATAATAAGAGTAAATATAAAATTTTACATCATGAGTAGCATTATAGTTTAAAGAGCCAAAAGAAAGTTTTAATGAGTGATTTAAAGATTTTAAACCCATTTTGAACCAAAAATAAGAAATTAAGACATAAGGACTAGAATTGTGAGTTTTGCCAAACTTAACATGTGTAGCTGTGATTTGTCAATGACTTAGAAGATTGGGAAATAATAATTAGTGGTTCAAATTGAGAACTTAGATTATGCTACACATTTCCTTAAATCAATACAAAGGAACTATTTGTAGAAGTTTTAGTGACAAGGGGCATTTTCACTAAATGATCAAACTAGTGGTTAAGGTTGACCTATTAAATGACCTAGATGTAGATGAATTGTGGTTTTGGGGAAAAAATATAAAGTTGGAAACTTTCATTAAAAAGGTTAGCCTTTTGGGTGTTATTTATAGAAGGAACTAACCTTAGAGACCATTTATGTCAATTCATGAAAGTTATTATGTATAAATTGGGAAGTTCTCCTTAATTCAACCATGGAATTGCACATTGCACTTTGTGGAACGTTGGTGGAGCGTGTGTGGTTTACCGGCACGCCAACTGGGGTCTGCAAAGAGTTGCAATGGGTTTCTCGATTTTGTCATTATTAACGGAGCATGTGTGGTTAACCGACACGTTAATTAGAGATGAAAATTGACTTCGAGAGTACCGAGCGAATTTGCATGGTTATTCACACCCGATTTGTGATCCTCGGCATCCGAGTCACAAACAGTGGGGCACATCCGAGACTAAACATGCCATTGAACAGTTCAATGTGTCTGAACAAATCTAGGAATTTCATAAGATGAAATTGATAAGTGTATTATCTACCTTACTGACCATTATGTTGTGATTACGGCATCCCTCTTTACACCATAGTTGGGGTATTTTGGGTCCTAGCCTTAATAAATAATATATTGGGTAATTATTTAAAAGGATTAATTAAACTAATAAAATTCTGTTTATTGTAGATGTCTGAATCAAGTGTCTATTCTCCTCCCTCTCCTCCTTCACCCATTTCTGAGAGCATCAGAAAGCACCTGCTGAATATGGAAAGGCTGACTGGCCATAACTGTAAGGAATGGCTTCGCAATTGGAGACTGGCTCTCGGAATTGCTGGCAAGCTACATCTCACCGAGTATCCGACCCCGGTTCCACCGAAACAAGTAATCATAAAGAGCCTTTATGATAAGCATGACTTATTAGTTGATGAATCCGAAAAGATTTGTGACCTCATGCTATTGACCATTGACCCCGAGTTCCGCAAGGATTTTGAATCCTTGGGGCCATATGAGTTAATGTAATCGGTTGAGGAAAGGTTCCAAAAACCGGTTGAAGAGGAACGAGCTAGGATCTTCAAAAGACTTGCATAGTGCAAGTTAAAAGAAGGAAGTAGCACCAATTCACATGTTCTCAAGACTGAGAGACACATAGGTGAACTGTATAAATTTGGTTCCCTTTTGATCGGGAGTAAAAGCATTAGCTCGACTCGCTGATCCATTCATCCTGATGTACAGGAAGGGAAACCAGATAAGACAATCGTGGATATGCATTCAATGTTGACTCTGTATGAGTCGTTCATAGAGAAGCATAGTTCCATTGATTCAGCTGCTTCGGGATTGAGCCCAGTAATAGGACACATCAAGAAATGATCCAGATCGTCTGGACCGGTTCGTCGATGGTTCAAACTGGGAATCCACAGGGTGGGACACAGTCACGGAAAGATTGGAAAAATGCTCCGAAGCCGAACAGTTTGGCAACTCAGGAATATCTTAAAACTCAGAACACCTGATCCTTAATTCCTTGATACAGGATGTGTTTCTCACATTTGCTCTGTATGCATGGACTCTGTAGGATGTGGGATGTTGTTGCATAGGAGCATATTCAGATTGGATCTGAAGCTCATACAGTTTTAGAGTTTAGTTAGATGTTGAAATCATGTTATTAGCTTATTAGATGCGTATGACATTGTCTATCATATAATACATTGTTCAAGGATTTTGTTTTAATAAAATTGTCAATTTTCTTTTAACACATGTTGTTTGAAATATCCTTGAAATGTTTTATGATTGTGTTGAATGCATGATTAGTAATAACTTGAATATTGATACATCCTAAGTGTTTGGATTTAGGAATTGTGTCCCTTATGATTGTTAAGATAAATATTATAAGAATCAATTCAACCAAAGGTCCAGTTGGATAGGACCTTGGAATCACTTGACTTAGAGTCACTTGATGAGTTGAGTTCTTAATGTGTCAAGAAATGAATCAACCAAAGATCCAGTTGGACAGGATTTTAGAATCATTTGACTTAGAGTCATATGATGATTAAGTTCTTTATAAAGCACATGTAGCAAGAAATGAATCACCCAAAGATCCAAATGTTAGGAATCGGACCGGGTACACGCAGCGGAAACACACTATCACACACACACAAACGAAACGAGAAAATAAAGCAAGAAGAATACAAGGATTTTACGTGGTTCGGATTCGGTGTCAATCCTACATCCACGGGCTACAACTAGATTTTATTTGACTGAGGAGATTACAAGAGATACACACTCAATCTTTGCATGTTTTGTGTGTTGTGGTGCATTTCTCTACAACTAAAATATCCTATTTATATACATTTGAGAATATATATAATATTCTTAAATTAATGTGAACATAGAATTAGAAATCAGGCTCTCACCTACCTTTGAAGAAAAATCTTCACCAACCAAAAAACTCACCTAACAATCTCCCACTTGAAGATTTTTAACATCTCCCATTAATTTCCTAACATAACAAGTCTTTCAAGCTTCCAGTTCCCAAGAACAAGCTAAAACTTAGTCAAATTTTCCCTTAGTTGTAGCCGCCCCTCATCTTCAAGTACTAGAAGGGCCAGTTGAAGCTCCCACTAGCTCCAACTCAGCCGTGGCTAATCCCACCACCGACTCATCCTCTGTCTCAACCAGTTTGGACACTCCACCAGCTCCAGAGATACACCGAGGACCACTATCACTCTCCAAACTTTGCAAACTTCCAACAGGAGAGAATTTTTCAGTCTTAGTCTTCAAAACCCAACGGCTCTTTGTAACTGAACCCGGAACACACCCCGTGCTCCCACTGTCACAAAATCCCCTGAATGGTTTAGACTTTCCGACTCGTTCAGCTAACATCCCCTTGGCTACAGAATTCATGTTTGCAAAATGAACTCTCTTAGCACTAGATTTAGCAAACCAGATTTTGTCATGCTTAATGGGGACGGTCATACTTCCCTCAGCAGGTACCTCAACCATATACAATGACTCACGCTTCATACCTTGAGCAATCACCGAATTACCATTGACTACCCTCCATTTACCACCACCAAACCTTACTTCCAGTCCTTGTTTATCCAGCTGACCAACAGAAATCAATTTCTTCTTCAGCTCCGGAATCACCCTGACATTCTTCAAGTTCCATGTAGTTCCCAATGAAGTAACCAGATCAATATCTCATATGCCCGTTACTTGAAGCATCTCGTCATTTGCTAACCGTACCTTCCCAAAATCTCATTCTTTTAGATTCACCATCGTTTCTCCGTTGTCCATCGCGTGAAACGAAGCCCCTGAATCCATGACCCAAGAGTCTACAGAACTTTCCATACTTAGTATCAGTGCATCATCCTCAGACACACTCTCAGCACCAGCAATGTTCAATTCTTTCTTTGGACATTGACTCTTAACATGTCCCACCTCCTGGCAGTTCCAGCACTTCACATTCTTCCAAGTTTTAGATGAACTTCTTCCCCGACTCCCACTGCTCCCACTATTCCTGCTATTCCCTCTACCTCTTCCGATATTTAATAACTCAGAAGAAGAAGATCCACCTTGATTCTTGCGTCTGACATCCTCGCCAAGAACCAAATCTCTAACCCCTTCAAAAGTCATACCACTGGTCCCCACTGAACTTTTAACAGCGGTTACTGTTCCAGACCAGCTATCAGGTAATGAAGCTAGTAGCAGTGAAGCTTGAGTCTCGTTATCAAATTTAATTCCCACAGATGATAATCTGGACAGAATTGAATTTAGATTGTTAATGTGAACCGTAACTAAGCCTTCCTCATTCATCCTTGTAGTGAACAGCTCCCTCATCAAGAACACCTTCTTAGCCGCTGACGGTTTCTCATACATGTTCGTCAGAGCATCCATCATACCACGCGCCGTGGTTTCCTTCATGATGTTGAAAGCGACGCTCCTTTCCAACGACAAAGTAATAACCGCCTTAGCTTTCTTGTCCTTTGAGTTCCACGCATCTTCAGCAGCTTTTTCCATTTTCTCCGGTTTGTCTCCAAGTACCACGTCCAAATCTTTCTGACATAGCAATGCTTCTAATTGCATTTTCCACCAGCTAAAGTCATAACCGTTGAACTTCTCGATTACAACCTTGTCTTCAGCCATTACGACAAACAAGAAACAAATTGAGACAACGAAACAGACACAACAATGGCACGGGCCTGACCGATTCGTTCAGTGTACTCGTGTGTGACAGAACAGTACCCTTCAAAGTACCGAGACACCTTTAATATGATTAATAGAAATTAGTTTCTGATGTGGAAGATCAGACAAAACTGCAACCACAGAGCATACTCTAATTTCTAAAACCGAAACCTCCTCCGAAACCCAAAGCTTTGATACCAGTTGTTAGGAATCGGACCGGGTACACGCAGCGGAAACACACTATCACACACACACAAACGAAACGAGAAAATAAAGCAAGAAGAATACAAGGATTTTACGTGGTTCGGATTCGGTGTCAATCCTACATCCACGGGCTACAACTAGATTTTATTTGACTGAGGAGATTACAAGAGATACACACTCAATCTTTGCATGTTTTGTGTGTTGTGGTGCATTTCTCTACAACTAAAATCACCTATTTATATACATTTGAGAATGTATATAATATTCTTAAATTAATGTGAACATAGAATTAGAAATCAGGCTCTCACCTACCTTTGAAGAAAAATCTTCACCAACCAAAAAACTCACCTAACAATCACCAAAGGACAGGATTTTGGAATCAGTTGACTTAGAGTCAACTGAAGATTGCAAGTCTTGAACAACATTAACAAAGTCATAAGTTTACATAGATATGTAAAGGACTTTGAGATTAGGAGCAACGGACACATCTGTTAATGTGTATTGCTCAAATCTTGAAATGGAACACAATTATTTATACTCCGCGATATTTGTCAATCGGTATGACGAATATGACTTCGCTTATCAGAATAAGCGATTGGATTGAATCCTTGAATAGTTCAAGGACTTCAAAGGAAATACAAGACCCACAGAACCTGAGTGACAAAATAAACTGGGAAAATGTTTCACATTTTATTCCCTTCCAAGAACATTAATAGTTATAATGTGTCTTAGGGAAGATGATGGAGCGTTGGTCGAAACAGTTCGATCCTCAATGTATGAGATACATTGTCAGTTAGTTTCCGATACATTGAATACTAAACCAGTCAGACCATATTCCAACCACATCCTTCGACTAAGTAAGTTTTGCAGACACTGTCTGAAATGTAAAGTTGGGATTGTCCCACTTGTACATTAAAGGTCCAGGGTCTTGTAGTGTTCGTCCGAACCTCATGACCGGCCCGAACCTAATCAGAAATGTCGTTTCACTGGCTATCCCGCTGTATCTGGAAGAGAAAGAGCTCTTTTAGAAAGAACTCATGTTCTAAGGAAATAGTGGGAGTTGGGACAGTCCTGAATGAGTTCAGGATTAGCCAAGTGAAAGAACCTTTAGTCATCACTAGGCTTAGAGCAGAAATCAGATTTCTGTTTTAATACTGACATAGTCTTCTCTTGACCAGTAGCATTGATCACCGTCATAAGTAATTATGATCGGGGTGACATACTGAAAAGTGGTAAATCACTATAGTTGGTACGGATTTTCAATCCGACTACTTGGAAGCATTGGTGAGCCCGGTTGCTGCCAATTAAGAGAACCTTAGGACGAGATATAGTCTATCTGACACTTTGATTGATTTTACAACTGGTCTTAAAACCAGTTGGAGTAATCATCAAAAGAAACCAACATGGACAGAAACGTACCTTCAGAACATCTGGTTGAGTGAGACGATACTCAGAGTCAAGTAATTGACTCCGAGAGAAGCACTCTCAATAGAAGATGAAATCTGAAAGGATACTGCATATTGTAAGTCGTTAGTGGAGCGCGTGTGGATCACCGGCACACTAATAGGGACTCACAAAGAATATGCCAGTATAAAGGTACTGAAGGGTTTCTATGCAATCAATGAACACAAAAATTTCCTAAGGTTCACATGCAACCCTAATATAGATCTATGTTTTCTTCTATGAAGATTAGAACCAAGAACTTAAAGGATACAATTCAATTCTAAAGCAGAATTAAGAAAACCAACCTTTGATCTTATGATCCTTTTAAGCAGCAGCAAAATTATCCTGCCTCAGATGAAAGTCACACCCAGGTGATGGAAGAATCAGTCCAGCAGAGTAAATCCAGAGAGAGGTGGCGTGAAGAATGAGGTGCCAGGGGGTTCCTTTTATAGCCTCCAAGGGTTACACCTGAAACCCTAAGGAGCCTCCAACTGGACAAGGCTTTTGACCACTTGGACCAGGCTTACCAAACCCTAATTAGGGTTTCGCCAATCCCTTGGAGGAGCCTCCAAGTTGGCGCCACTTTTGGTCCCTGGTTTTTCCTGGCCAGTTATTCAACTATTGAATAAATACCAAACCAGTCCCTGCACCTTTTAATTAATTAATTTAATCTCCAAATTAAATCCAATTAATTCTAGATTAAATCTCAATTAATTAATATAGTTTCTAATTAATATATTAGCACTTAAATATATTAATAAACCATATATATATATTCTATTGATTTATTATACAATTAATAAATCAACTATTCTCTCTACTGAACTATCTTTCCTCCACCCATGAGGGCAACCCAAATGGACTTTGCTTTTAATCATAAGATAAAAGTTCAATTACAAGTCATGGCTTAGACACCTAATCCAACAGTCTCCCACTTGGATAAGTCTATGACTTTAATTGTCTGAACTCTGACCCAGTCAGTTCTGTCCAAAGATAAGTGATCAGATGATCCTCCGTCCAACAAGATATTTTCAGACTCAAGACATGGATAAAATCAATCTGGTCTGATTCACTGTTCCTCGATTTCCGATTTGCATATGACTCTTAGACTACCAATTTAGTCCCGGTTGGCCAACCATTTTAGTCAACTTCAAAATCATCGAGAGGCCTACAGATATCTGTTTCCCGTTAGGGTCAAGGGACGAATAAACTTCGACTCATATACTTATGTCTTTTACCAGACAAATCACTCACAACAATACGTTTTATAACACCGAGTTACCGATGCGTTTTCATATTATCAATGAACAACCGTCTAATAAATCATAACTCATATGTCTTAGCTTAAAGATCAAAAGATATTATCGTCTCAACATTGCTCGTGATGTAATCCATGAAGCAATCCATTGAGCGCGGGTTTATCCAATACTCAAATCTCCATTTCCAAGTACTCACGAATGGTTCAGCAATCCAATTGCAATGTCTAACTCCTTAGACAATCTATTACCAATTCATGACAGTCTTACTTCACACTTACTCCCTTAAAGTGTAATCGACTGTGGATGTTTGAATAATCCAATTATTCAGGAAGTAAAACATGCAAAATGAAACACAATGATAAAGTACTGACAAGAGTAGTGAACCATAATAAATCTCTATTATTAAATCACAAGAGTCAAATACAATACATTGTTACAAGTTTCGAACCTATCTAATTACTAAAACTTATATCATCTCTTAATCCAATGCTCCTAGCATGCTGATTATGCTTAATCCTACTCAGAGCCTTTGTCAAGGGATCTGCAGGATTATCTTCCGATGATACCCTCTTTACAAGGAGGTGACCTTCTTCTACCCTATGCCTGATGTAGTGGTACTTTCTGTCGATATGTCTGGACTTTCCATGATCTCGCGGTTCCTTTGTCAAGGCGACCGCACCTTCATTATCGCAGAACAGTTCCAAGGGCTCCTGAATACTCGGGACTACTCCAAGGTCACCGATAAAGTTCTTCAGCCAAGCCGCTTCCTTTGACGCTTCACTTGCTGCTATGTACTCTGATTCGCATGTAGAATCAGCCACTGTTTCTTGCTTGGAACTTTTCCAAGTAACTGCTCCACCGTTCAAAAGGAATACCCAGCCCGACTGAGACCGACCACTGTCTCTATCCGTCTGAAAGCTGGCATCTGTATATCCTTCAACTCTCAAGGTATCACTGCCACCGAGGACTAACACCATGTTCTTTGTCCTTCGCAGATACTTGAGTATATTTTTCACAGCTATCCAATGCGCCCTTCCAGGGTTACCCTGGTACCGACTGACCATGCTTAAAGCAAAAGCCACGTCAGGGCGAGTACACGTCATAGCGTACATGATCGATCCCACAGCTGAAGCGTATGGTACTCGACTCATCTCAGCTATTTCCTCGTCTGTACTCGGACTTTGAGTCTTACTCAGCTTCGCATTACTTTGAATAGGCAGCTCTCCCTTCTTGGAATTTTCCATACTAAACCTCTTTAGTACCTTATCCAAGTATGTACCCTGACTGAGTCCAATCAGTCTCTTCTTCCTATCTCTCAATATTCTAATCCCAAGAATATAGGCAGCCTCTCCTAGGTCCTTCATGGCGAAACATTTCCCAAGCCAAGCCTTAACATCTTGCAAGGTTGGAATATCGTTTCCCATGAGCAGTATGTCATCGACATACAGCACCAGAAAAGTGACTATACTCCCACTAGCCTTGACATATACGCAGGACTCATCCTCGCTCCTAGAGAAGCCAAACTCTTTGACTTTCTCATGGAAACAAAGATTCCAGCTGCGAGAAGCTTGCTTCAATCCGTAGATTGATCTCTCAAGCTTACACACCTTATTAGGATACTTTGCATCGACGAAACCCTCTGGCTGATTCATGTAAACATCCTCAGTCAGCTTCCCATTAAGGAAAGCGGTTTTGACGTCCATCTGCCAAATTTCATAGTCATGAAATGCAGCTATGGCCAGCATAATCCTAATAGACTTTATCTTAGCTACTGGTGAGAAGGTCTCGTCATAATCAACCCCTGGGGTTTGAGTAAAGCCCTTCGCAACCAGTCTTGCCTTGAAAGTGTGTACCTTTCCGTCCATGTCTGTCTTCTTCTTGAAGATCCATTTGCACCCGACTGTCTTTCGACCTGGTACATTGTCAACCAAGTTCCAAACTTGATTGTCATACATGGACTTGATCTCGCTATCCATGGCCTCTTTCCACTTGGCAGACTCAGGGCCTGCCACTGCTTCCTGGTAGTTAGCTGGTTCATCCAAATTTATCAGTGTCCTATCACTGACAAAAGTGTCCCCATCCGAAGTTATATGGAACCCATAAAACTCGGGTGGCATGCTAACCCTACCGGAACGCCTAAGAGGTAAGGATACATCTGTCGGTCCAACAGGACTTTCATCCTCATGTTGGTTGCTAGTTTCTCCTAAGGTTGCGTCATCTGATGACTCTTGAATTTCTTCCAGATCAATGGTACTCCCACTGTCCTCTTTGAATACGAGCTCTCTCTCTCGAAAGACTGCTCGTCTAGCTACAAAGACCACGTCCTCGCTCGGTCTGTAGAATAGATATCCAAAGGACTGTTTGGGATAACCAATGAAGAAACACCTTTCGCTTCTGTCTGCGAGTTTGTCTTGAGTCTCTCGTCTAACGAAAGCCTCACAACCCCAGACCTTGATATGTGCCAACGAGGGAGCTTTCCCCGTCCACATCTCATGAGGTGTTTTCGCAACCTTCTTAGTTGGGACAAGATTGAGGATATGGGCGGCAGTCTCTAAGGCATACCCCCAGAAGTGAATGGGAAGTGAAGCTCGACTCATCATGGAACGAACCATGTCCAACAGGGTTCGGTTGCGCCTCTCTGCAACACCGTTCAACTGTGGTGTCCTGGGAGGTGTCAACTGCGAAACTATTCCGCATTCCTTTAGATAGTCCAGGAACTCGATACTTAGATACTCTCCGCCTCTGTCGGATCTGAGCATCTTTATCTTCCTGCCTAATTGATTCTCTACTTCGTTCTTAAACTCTTTGAACTTTTCAAAGGTGTCCGACTTGTGCTTGATCAAGTAGATGTAACCGTATCTACTAAAATCGTCGGTAAAAGTCACGTAGAACCGCGTGCCATCCTTTGTGGTTGATCTGAATGGACCACACACATCCGTGTGAATAATGTCCAATAGACCCTCACCTCTTTCAAAAAACCCTTTGAAAGGTGATTTAGTCATCTTGCCCAACAGACAAGATTCGCATACATCATCCGACTTGAGGTCGAATGATTCCAACACTCCATCCTTTTGGAGTTGGGCGATGCGTTTCTTGCTGATGTGCCCGAGCCGACTATGCCACAGACATGCCTTTTCCACGTCACTAGTAGAATCAATATAATTTACACTTTGTCCTAGATTGTCAACACATTTCACAGTTTCATACACACCATTACAAGGATAAGCAGTAAAATTCAAAATACCATTTTTGAAAACAGAAATAGATCCAATATTATTATCAAAAGAAAAATGAAATCCTTGTCTGAACAATGCGTGAAATGAAATAATATTTCTTGCCATTTCTGGCGAATAGCAACAATCTAATAAATCTAAACAAACTTCACTACTAAGCACTAAACTATAAACTCCAATCTTGGTAACAGGGGACGATCTCCTATTGCCCATGATCAAGTTCAGTCTACCGTGCTCCACCTCCCTGCTTTCCTTTAGGCCCTGCATATCAGAACAAATGTGAAAACCACATCCTGTATCAAGGACCCAAGAATTAGAAGATGGTGAGTTTTTAGAGATAGTGTATATACCTGCTGTCGATGGCTTTACTTTCCCATCCTTGACATCCTGCAAGTATTTGGGGCAGCTTCTCTTCCAATGACCCTTTTCTTTGCAGTAGAAACAGTTTGCTTCATCGGGGTTGGCCACACAAGGAATTTGGGAAGTCTTGGTTCTCGAGCCATTACTGGATGACCCGGCTTGAACCTTTTCCCTCCAATTTTGCTTAGGAGGGCCCTTCCTTTTCTTTCCTCTGCCACTTCCAATGGCTAGAACGGGCTGATTAACCGAGGGTACACTTTTACCCTTCATCCCGTCTTCAGCTACTCGAAGCATGCGATGCAACTCAGTCATATTAGCCTGATTGTTGTTCAAATGATAAGCCAGCCTGAACTGGTCATAAGAACTCGGCAACGAGTTAAGCACTATGTCAACGGCCAACTGTTCCGGTACAGGCATCGCAAGCTTTCTAAGCCGCTCCACGTAACCTTGCATTCTTTGCACATGAGTGCAGATGGACTCTCCATCTTTGGGTTTGCTGTTCGTGAAGTCCTTGACCACTTCGCACCTTTCGATGCGCTCTTGCTTGCGGAACTTTTCCGCTAGCTCCTTGTGCATCTCATAGGGCCAGTAGTCTTCGTATATTCTCTGCAATTCGGGGTTCATTGTGGCGATCATGATGCAGGCCACTTTGGTTGCATCATCAGTATGTTTTTGGTACGAGGCAATTTCCTCGGGAGTAGCAGTTTCGGGGTCGACATCGACAAGCTCGGTCTCGAGAACATACTCTTTGTTCTCATACCTCAGAGCCATCTTGATGTTTCTAATCCAGTCATTATAGTTTGTCCCGTTCAATTGAACCCTGGAACATAGTGAGAGGATTGAGGGAACACTGGAGTTTGATTGGGGAGCGGATTGATCAGCAGAAGACATCTATAAAAGAAGGTAAGTTTAATTAGATACTTGTCGGTCCTTATAATAACCCAATATAAAATAAGGCTAGGATCCAACTATAACAATTTGCAACATAGAAGAGGGATGCCGTAATCTATAAGCAAATTTTATAAAGGTAGGCGAATGACGATTCAGCCGATTCCACCGCGGAAAAATAATCTTATTATAAATGGAATTCCTAGTTTCTTATGAGATTTATTGAACTGTTCAATAGCATGTTTAATCTCGGATATGCCCCACCGTTTGTGACTGGGATGCCGAGGATCACAAACCGGGTGTGAATAACCATGCAAATTAGCTTGGTGCTCTCGGGGTCCATTATCATCTCAAATTGATGTGCCGGTAAACCACACACGCTCCATCAACAATGATAACACCCGAGACACCCATTGCCACTCTTTATGAACCCCTATTGGTGTGCCGGTAAACCACACACGCTCCACCAACGTTTCATAAAGTGCAATGTGCAATTTCATGGGGTAGCATCAAATTCACATTTTTCCTAAAGTAACTAGATTGGGATTTGTTTTAGGGTTCTAGTACTTTCAATTATAGCATTATACTTTTAAGAGGCTTAGCGGTTCTATCATACCCGTTCAGCTAACGACACTCGACTGACCAGGAGAGCGGTGGGTAAGAGTAGATACCCATTAGACTAACATTTTATAGTCAGTCGCCTTATACCCTCTTTATAGGACAGTTTTGTGAATGAGGCTTACTAGCGGTAGACTAACCAATTTTCTTATACATATTAAATTAACTTTTAATTTTAAATATATATAAGATATATTTTAATCTTATTAAAATATTTTAGATTTAATTTTCTAAGAATTTTCTCAAATTAATTCATAATTTTCGAAAATTTAAATTAAATCATTAAGCAATTTAATTGGTCTTTTAATTAAACAATTTAATTAAACTAATTAAATTTGGTATGGGGAAACACAAAATTAATCCAATTAATTTTTCTAATCTTCCTATTAATTTCGAGATTTAGCATGCAAAGGAAAGGGTTCCAGTTATTTAAATAAGCAGCAATTACCAAAAATAACAACCTACTTCCAAAAAGGCATGCAAATCGAAAAAGGAAAGGGAGGGAGGCTAGGGTTTTGAAACCCTAGCCACCATGAACGAAATTGGCCTCCTCAAGGGGTTAATTTCGAAAACCCCATGATCATATCAAGCAATTCATAATCAAACACAAGAAAACAAGCCATGGCTCTGATACCACTGAAGGGTTTCTATGCAATCAATGAACACAAAAATTTCCTAAGGTTCACATGCAACCCTAATATAGATCTATGTTTTCTTCTATGAAGATTAGAACCAAGAACTTAAAGGATACAATTCAATTCTAAAGCAGAATTAAGAAAACCAACCTTTGATCTTATGATCCTTTTAAGCAGCAGCAAAATTATCCTGCCTCAGATGAAAGTCACACCCAGGTGATGGAAGAATCAGTCCAGCAGAGTAAATCCAGAGAGAGGTGGCGTGAAGAATGAGGTGCCAGGGGGTTCCTTTTATAGCCTCCAAGGGTTACACCTGAAACCCTAAGGAGCCTCCAACTGGACAAGGCTTTTGACCACTTGGACCAGGCTTACCAAACCCTAATTAGGGTTTCGCCAATCCCTTGGAGGAGCCTCCAAGTTGGCGCCACTTTTGGTCCCTGGTTTTTCCTGGCCAGTTATTCAACTATTGAATAAATACCAAACCAGTCCCTGCACCTTTTAATTAATTAATTTAATCTCCAAATTAAATCCAATTAATTCTAGATTAAATCTCAATTAATTAATATAGTTTCTAATTAATATATTAGCACTTAAATATATTAATAAACCATATATATATATTCTATTGATTTATTATACAATTAATAAATCAACTATTCTCTCTACTGAACTATCTTTCCTCCACCCATGAGGGCAACCCAAATGGACTTTGCTTTTAATCATAAGATAAAAGTTCAATTACAAGTCATGGCTTAGACACCTAATCCAACAGGTACATGGGCCCGGGATTTCCCCGCGGGCATCTCGCAAGAAAGGATATTCAGATTCTCAAAATATGCCAAAGGGTTGGATTTTGAGAAAGGGCTGAAAGATATCCGTTAAGATGTCAGAAAGGTATGGATTCTCAAAATGTGCCAAAAGTTCTGGATTTTGTGAATAGTCCATAACCGTGTCAAAGCCAGTGGGAGTCTCGCTGTTGTCTACTATCTCCATATGTGTGTTGCATAATGTTTCTAGGAAACGTCTCTTTTCATTACAAAGTGTAATGACTTGGTGTTAAGAGACGGATTGCTATGAAAGACTTAATAAAGATACGGCATGCTCGGGTGGTTATAAACGTCTATGAGATAGATCGAAACTCTGCCAAAATGATCTTGATGAGACTCAAGATGCATTGCCTAGGAAATAGTTTTCTGTCATTGCAAAGTGTGATGATTTGACATGAGAGGTGTGAAAGGTGCAACATACTCACATAATCCATTGACATATATCAAATAGATGTTGTCATCAGTATAGACCTGGCCATAATAAGCATGATCTTGATAAGATTCAAGATGCATGAGAAAAAGTCTCCGAAAGGATATAGTTATTAAAAGTCGTGACACAAGGATTATAAGTAATGCTAAGATTCCAAAAGATTTTGGAATAGGACTGGATCGAATCCAACAAGTTTCTTGGATCGATCAGAAGTGTCATGAACATGTCTTGATGACTTAATGCTTAGAGCATACTGAGTCAGATTCAGGATATGACCTGGCTGGGAATACTTAATGGATTTTATACATATGTGAGAAATCATTGGGAAATGATTGGGGTGAATGTTGATAACAATTTGAAAAGAGTTTTCAAATAAGGACTTAATGGTTAAAGAATTTCGTTGGCATCCCGATGGAGCGCGTGTGGCTCACCGGCACATCGTAACACCTCGAAATAGTCTTAGGGTGCAGTCATATGAACTAAAGATCCCGAGAACCATGGAAAGTCACAGTACATAGAATGGAGTTGTTAGTGAGAATGACGGTATGACCAAAATTGAGATATCATCGGAAGGATATCCGATCGGATAAAGTGTATAAATGTATAACATTTGAATACATAGAAAGAGTGAAAGGTCAAGTAGACATAGATACATAACACGAATTAAATAGTTTAAAAGAAATCTGGAAACCGATAATAGTTTTATGTAAAATCTGACTTGGTGATTACCTCGTGGAGACTTGGTAATTAGGCAAGAGTGGCCACGAATCAGATTTTATGTTTCAATTTTGCATGTTTCACTTCCCGAATAATTTGATTATTCAAAAGTCCACGGTCGCTCATACTTTTCGGGATTAAGTATGAACAAAGACTGTCGTGAATTGGTTTGTAGATTGTCTAAGAAGTTAGACATTGCAGTAAGACTGCTACAACGTTCATGAGTACTTAGAAATAGAGATTTGAGTATTGGATAGGGATGAGCTTTTGACCCGGAGAACTGGACCGGACCCGGAACCGAACCGGAACCGGAACCGGAACCGGAACCGACTAGGAACCGGAACCGTGTATTCGGTTCGGTTCTTGGTTCTCCATTTCCCACAAAATCGGTTCTCGGTTCTTCGGTTCTCGGTCTGGTTCGGGCCCGGTCCGGAACCGAACACATTTCTTAATAGCACATTATAGTATACCCGAACCGGAACCGAAACCGGACCGGAACCGAACCGGTAGGAACCGGAACCGGGGTATTCGGTTCGGTTCCCGGTTCTTCGTTTCCTATAAAATCGGTTCTCGGTCCGGGTCCGGACCGGTTCTCATCCCTAGTATTGGATAAACCCGCACTCAATAAATTGCTTCATGGATTACATCACTAGCAATGTTGAGACGATAATATCGTATGATCTTGAAGTGGAGACATATGAGTTGAAATTTACGAGTCGGTGGTGCATTGATAATGCGAAACCGCATCGGTAACTCGATGTTACAAAACGCATTGTTGTGTACGATTTGATAAATAAAAGACACAACCATATGAGTCAAAGCTTATTCGTTCCTTGACTCTGGTGGGAAACATATATCTGTAGGCCTCTCGATGATTTTGAAGTTGACTAAAGTGTTGGCCAGCCTAGACTAAATTGATGTGTTCAATTAGAAGTCCCAAAGTCATAAGCAGAATCGGAAATCGGGAAACAGAGTATCAGACAGAGATTGATCTCAATCTATGTCTCGTGTCTGAAAATATCTTGTTGGACGAAGGATCTGAAGGGTTTTCTAGCAAACAATGAACACAAAAACTCCTATGGTTCACATGCAACCCTAGAAAGATCTATTTTTTCTTCTATGAAGATAATAAACTATAACCTAAAGGCCAACAATAATTTCTAAAGTTTAAATCAGAAGAACCAACCTTTGAATCTTGTTCTTGAAGCTAGCAGCAAAAGTATCCCGCCTCAAATGCAAGTCATACCCACAGCAATGGAGAAGACAGTTCAGCAGAGTATCTCTGGTTAAAGTTGGCGTGAATAATGGGGAGCCAGAGGGTTCCTTTTATAGCCTCCTAGGGTTACACCTGAAACCCTAAGGAGCCTCCAAGTGGGCAAGCCTGTTGACCACTTGGACCAGATCCCTAAACCCTAATTAGGGTTTTCGCCAACCCTAGATAAGACTCCAAGGGTGGCGCCACTTTTGGCCCCTGGACTTCTCTTTGCCAGTTATTCAACTATTGAATAAATACAAACTAGTCCTCACACTTTTAATTAATTAATTTAATCACTAAATTAAATCCAATTAATTCTCAATTAATTATTATAGTTTTTAATTAATATATTAACACTTAAATATATTAATAAACCATTTAATTAATTCTATTGATTTATTACACAATTAATAAATCAACCTTTTACTCTACTGAACTCTATCCTGACCTCCAGCTATGAGGGCAACCCAAATGGACTTTGCTTCAATTAACAAGATGAATATAAATATAAAGTCATGGCTTAGACACCTAATCCAACAGTCTCCCACTTGGATAAGTCTATGACTTTAATTTATCTTCTGGTTAATAAACAACCTGCAGCTTCCTAGAAACTGCTGCTGAACTCTGACCTAGTCAGTTCCGTCCATAGATAAGTGATCATATGATCCTTCGTCCAACAAGATATTTCCAGACACGAGACATGGATTGAGATCAATCTCTGTCCGATACTCTGTTTCCCGATTTCCGATTCTGCTTATGACTTTCGGACTTCTAATTGAACACATCAATTTAGTCCAGGCTGGCCAGCACTTAAGTCAACTTCAAAATCATCGAGCGGCCTACAGATATCTGTTTCCCATCAGGGTCAAGGAACGAATAAGCTTTGACTCATATGGTTGTGTCTTTTACTTATCAAATCGTACACAACATGCGTTTTGTAACATCGAGTTACCGATGCGTTTTCGCATTATCAATGCACAACCGACTCGTAAATTTCAACTCATATGTCTCCGCTTCAAGATCATACGATGTTATCGTCTCAATATTGCTCGTGATGTAATCCATGAAGCAATCTATTGAGCGCGGGTTTATCCAATACTCAAATCTCTATTTCTAAGTACTCATGAACGTTGTAGCAGTCTTACTGCAATGTCTAACTCCTTAGACAATCTAAAAACCAATTCATGACAGTCTTTGTTCACACTTACTCCCGAAAAGTATGAGCGATTGTGGACTTTTGAATAATCAAATTATTCGGGAAGTGAAACATGCAAAATTGAAACTTAAAATCTGACTGGTGGCTACTATTGCCTAATTACCAAGTCTCCACGAGGTAATCACCAAGTCGGATTTTACATAAACTATTATCGGTTTATAGATTCTTTTTAAACTATTTAATTCGTGTTATGTATCTATGTCTACTTGACCTTTCACTCTTTCTATGTATTCAAATGTTATACATTTATACACTTTATCCGGTCGGATGTCCTTCCGATGATATTTCGATTTTGGTCATACCGTCAATCTCACTAACAACTCCATTCTATGTACTATGACTTTCCATGGTTCTCGGGATCTTTAGTCCACATGACTGCACCCTAAGACTATTTCGAGGTGTTACGATGTGTCGGTGAGCCACACGCGCTCCATCGGAATGCCAACAAAATTCTTTAACCATTAAGTCCTTATTTGAAAAACTCTTTTCAAATTGTTATCAATATTCACCCCTAATCATTTTCCAATGATTTCTCATGTATGTACAAAATCCATTAAGTATTCCCAGCCAGGTCATATCCTGAATCTGACTCACTATGCTCTAAGAATTAAGTCATCAAGACATGTTCATGACACTTCTGATCGATCCAAGAAACTTGTTGGATTCGATCCAGTCCTATTCCAAACCCTTTTGGAATCTAAGGATTACTTATAATCCTTGTGTTATGATTTTCAATAACTATTTCCTTTCGGAGACTCTTTTCCATGCATCTTGGATCTTATCAAGATCATGCTTACGGTGGCTAGGTCGATACTGATGACAACATCTATCTGATAGATGTCTATGGATTATGTGAGTATGCTGCACCTTCTTTATATTTCTCACGCCAAATCATTACACTTTGCAATGATAGAAAAGTATTTCCTAGGCAATGCATCTTGAGTCTCATCAAGATCATTTTGGCAGAGTTTCGATCTATCTCATAGACGTTTATAACCACTCGAGCATGCCGTATCTTTAGTAAGTCTTTCATAGCGATTCGTCTCTTAACACCAAGTCATTACACTTTGTAATGAAAAGAGACGTTTCCTAGAAACAGTATGTAACACACATATTGAGATAGATAACAACAACACTCCCACTGGCTTTGACACGGTTATGGACTATTCACAAAATCCAGAGCTTTTGGTATATTTTGAGAATCCAAACCATTCTGACATCTTAATGGATATCTTTCAGCGCATTCTCAAAATCCAATCCTTTGGCATATTTCGAGAATCTGAATATCCTTTCTTGCGAGATGCCCGCGGGGAAATCCCGGGCCCATGTACCTTTATACTGGCATATTCTTTGTGAGTTCCTATTAGTGTGCCGGTGATCCACACGCGCTCCACTAACGACTTACAATATGCAGTATCCTTTCGAATTTCATCTTCTATTGAGAGTGCTTCTCTCGAAATCAATTACTTGACTCTGAGTATCGTCTTACTCAACCAGATGTTCTGAAGATACGTTTCTGTCCATGTTGGTTTCTTTTGATGATTACTCCCGCTGGTTTTAAGACCAGTTGTAAAATCAATCAAACTGTCACATGGACTGTATCTCGTCCTAAAGTTCTCTTAATTGGCAGCAACCGGGCTCACCAATGTTTCCAAGTAGTTGGATTGAAAATCCGTACCAACTATAGTGTTTTACCACTATTTGGTATGTCACCCCGATCATAACTACTGGTCAAGAGAGGCTTATGTCAGTATTAAAACAGAAATCTGATCTCTGCTCTAAGCCTAGTGATGACTAAAGGTTATTTCACTTGGCTAATCCTGAACTCATTTAGGACTGTTCCAACTCCCACTGTTTCCTTAGAACATGAGTTCTTACTAAAAGAGCTCTTTCTTTTCAGGTACAGCGGGATAGCCAGTGAAACGACATTTCTGATTAGGTTCAGGCTAGTCATGAGGTTCGGACGAACACTACAAGACCCTGGACCTTTAATGTACAAGTGGGACAATCCCAGCTTTACATTTCAGACAGTGTCTGCAAAACCTACTTAGTCGAAGATGTGGTTGGGATATGGTCTATATGGTCTGACTGGTTTAGTGTTTAATTTACGGGAAACTAATTGGCAATGTATCTCATACATCGAGGATCGAACTATTTCGACCAATGCTCCATCATTTTCCCTAAGACACATTATAACTATTAATGTTCTTGGAAGAGAATAATTGTGAAACATTTTCCCAGTTTATGTTGTCACTCAGGTTCTGTGGGTCTTGTACTTCCTTTGAAGTCCTTGAACTGTTCAAAGATTCAATCCAATCGCTTATTCTGATAAGCGAGGTCATATTCGTCATACCGACTGACAAATATTGTGAAGTACAAACAATTGTGTTCTAGTCGGAGATTCGAGCAATACACAGCAACTGATGTGTTCGTTGCTTCCAATCTCAATCTCTTTTACATCTCTATGTAAACTTATGACTTTGTTAATTCTGTTCAAGACTTGCAATCTTCAGTTGACTCTAAGTCAACTGATTCCAAAATCCTATCATTTGGATCTTTGGGTGATTCATTTCTTGCCACATGTGCTTTATAAAGAACTTAATCATCATTCGACTCTAAGTCAAATGATTCCAAAGTCCTATCCAACTGGATCTTTGGTTGATTCATTTCTTAACACATTAAGAACTCAATTCATCATGTGACTCTAAGTCAAATGATTCCAAAGTCCTGTCCAACTGGACCTTTGGTTGAATTGATTCTTATAATATTCACTTTAACAATCATAAAGACACAATTCCTAAGATCCAAACACTTTGGATGCATTCAATATTCAAATTATCATCAATAATGCATTCAACAGAATCATACAACATTTCAAGGATATTTCAAACAACATGTGTTAAAAGAAAACGACAATTTTATTAAAACCAAAAATCCTTGAACAATGTACTATATGAAAGACAATGTCACATGCATCTAAAAGATAATAACATGATTTAGTATCTAGCTAAACTTGAAAACTGCATGAGCTGGAAATCCAATCCAAATGCGCTCCTATGCGCCAGAGTCCCGTACCTTACTGATTCCCTGCATGCAAACCAAAATGTGACTATCACATTATGCATCAAGGAATTATGGAAAAGGAGTTTTGAGGTTTCTAGATATACCTGAGCTTTCAAAAGAGTTTGACTTTGGAGTGTCTTTCAATCTTTCCGTGACTTTATCCGATTCTGTGGATTTCCAGCTTAAGACATATCCAGACGATCTGGATCGTTTCCTGCTGTGTCTTTCCACTGGACTTAATCCAGAAGTAGCTGAACCATTGGAGCTATGCCTTTCCAAGAGTGACTCGTACAAAGTCAACAGTGGACGCATTTCCATTAAGGTCTTTTTCTGGTCTGCCTTTCTATACGTCTATATGAACAGATCGTACTTACTAGTCAGTGAAGCGAGTAGAGTGTTAACACTCGACTCCTGACTCATGGAATAACCAAGTTTGTACAATTCGCCTATGTATGCTTCAATCTAAAGAACATGCGAATCGATGCTACTTCCTTCTTTTAACTTATACTCTGCAAGTCTTTTGAAGATCCTAGTTCGTTCCTCTTCAACCGGTTTTCGGAACCTTTCCTCGACCGATTGCATTAACTCATATGGCCCCAAGGATTCAAAATCCTTGCGGAACTCAGGGTCAATGGTCAATAGCATGAGGTCACGAATCTTTTCGGATTCATCAACTAATAAGTCATGCTTATCATAAAGGCTCTTTATGATGACTTGTTTCGGTGGAACCGGGATCGGATACTCGGTGAGATGAAGCTTGCCCGCAATGCCGAGAGCCAGTCTCCAATTGCGAAGCCATTCCTTACAGTTAAGGCCAGTCAGCCTTTCCAAGTTTAGCAGGTGTTTTTCTGAAGCTCTCAGAAATGGGTGAAGGAGGAGAGGAGGAGAATAGACGCTTGATTCAGACATCTACAATACACAGAATTTATTAGTTTAATTTTTCCTTTTAAATAATTACCCAATTTATTATTTATTAAGGCTAGGACCCAAAATACCCCAACTATGGTGTGAAGAGGGATGTCGTAATCACAACATAATGGTCATTAAGGTAGATAATACACTTATCAATTTCATCTTGTGAAATTCCTAGATCTGTTGAGACACATTGAACTGTTCAATGGCATGTTTAGTCTCGGATGTGCCCCACTGTTTGTGACTGGGATGCTGAGGATCACAAACCGGGTGTGAATAACCATGCAAATTCGCTCGGTACTCTCGAAGTCAATTGTCATCTCTAATTAACGTGCCGGTTAACCACACACGCTCCGTTAATAATGACAAAATCGAGAAACCCATTGCAAGTCTTTGTGAACCCCTATTGGTGTGCCGGTAAACCACACACGCTCTACCAACGTTCCACAAAGTGCAATGTGCAATTCCATGGATTAGCACCAATTCACATTTTTAACCTAAAGTAACTAGATTGGGTTTTGTTCAAGGTTCTAGTACCCATTCGGCTAACGACACTCGACTGACCAGGAGAGCGGTGGGTAAGAGTGGATACCCATTAGACTAACATTTTATAGTCAGTCGCCTTATACCCTCTTTATAGGACAGTTTTGTGAATGAGGCCTACTTGCGGTAAGACTAACCAATTTTCTTATATATAAATTATTAACTTTTAATCATAAATATATAAGATATATTTTAATCTTATTAAAATATTTTAGAATTAATTTTCTAAGAATTTTCGCAAATTTATTTTTATTTTTCGAAAATTTAATTAATTCTTTAAGTGATTTAATTGGTCTTTTAATTAAACAATTTAATTAAACTAATTAAATCTAATAAGGGAATCACAAAAATTAATCAAATTAATTTTCCTAACCCTTATCCCTAGGTCACGAAATCAGCATGCAAAGATAAGGGGTTCCAGTTATTTAATTATCCAATTATTTAATTATAAAAGGCAAGCAAATCAGGGGGGACCAAGGGTGGCGGCTAGGGTAAGGAAACCCTAGCCAAAATCTCGAAATTAACATGCAAGGAATAAAGGTTCAAGTTATTCAGAAGATCTAGTTACCAAAAATAACAACCAAATATTCTAGGCAGCATGCAATTCGCAGATAAGGCAGGGGAGGCTAGGGTTTTGAAACCCTAGCCACCATGGACGAAAATTAGGCCTCCCAAGGGTTTATTTTCGAAAACCCTTTGATCAAACAAGCAGTTTATATCAATTTCAGAAGAAAACAGCCTAAGCTCTGATACCACTGAAGGGTTTTCTAGCAAACAATGAACACAAAAACTCCTATGGTTCACATGCAACCCTAGAAAGATCTATGTTTTCTTCTATGAAGATAATAAACTAAACCTAAAGGCCAACAATAATTTCTAAAGATCAAAACAAGAATTACTAACTTTTTGATCTTGTTCTTGAAGCTAGCAGCAAAAGTATCCTGCCTCAAATGAAAGTCATACCCACAGCAATGGAGAAGACAGTCCAGCAGAGTTTATCTTGTTGAAGTTGGCATGAATAATGGGGAGCCAGAGGGTTCCTTTTATAGCCTCCTAGGGTTACACCTGAAACCCTAAGGAGCCTCCAAGTGGGCAAGCCTGTTGACCACTTGGACCAGATCCCTAAACCCTAATTAGGGTTTTCGCCAACCCTAGATAAGCCTCCAAGGGTGGCGCCACTTTTGGCCCCTGGACTTCTCTTTGCCAGTTATTCAACTATTGAATAAATACAAACTAGTCCTCACACTTTTAATTAATTAATTTAATCACTAAATTAAATCCAATTAATTCTCAATTAATTATTATAGTTTCTAATTAATATATTAACACTTAAATAAATTAATAAACCATTTAATTAATTCTATTGATTTATTACACAATTAATAAATCAACCTTTTACTCTAATGAACTCTATCCTGACCTCCAGCTATGAGGGCAACCCAAATGGACTTTGCTTCAATTAACAGGATCATGTGATCACTTATCTATGGACAGAACTGACTGGGTCAGAGTTCGGCAGCAGTTTCTTGGAAGCTGCAGGTTGTTTATTAATTAGAAGATAAATTAAAGTCATAGACTTATCCAAGTAGGAGACTGTTGGATTTGGTGTCTAAGCCATGACTTTATATTTATATTTATCTTGTTAATTGAAGCAAAGTCCATTTGGGTTGCCCTCATAGCTGGAGGTTAGGATAGAGTTCAGTAGAGTAAAAGGTTGATTTTTTAATTTTTTAATAAATCAATAGAATTAATCAAATGGTTTATTAATATATTTAAGTGTTTATATATTAATTGGAAACTATAATAATTAATTGAGATTTAATCTAGAATTAATTGGATTTAATTTAGTGATTAAATAAATTAATTAAAAGTGCAGGGACTGGTTTGTATTTATTCAATAGTTGGATAATCTGGCAAACCAGTGGAAGGGCCTAAGTTGGCGAAATTATGAGTGGATACACTCATATTTCGAAACCCTAATTAGGGTTAAGGAAAGCCTTGTCCAAATGGTTAACAGGCTTGCCTATTTGGAGGCTCCTTAGGGTTTCAGCTGTAACCCTTGGAGGCTATAAAAGGAGGCACCTGGTGTAACACCCGTGTTCCGGGTAATGTTTTTCAAAAAAAAAAAAAAAAAAAAAAAAAAAAAAAAAAAAAAAAAGTGAATAGTAATCTGGCGGCGTGAATAGTGCTCGCGACGCGACGTGAATAGTGCTCGCGACGCGACGTGAATAGTGCTCGCGACGCGAGGCCGAAAAATGCTTCTAGAGAGGTGCGCGATAAGGTAAGTGCTTACGTAATGGTCACGTCGCGACCGGGGGGGTCCGTCGCGACGCGAAGAGGTCCAGAGGCCTATAAATAGGTGCTCCAAGCCTCATTTTGAGGCACAACACACACCAAACACATATACGATATAGAGGAGTGTTTCGGTAAGGAAAATACGTTGAGGGAGGATGTTGGGAGGTGAGAAACGAGTGGTAGCTAACAACGAGGTGCTCGGGAACTGTCAGCGGTTCGGAACGGAAAATACGACAGGACTCCGAGAAAACGCCAATCTCAGGTGAGTAATCGCTACCGTATCTCCCTAATAGTTTATATGTATTAAACTATAAAATACGATGGGTGTAATAAACTATTTCCTATAATTCATAATTCCAAAAGTAATGCAGATTGATTTACTTACGAGGACGGTGTCTAGGCCGATTACTTGGGATCTGGTTGTTGGATTTTCCGAAAGGCTAAAATGCTGAAAGGATCCTGCCACCCCAACTAATCTTCTACCTGGCCGTTCTTTACTTGATAAATCATGGAGCATCATGTTGGAATTATTGAAGGGAAATACAAAGCAGTATAATTAAAGTATTATAATAATACTTGGGTGGGAAACAGTCATGTTATCGTGAGGATGAGTTCGAGTTATACGCCCGAAAGTATCACAAGATGATACTGAGTAGAGTGAATAAGTAATTATATATAATACATGTCAGGGGATGGCATGATTTACCATATACTATCAAAACGTGAGGTAATCATAGATGTACTATGACCATACTTGTATGAGGAAGCCGTTAAGTGAGGGGGTATACCGTGAGATGGTATAAGAATTCGTGAAAACTAATACCAAATAGTAAATAAAAAGAGATGGCAGTAGCTAAAGGTGTGAGTCGTGACGATGTAAGATAAGACTGTGTGGGACAGTCTAATAGTGAGTATCAGTGGGTGATACTGTATAGTGAGTGACGTCGGGTAATACGGTAGTTTCACAGTGTGAATTACGAGTCGGATAGGACTGTGAAACTGACAGGAACGGTGATTCTGTAACGTGTGTGACCATATAGGTCATACTGTGATTAGATTACTCACTAAGCTTTATAGCTTACCCCTTTATTTTATGTGGTTTTGCAGGATAGGTAACGCTTGGCTTGGATCATGGGACGATCCCTAGTGATATTATCTTGTAAATTCCAGGCTGAAAAACCAGGCGTTACAAGTTGGTATCAGAGCCAAGATTTGAGTGAACTAGGATAAGATCCCTAGACTCAAATTAGTAGACACACGAGAATTGTGTGCTAAAATATATAAAAAAAATCACAAACATATTGTGATAAAAGTCGAACGTAGATAAAGCAGTTATTCTAACATGATAATAAAAATGTTAGTAAACTCTTTCAGAGATAAAAAGAACTAGAGAAAATGAGTGAGTTTGTGCGGTATTTTCCAAATACGGGAAAGGTATTAAAAGTAAATCCAGATGCAAATTTTGTCAAATAAGAAAGTTTTGAAAGTTGATTTGAAAGAAAAATTTTAGGAAATTTGAAAAAGTATAAGTTGAAATAAAAATTCTAAAAGTACGAGTTGGTGGGTGGAAATATATGGCGACAACCATAGCAAATAAAAAGTGATAAATATATGTGATGATTGGATATAAGAACTATAAGAAATGAGTTCGTGAGGAGTTATACAATCTCTAAATGAGACAAGTATTGAGGTATGTGGTAGTACTAGACATGTCTAAGTCTAGCATGTGGAAAATATGGGGTTGAGGAATTGAGAGATAAAGAGTGGCTCGACGTACTGAGCAACACAGAGATGTTCGCAAGATGCACTGAGCAGATACGCATGATCCGACGTACAGGATATGCGCGGCTCCGAGTGCTGAGCGGTGGAGTTTGAGCAGATACGCATGACTCGACGTACTGAGTATGCGCGGCTCTAAATGCTGAGTGATTGAGCAGATACGCATGACTCGACGTACTGAGTATGTGCGGCTCTAAATGCTGAGTGGTTGAGCAGATACGCATGACTCGACGTACAGAGTATGCGCGGCTCTGAGTGCTGAGTAGATTAAGTTTGAGCAGATACGTATGACTCGACGTACTGAGTATACGCGGCTCAGAACATTAAGCAGGAGAGTATAACTTGAGATACTGGGTAGAGTAGATTATGTGGAAAATTTACCAGAGACATAAAAAAAGTAAGGCTGGTAGATGTCCTGAGTAAACATAAGACTATGATGGATTGATTTATTCCTTCCATTCTAGAAGAATTAAGGGTACTATTTTACTTAGTTAATGTCTAAGTACCATGGACCATCCAATCATCACTAAAATAAATAAATGTGTGGTTATTTTTATAACCAAAGAATGTAGTGAGATAGTTGATTTTTCTACAAACGTAAAGGTTATTTTATAACCAGAATTTTACAAGTAGAGAGAGATATTTTAAAGAGTTATTTTGCTGAAAAAGTTGTTTTGACAAAAGCTGAAAGAATCGTTATTGTGATTAATGAAAATTGAAAAGAGTAAATTTTTAAAAATAAAAAGCATCTGGTTAAACAAGAAGTATGAGTAGTTACTCAGAGAAGTAATTAAGTATATACAAATTTAGTGTGTGTTAAGATGTTGTGTAACCAATAGTGTCAAAAGAAAAAGGGAGTTAATAAATCAGGAAACCCAAGTAGTAATTGTGTAATTGTTGAGCTGATGAGGGGTTGGTAAGGTCGGTTACAGAGTTTTGCAGTTAGGTGTTAGCTGTTAAGCCTTTATGGCTTATTGTTGGTTGGAGCCCTTATGGCTTGTTTTTTTTTCTGGTAGGGCCACATTATCGGTTGTTGTGATTGGGACCATCTTTCTGTGGGGTCACATACTCGGTAATTGTGGTTGAGACTACCTTTTCTATAGAGTTAGTGACTATTGTTAGGGTCACATATATATTGTGACGGTTGTATGAGCAGTAATTGTGGTGGGACCACATACAAGTGTTGAGGTGACCTAATCGGTCGGCAGTTCTAGGGTGTACGTTGAGTCTTTGGGACTCGATATCGTAGAGGTGCTTAATGTGTCAGTATTGTGGTGATACCCCTCTGGGTTTACTAGTACAGCCGCATCACGTTGGAATAAGAGATGGTTGAGTGAAAGAGAGAATAAGGGTATATCGATGCTAGGAGATTTCGGGGACGAAATCTTTTAAGGGGGAGAGATTTGTAACACCCGTGTTCCGGGTAATGTTTTTCAAAAAAAAAAAAAAAAAAAAAAAAAAAAAAAAAAAAAAAAAAAAAAAGTGAATAGTAATCTGGCGGCGTGAATAGTGCTCGCGACGCGACGTGAATAGTGCTCGCGACGCGACGTGAATAGTGCTCGCGACGCGAGGCCGAAAAATGCTTCTAGAGAGGTGCGCGATGAGGTAAGTGCTTACGTAATGGTCACGTCGCGACCGGGGGGGTCCGTCGCGACGCGAAGAGGTCCAGAGGCCTATAAATAGGTGCTCCAAGCCTCATTTTGAGGCACAACACACACCAAACACATATACGATATAGAGGAGTGTTTCGGTAAGGAAAATACGTTGAGGGAGGATGTTGGGAGGTGAGAAACGAGTGGTAGCTAACAACGAGGTGCTCGGGAACTGTCAGCGGTTCGGAACGGAAAATACGACAGGACTCCGAGAAAACGCCAATCTCAGGTGAGTAATCGCTACCGTATCTCCCTAATAGTTTATATGTATTAAACTATAAAATACGATGGGTGTAATAAACTATTTCCTATAATTCATAATTCCAAAAGTAATGCAGATTGATTTACTTACGAGGACGGTGTCTAGGCCGATTACTTGGGATCTGGTTGTTGGATTTTCCGAAAGGCTAAAATGCTGAAAGGATCCTGCCACCCCAACTAATCTTCTACCTGGCCGTTCTTTACTTGATAAATCATGGAGCATCATGTTGGAATTATTGAAGGGAAATACAAAGCAGTATAATTAAAGTATTATAATAATACTTGGGTGGGAAACAGTCATGTTATCGTGAGGATGAGTTCGAGTTATACGCCCGAAAGTATCACAAGATGATACTGAGTAGAGTGAATAAGTAATTATATATAATACATGTCAGGGGATGGCATGATTTACCATATACTATCAAAACGTGAGGTAATCATAGATGTACTATGACCATACTTGTATGAGGAAGCCGTTAAGTGAGGGGGTATACCGTGAGATGGTATAAGAATTCGTGAAAACTAATACCAAATAGTAAATAAAAAGAGATGGCAGTAGCTAAAGGTGTGAGTCGTGA
Organism: Cichorium intybus; assembly: GCA_023525715.1. Classification (NCBI taxonomy): domain Eukaryota; kingdom Viridiplantae; phylum Streptophyta; class Magnoliopsida; order Asterales; family Asteraceae; genus Cichorium; species Cichorium intybus. The sequence continues at coordinate 134,279,887 of CM042012.1, forward strand.
CGATGTAAGATAAGACTGTGTGGGACAGTCTAATAGTGAGTATCAGTGGGTGATACTGTATAGTGAGTGACGTCGGGTAATACGGTAGTTTCACAGTGTGAATTACGAGTCGGATAGGACTGTGAAACTGACAGGAACGGTGATTCTGTAACGTGTGTGACCATATAGGTCATACTGTGATTAGATTACTCACTAAGCTTTATAGCTTACCCCTTTATTTTATGTGGTTTTGCAGGATAGGTAACGCTTGGCTTGGATCATGGGACGATCCCTAGTGATATTATCTTGTAAATTCCAGGCTGAAAAACCGGGCGTTACACCTGGCCACCCTAAAACCTGCGCCACTTTTGAACCAAGATTACTCTGCTGGACTGTCTTCTCCATTGCTTTGGGTGTGACTTGCATTTGAGGCAGGACACTTGTTCTGCTAGCTTCAAGAACAAGATTCAAATGTTGGTAATTCTTGTTTTAAACTTTAGAAATTATTGTTGGCCTTTAGATTTTAGTTTATTATCTTCATAGAAGAAAACATAGATCTTTCTAGGGTTGCATGTGAACCATAAGAGATTATTTGTTCATTATTTGCTAGAAAAACCTTCAAATATAACCTCCCAACATGCTCCCTTCTAGTTCACTTTTGGTCGATTGTCACTGTTTCTACAAACCTGAATGTTGCCCAAGTTTTACATGAGAAAATGAAACTAAAATAAATAATATCTGGAAAAGTTTATATGTTTAATGCAAGAATAAATTATCTTACTGAAACCCATTAAACTTGCCTTAGAGACATCACCATCAGATTTAACCTTGCCGGTTACAACATTACCAATCAATCATTTAGTTATATATTTATTACCACGCTTGTTGCTTTAAGTACATAATGAGTTTCCACAAATTTATTACCTATAAAATTACATAAAAACATATACTTACGTTAACAAAACCGGCATGTAAACAAATGTAGTGTTTCATCCATTGCATACTTACTTCAAAACTAACCCCGTCTTGTGTAAGTGAAGCATAAATTCACCACTCATACTTTGTATACTCACAACATCTCATAAGTCGTGTCAAATTAGTTTTCTCAGTGGCATACTAAAATTCATTAGTTAGTACATAATGGTTCAAATATCTTCTAAAAGCAACCACACTAGGAAATTTAGAATTCACTTTCATAATTGAATTTTCCAACTCTATGCATTCGTAATCATAATTTAGAAGCTTATTCATTATCGGAACTATGGCGACTATAAGAATTATGGCGACAAATTTTGAGTCTGGCTCATTTTCATCATCGAATTCATCAATAACTTGATCTTGACCACTGAACGATATATACCTTAGTTGTGTAAATTTTTTAGTCATCACATAAATTATTACTTATTTTTTCTCCTTATACATTTTAAGCATCGCCATGAAGTGCTCATCAAAATTAAGTTCAATAAAACATTGAACTTTTGCATGCTTGGCAACCAAGGTTATAGGATAAAACAATATCGTTTTGTGATGATTAATGTTTTCCTACGTCTTCAACTAGTGGATTCAATTTGTATGAGAATGTTTCGATATAGAGAGATTTTCTAAAGCCAAAAAAATACTTGCATATATGAGTTCCTAGCTAACCGAAAGAAGCCTTTATATTTCAGTTTACACTTTATTTTGATTTTTAATATTACTTTCCTAATAAACACAATCAAAATACAATTGATGAAATTAAAGGAAAACATAAAACTATCACCCACCTTGCTTGTAAAATATATCCAATCCTTCCCATAATTATCATAGAAACTTACTCAATTATCAGGGAGTGAACACTTATCTCCTATCTCGATGTATCTGAAGGGTTTTCTAGCAAACAATGAACACAAAATAATCTTATGGTTCACATGCACCCTAGAAAGATCTATGTTTTCTTCTATGAAGATAATAAACTATAACCTAAAGGCCAACAATAATTTCTAAAGTTTAAATAAGAAGAACCAACCTTTGAATCTTGTTCTTGAAGCTAGCAGCAAAAGTATCCTGCCTCAAATGCAAGTCATACCCACAGCAATGGAGAAGACAGTTCAGCAGAGTATCTCTGGTTAAAGTTGGCATGAATAATGGGGAGCCAGAGGGTTCCTTTTATAGCCTCCTAGGGTTACACCTGAAACCCTAAGGAGCCTCCAAGTGGGCAAGCCTGTTGACCACTTGGACCAGATCCCTAAACCCTAATTAGGGTTTTCGCCAACCCTAGAGAAGCCTCCAAGGGTGGCGCCACTTTTGGCCCATGGACTTCTCTTTGCCAGTTATTCAACTATTGAATAAATACAAACTAGTCCTCACACTTTTAATTAATTAATTTAATCACTGAATTAAATCCAATTAATTCTAGATTAAATCTTAATTAATTATTATAGTTTCTAATTAATATATTAACACTTAAATATATTAATAAACCATTTAATTAATTCTATTGATTCATTACACAATTAATAAATCAACCTTTTACTCAACTGAACTCTATACTGACCTCCAGCTATGAGGGCAACCCAAATGGACTTTGCTTCAATTAACAAGATAAATATAGTTGTAAAGTCATGGCTTAGACACCTAATCCAACAGTATCAACCTCGTCATCCATCAAAATTAATTGAATGCAGAACCAGTGTTTTGATACTAATATTAATCGAATGCATAATAAATGTTATTTGAATGCAAAAGATTAATTGAATGCAGAACTAGAATACTAGTTGTGATGACGTTATGGCGATGAATAGTAGAAATTGGTTTAATCGAATGTAGAAGGGGATTTCTATAACCTTGGATGAAGAGGACGAGAAGAATCAATAGAGTCTGTAGCTGCTTTGAAAAGTAACGGCGCACATGAAAGCCCGAAATTCAATATTCAAATTCTTTAATCCTAATGAAATTGGTTTAATCGTAATCTTTAATCATAAAAAATGACCATATATATACTATAATATTTGTTGGCTCTACCATGTACCTAATCTTGCATGCAAGCAAAGCAAGTTGTATGAAGGGTAATATGACATGCCCTTTTAGTCTTTCTTCTAAGTCACATGGAGTTGTACTCCAATACATTAAGAGCCATGAAATCTAATGAAAATCTCTTTTAAGTTTCAGTGAAGCTTTTCTCTACAATTAAGATTTCTTTAATGAACAACGTCTCTGTGTGTATGTGTGTGTGTGTATTTTGAATTTTATATAAGGTTATTAATATTAAATTGGTTTAATCCTAATGAAAAAGAAGTTTGTATATAGATGTGAATTTTATAGTTTTAGAGGAACGTATATGTAGTCTTAAATTTTGTAAAGATATTAAAGTTTATAAGGCTACGAATGAAATTCTGCTTATTTATAATAAATTATCAAGTATAGAACATTCAATATTATTATACATATAATAAAATCAATATAAAAATGTTGAGAGTTCTTTTATAATATATTATCAAGTATAGAATATTAAACATATATTACTATACAAATAATAATATAAATATAGAAAATGTTGAAAGTTAAAAAACCATGCCCAATGTAACAACCGGATATAAGTCGGAGTTCTTACCCAAAGTAAGATAAAAATTGGAATTTAAAATTGAGAAATTGTATTGGTTCCTAATTTTTGTTCCTAACTTTATTCTTGACCATTTGAAATGATGACAAGTAGATTAAAATATGCTTTGATGACAAATGGATTAAAATATGCTTTAAGACGACCAACAAAGGGTGTGAAAAAGCACACAAAAATGATTATAATTTATTTGAGCGGAGTTATGAGTTCTACAAATCGCAAGCAACCTACTACCTATAGAAAGCTTGCAGGGGGCACACACACATGGGCAAATCATTTCGGTTAATTAATTACCCAGAAAATTTTAATCGTCTTAATATTTCTAATACACCCACGATAATCATAGAAAATGACCATATATACTATAATATTTATTGGGTCTACCATGTACCTGATGTTGCATGCAAGCAAAGGAGTTGTATGAAGGGTAAGATAACATGCCCCTTTAGTCTTTATCTAAGCCACATGTAGTTGTACTCCAATATACCAAGAGCCATGGAATCTAATGACACCATCTTTAAGTTTTAGTGAAGCTTTTCTCTTTAACAATTGGGATTTCTTTAAAGAACAACCCCTCTCTCTCTCTCTCTCTCTCTCTCTCTCTCTCTCTCTCTCTCTCTCTCTCTCTCTCTCTCTCTCTCTCTCTCTCTCTCTCTCTCTTCAACCCTTTTTTGTGTTTTGTATAAATGTTAAACTTAAGATTTTAACTTAATTAATATGCATAACATACAACTTCAAGTTGCATGATTTAATAAGGTTGTTTTAAACAATAACCCTAATCTTGTTAACCTATTTTGCCATATCTTGTGGTAAAAGGTATGAGCTTTCGCAAGTTACAACGTTGACATACAGAAGTAGTGAATGAAGCCCCCCTCCCCAACCAAGAAGGTGCTATATATAGAGCATTAACCGGCCTTATCTTCATAACGAGCCCTAAGAAACACCATGAATATAGCAAGCAACAGGAGTTTATTTTTTATCATATTCTCAACTATTGTTGTTTCGGGTGCGATTACACAAGTGCAAGCTTATACGTCCAATTATTGTGGCCCATGGAACCGTTGTGCGGGGCAATATATTGAATGCCCTTCTGAATGCCCCGAAAGCCACTCCTATACTCCTCGCGCTAGAGTTTGTCGCATTGACTGTGATAACCCTAAATGTCAGTCTGAATGCATACGAAGTAAGAATTTCTTAATTTCTTGTCTTACCATATATAGGCTTGTTTGGAAATGATTGTTTAAAACAAGTTCTTTTTTTTTTTTGATAAATATTTATTATCTTATGCGGTACTAAAATAGAATTTACGAGAATAATATTTGGAGTACCATTTACGCTGTGTTCCCGAGTTTCATTTAACGAGAGAAAGTGAGAGAAATGGGTGGAACTGGGAGGAAAAGAAAAGTTTTTATGTTCCCGAGTTTTTTTTACGGAAGGAAGTGGAAAGAAGAGAAAGGAATTGGAGGGTTAATATTCTCTCCTAACTTTCCTTCCGATTTGGAAGGATTTGGAAGGAAAGGAAATTACTGGTAAAAATAACACTTAATTATAACTTTCCTTTCCCTTCCTTTCCACTCGGGAACACATAAAACGTTTATTTCCTTTAATTTTCTTTCGACTCGGAACACGAAAATATAACTTTCATTTCCTTTCCCTTCCATTCTTTTCTCTCCTCCTTTTCTTTTCTTTTCTTTTCTCTCCATGCTAAAACTCGGGAACACAGCGTTAGGGTACTAAAACATTAGCTAGTAAGTTACTTTTTTTTTTGGAAATGGAGGAGTCACCAAAAACAGAACCCACCGGCAAATTTATTAAAAATAAGTTCCTTTTTAGTGTTTACCTCTTTTGGCTAATAAAATAACCAATATATTTTTAATTAAAAAATAAAAAAAATATTAAGGCTTCTGATATAAAGGAATTTTTTTAGGATATAGGGTAAGGTGGTAAATTGATTTTCAGTATAACAAGGATAGGCAATTTTAAATAAGTTAGAATGAAACCATTTATAAAAGTTATTTTCTTAAGTCAACAAATATTTGTTTTTTTCACCACATTCAATAACTTAAAAGTGCTTATTAAATATGCAAAATGCAATAATATAATAAACACAATAAATAATCGATCCCAATTCCAAAACACCCCAGTATGGATCTTAGATTTTTTTTTTTCATTTTATAACGTATTTAGTAGATGTGTTTACAAATTGACATCGGTTAAATACGAAACACTAATAATGTATTTTAATGGATTTTTGTTATGGTATTTTATCTTTATTTTTGCATATCGCAACTTTGTCTCTAAAAATCTATTTAACGCCATTCGGTATGGGTTTATACGAGCTCTCACTTTTTCCTTATCACATCAGCATCCAGTCAGCACCGTCATTCCTCCCATCACACTTGAAAATTGTTACCTCTCACTTCTCATTGGTTTTGGTACAATGAATTAAGCTCAATATACAAGTAATAAGCTTGGTTTTTAATTGTTTTGCTCGTGCAACGTCAAGGCCCTGTACGGACACAAAAATGCAATGATCTCTCACTAGAGGGGGGGGGGGGGGATGTTCATCTCACTTTTTGTGAGTATCGCACACTACGCCGCACCCTACTATCCGAAAAGCCTTAATTACATGAATGCGGTAAAAATACAAAACAATTTTCATTAGTTGCGCAGATTTTCCAAAAAGTTATATGCTAAAAAATGAAAAGCATATCCTATATTTGATGACACTTTCAAAATACATTACTTTAAATAAATTTTAATAAAATAAATTTAAAGAAATATATTATATTACATCAATAACGAATATGTTACTACTCTAAATTTAGCCTGATTGTAAAAATGATTGAAGACATATATGGGTTATCAAGTATGTGAACATTTACATTACTGGATAGCATTTAATCATGAGTATTGGTAAAAAACCAATTTTAATCATGAGTATCGGTGAAAAAAACCCCTCATGATGTGATATGTGTGTGTGAAGGTCAACTCACACAATATACACATTCAAACACATAGAGTGAGTTTATTTATGATCACCCTTTACTTATACATCATAGCTCCTTTAAACTTGATATCGGCCAGTGCTGGTTTTTGGTCTTTCTTAACATCTCCGGTGACAACCAATACACGGTAAAATGGAAGATTTTAATCAAAAATACTGATTTTAAGAAACTAAGAATGTAATTCTAACAATAATGACCAATAATATACACCTAAAATACTTGATAATATAATTAATTATTTATTTAATCGAGATGTTTCCCGCCATTGTAGAATATACACCGGACTGTGGCGGCCCGGGATCGGCATGCGGCGATCCACGACTCATAGGGGGAGACAACATTGTGTTCTACTTTCACGGTAAAGTTAACGAGCATTTCAGCTTGGTCTCCGACTCTAACCTCCAAATCAATGGACGATTCATCGGCCACCAGCCCACCGGCAGGTCCAGGCCCTTTACCTGGATCCAAGCCTTGGGTCTCCTCTTCAATTCCCACAGTTTCTCTCTAGAAGCTACTAAATCCGCCACATGGGACGGAGGAATCGACCATCTGAAATTCTCCTACAACGGCGAAGAAATTTCCTTAGGTGTCGGTAGCTTATCCTCATGGAAGTCGTCGGAAGGTGAAATCGAAGTGGAGAGAACTTCTGCGGTGAATAGCGTGCTGGTTAACATACCTGGACTGTTGGAGATTTTGGCGAAGGTGGTGCCGGTTACAGCGGAAGATGACAGAATCCATGGCTACAAAGTTCCCTCTGATGACTGCTTTGCTCACTTGGAAGTTCAGTTTAGGTTTAGCAAACTTTCCGATGGAGTGGAAGGGGTTTTAGGCAGGACATATCAGCTTGATTTTAAGAATCCGGCGAAGCCAGGAGTGGCTATGGCGGTTGTAGGAGGAGAAGACAAATATAGAACCACCTCTTTGTTGTCGTCTGATTGCAAAAAGTGCATCTACGATTCGACTAATGAGAAGCAGATGATAAAGGAAAACGGAACTTTGGATTGTTTGGCCAAGGGATTGTTCCATGGAAATGGAATCGTTTGCAAGAAATGATGGGTGAAGATCTTTAAAGAATTACCGTGAATTAATGAAACAAATAACTAATGAAATCATTGTAATGTTCAATATCAGAGTCGAAATTAGAATGCAATGTTTCATTTTATTTTCATGGAAAATGAACCAAATTGATATCATAACGTTTTTTAATCTAAAAATAAATAGGGCCATGCAACTTTATAAAATCGGGTGAGGCCTTATCAAAAAACGTGAGAAATTCTTCCTATTAGTTTCCCCAATACTTTAAATATTCTAAAATATAAACACACATGCATGCCTACACCACACCCCATCCTTGTCCCTCACACCAACACCCTAAATCCCGTCCCCACCCAACGCATACCCCCTCCCCCTCCCCCTCCCCCCCAACACACACACACACACTTCATACACACCCATCCGTACACCCACCCACCATCCACCGCAACCCAACCCACATCCCACCCCACCCTCACCTACCCACACCCCACCCTACCCCTACCTACACCTAAATCCCTGTATTTACACAAACATCGATAACCTTACAACCTCCCAACCCTCACAACCACATCACCACATACCCAACCATCCCACCCTTATTCGGTTTCGGTTTCAGTTCTGTTTCGGTTTCGTTCTGATCCTTTAGTTCTTTTGCACATCTCTACACAAATACACACCCACACCCCCATGACGGCTGCGCAGTCATTGATACAGTCAAAAATACTAAAATTATACCTTACAGCTTACTAGCTAGCGGCAAGTAAGGGTCGAACCGTGGAGTCCGTGATTAGCACTTTGTGTCGATAAACCAACTACGGTGTCACTTTATAGCCGGTGGACCAAGAACGCGTGGTAAACAACCAAAAAAATAATAAAACGAAAATAAAACTCAGATCTGATTGCAGATCGAGAAAACGGTAAATAACATGATTACTTTAAAAAATTTGTTAATGTTAAGTCGTTGACCAACTTTAACTGATGGTTTTTGATGTAATTGTTAAAACAATGTTCTAATCTTGGTTGTATGGTTTTGTTCACATGTAACTGCAACGCTTTTTATAGTTATCAATGAACAAACCGTTTCAGCTTTGTTGTGTTTATTTATGTGTTGAACCGAAAATTGGAATATCAATTGTACCGAAATTCAGGTATGAATTTCGGATCATCTTCAGAAGCTTCAAACACAGAAGATTTGCTTTCCATGTGAATTTCGGTAAGGAAGATTCTCGGAACACCAGAACATTGGAAGAACTTCATTGCTGATTCAACCAACTCAAGAGTTATTAGAAGATATAGTCAATCAACAACTCATCCGAAATTCACATATACCAAAGATCACATCTGATATTCGGTTACATAAGAAGCTTGTATCAAGTGAAGAGTAAAGCCAAGTGAAGATAAAAATAAAGATAAATAGATCAGATTATATAGTACATTTAGGCTAGTCATTTCATGTTCTCCAAAGTCGTATGTCGCTAATACTATTCCGTTAGAAAACAATCAATCGTAGGTTATCCTAGTCGGACTTTGTACTATTATTCATAGAACAATCCGAAGTGGACTAGTCTGTGATTCTTTCAGTCCGTAGGTCCTTATCTGGTGGCAACTCTCCTTGCACTATAAAAGGAGAGTTCCACCACACTTTTTCTTCATGGTTTGGAGAAACTTCTTTGTAACTCTTCTCAGATGATATAAAAACTCTTCATTCCATCAAACACTTTGTTCTTAATGTTCATAGTATTGTTCTTATTTAAGTGCTATTAATTCCTACATTTTGATCTTCAGTCTTTCACATTTCCGCACAATTACTTGTTTATCTTAAATATTATTGAGCAATCGATCTTTCAAAGTTATTCTTAAGTTTTTCTAACTTTGCTTTTTCCAACAATTGGTATCAGAGCTAGTGCAGTTGGTTATAAGGTTCTTCCTGCATTCATTACTTAAGCTTTGGCTTTTGTAATTGTTGTTGAACCCTCTATAAATTCGTTGTATGCATATACTTACCAACCCTCATATACATTCTTAGAGAATAATATACAAAACATCAAATTAATTGAACCATTTTCAGAGAATGAAAGTGCATATTTCACATATACGTAACAACCCTCATATACATTTTTAAAGAATAATATACAAAATACAAACCCAAACAGTTACCACCATTCTCAAAGAATACCAAGCTATTATGATAATATTTTGGTAATTTACTTAATGCGTAAAAGCAGACCACATCTCTTTACCACCATTCTTGGAGAATACCAAGCTATTATGATAATATTTTCGTATTTTTCTTAATGCATACAAGCAAAAACAGTTCGTTGATTATCTGCTTTTACGTATTTTTCAAATCGGAAATTTTGCTTCACGCTATTTTGAAAACTACCAAAATATTATCCCTTGCTTTTACGTATTTTTCAAATTGGAAATCGCAGTATGCAAGGGTGGCGACGGCACTGTGTGAGGATGGAGAGGGTACCGACGTCAAAATCAATGGACCGTATTCGGAAATCAAACCAAAATGCTAATTTCTAGTATATACTATTGAAATTTTAAATTTTGAAATTAGATAAAATACCTATCTTACACTTATGAAATCAATGGCAACAAAATGTTTCAAAACAATTAACCAATGTCAAAACTTAAAAAACATATTTGATTCAAAAAACCATATAATCATATGAACGAAAAATATAATTTAGCCTGTAACTTTTGATTAAAGTAGAGTTATGAGATATGAAAATCTCAGATATAACTTATACAAAGCCTGTAAGGCCCGCATAACGTGAGCAAACCCCTTCATTTAAGACCCTGACTATAATTCCCAAAAGTTTTTAACCTCTTAAATATTATAAAACCTGCAAGTAATTAAATAAGGTGATCATAGATGCATATAATGATGTAATATTTTATGGTCTAACATGTACCTTATCTTGCATGCAAGCAAAGGAGTTGTGCCGAAGGGTAAGATAGCATGCCCCTTTAATTTTTTATAAGCTATATCTGTTGTTCTCCTATGATCCGTCAACCCTTTTTATGTTTCCTTGACTTGTACATTCTGCATAAATATCAAACTTAAATTTTTGCATAATATATATAAGAGTCCTATATATAACTTCAAGTTGCATGATTTTATAAATGTTTTCTTAAACAAAAAGCTTGATCACTATAAGCAATGTTGCTATATTTTGAGGCAAAGCTAACAAGCTTTTGCAAGTTACAACGTTGACATATAGTATGATTCAAGCCCCCCTCCTCAACCCAAAGTCGTATATATAGAGCTTTAAGAAGACTTATTTTCATAACAAACCCATAAAAAATGGCATTCAAAAGGAGCTTATTTTTTATCGTCTTCACAATAATTGTTGTTTCAGGTGCAATTACACAAGTGAAAGCTTATACATCCGCTTACTGCAATTCTGCGTCCCGTTGTCCATATCAATATATCACATGTCCATCTGAATGCCCCGAAAGCAGCTCCTACGACACCAAGGCTAAAGTTTGTCGCATTGATTGTTATTCTCCTAAATGCAAGGCCGAATGCAAACACAGTAAGAACTTGATTTCTTTTCCTACATTCTATGTCGTTCTTACATCTTTTGATATTTTAGATAATTGCTTCGTAATTGGTTAATCTTTTTTTATTAATTGAGGTGTTTTCCTCCCTTTATAGACAATAAACCAGACTGTGACACACCGGGATCAGCATGCTACGACCCACGGTTCATAGGGGGAGACAGCATTGTGTTCTACTTTCACGGCAAGGTTGACCAGCATTTCAGCTTGGTCTCCGACTCTAACCTCCAAATCAACGGACGATTCATTGGCCACCAACCCACCGGCAGGTCAAGGCCCTTCACCTGGATCCAAGCCTTGGGTCTCCTCTTCAATTCCCACAGTTTCTCCCTAGAAGCCACTAAAAGCGCCACCTGGGATGGTGGTATCGACCATCTGAAATTCTCCTACGATGGAGAAGAAATTTTGTTGGGTCTCGGTGGTTTATCCTCATGGAAGTCGCCGGAGGGTGAAATCGAAGTGGAGAGAACTGCTGCGGTGAACAGCGTGATGGTGAACATACCTGGAGTTGTGGAGATATTGGCAAATGTGGTGCCGGTGACAGCGGAAGATGACAAGATCCATGGCTACAATGTGCCTTCTGATGACTGCTTTGCTCACTTGGAAGTGCAGTTTAAGTTTAGCGGACTTTCTGACGATGTCGAAGGGGTATTGGGGAGGACATATCAGCCGGATTTTAAGAACCCCGCGAAGCCAGGTGTGGCTATGGCGGTTGTGGGAGGAGAAGACAAGTATAGAACCACCTCTTTGTTGTCGTCTGATTGTGCAAACTGCATCTATGATTCGAGTAACGAGAAGCAGATTATTAAGGAGCACGGAACATTGGATTGTTCAGCTACGGGATTGTTCCATGGAAATGGAATCGTGTGCAAGAAATGAAGGGAGAACATCTTTGAAAACAGATGGTAAATTCAGAAAATAAAATCGCTATAGATGATTAATAAATCCATTATAATGCTCAATATCCGAATGGGAAGTGTAATGCAACTTTTAATCTTATTTTGATGAAAACTAAATCGAAAACTTAATCTTACAAAGTACTTTTGTATTTAAATAGGATCATTCAAGTTCAAAAATTCGGACCGAACCATTGGGATTGAACCAGAACTCATAATTAGAGAAAGTTAGTATATGGCATCTATTCGGTTTCAAAATCGGTTAGGTATCTCTTGGACTAGTGATTCAAGTTTCTTTCATCTTAATGAACTCGTTTTACTTGATTATAATTATAAAAAAATGGGTTGTGGTTTGGTTGTATTAATTTTTGGGTGGATCGGTCCGGATTATTCGTGTTTTTTGTTGTATATTTTTCGGATAACGGAAACAAATTAATTGGGTACCGGGTCAAATTTGCCCGAACATTAATGATTTTAACTAAAACTTTAAAAATTGAAATTCTAACTAATAAGACTCTAGGATTGCTTATTATACTTTTTTCGCTACTGTTTAGGGTGTTTTACTTGAAAAAACATCTTACAATGGATACCAATTTTGCATTATTTTTGGATCCATTTAGTAACTTTAGTTTCAATGCTAGAATCTTCAACTTACAATTAGTGACAAGTAGTTCTAGACGGATGCAAATATACTAAGATAAAATGAAAAATAATCAACATAAAGCAAACTAACATGACGAACGGACCTTAGTTGGTGGAACATTCATCAATATTAACAATTCGAATTCTCGCTAAAACTATCGACTACTTTCACTAAGAAAGTTCAAGAATGACAACATATATCAAAAATCAACATGTATCATAGCCAGTGTGTTAAGCTTTACAAATTATATCCATCATTAACAAGTCTTAAGTCACAAAACACTTTAAAAACGTGTTAAGCTTCACAAATTATATTCATTATTCTTGCCCCTTCACATCATTACCTTCATGTTATATATAATCTGATCTCTAATTAAATATACTAATTTTTCCCAGTCTAATATAAAAAGTCAAATATTATAAATATTAAAAGTGTAAAATAAACCATGTCCAAACATTAAAATATTAATCAATAAACTATCTTTATCAAGTTCTTGTATTGAATCTAAATCTTCTTCACACTCGACTATGTCGTTGTACTACCCAAGGCCAACCTTGGATGCAAATTAAACTTCCAACAATTGTAAACTCTCACTCTAGTGCTAAACACCGCTTCCAAAGGCACCATTAAGATATGAATGGCAAATAAATCTCTAGCCATTAATGATAGAATCATGCAGCTAGGACTATTTTTACTTTTCATTATTCTAAGAGTAAATTACAATAATGGTCCATGTGGTTTGCATGAAATTGCAATAATCGATCAACTTTTCAAAAAGCCACGAAAATGGTTCAATTTAAAGATTAAGTTGCAAGAATGGTCCAACATGAAAGTGTCCGTTTGTTTCACCGTTAAAGACTTTAAGTGTGCTGAACACGTGCGGGGCAAATCAGTAATTGTCCTAAAGGAAACCACACGAACTCAAATCTTCTCGTTGGCGGGTATAATTAATGACTTGCAGCCATCACTTCACTTCACTTCGGTGAATCTTGACCTGACCACCATATCTAGCATCAAAGCTCACAACTTAAACCTACCAAAAATGGACTCCGATCGCCGGTACAATGTATATTATCGGAATAACAGGACTTGGAAAATAAGAGATCGAGGTGTCGAAGGAGATGGCTACAAAGAATATGGTAAGTGTTCGATTATAAAAACTCTGTTACTTTGAGAATAAAGGAAACCTAAAAGTTATTATCTGTAATGCAGATGGTGATCTTAACAAATTTTCTCTTGAAATAAATCATGGCGGTCACTTTGTTCTTGCACCGACGACTGCGTATGTTCACGGCAAGGTTAGAATTGTTGATTACTTAAGAAAGCAAACCTTCAGTTTGTTTCAGCTGTATATCATTGTAAAGGCATCGGGTTATAGAACACCGGATCCGGTTTACTACCATTTCCGGCTGCCATTGGTTGACCTTGAGAAAGGATTGATTCCAATGTGCGCTGAAGCAGATGTGTTAAAATTATTTGCATACACTGACATTTGTAAAGAAATGGAAATTTATGTCGAACATGGTAAAAGTGTATTGAGTACATACAGAAGGGCACCTTTGCAAGATTATAGGTTGGACTTTTCACCCCCGGTGTCGCCTGAGATGAATAGAAATATTCCTAAGTTGCCTACCAACAGTACATCAAGAAAACAACTATCGTTTGACCTGAATACGATGACAAACTCAGGAGTAGATGCTACTTTAACCTCGTGTGTAGTTTTAGTTGTCACTAATGAAGATGAAGTGAATGCGGTAACTGTGGAAAATGGGGATAAGTCAACGGAAGTCGACGAATCATCAGACCCATTTGTGGATTTGTCCCCCGTTCATATAGTTGACCTGCATCTGCAAGACCCACCAATAATAGAAACGTACGATGACCTGTATGAGTTTGGCTGTACCGAGCCTGGACTTCAATGGGAGTTGGAAGATGATTACGGTTTTAATCTAGAGGCAGTTTGTGCAAGAGAATATAACGAAGTTGTTCAAAATGTCAACATTGTTACCAATGAACCCACATCTTTCACACAACCACAGATATGAAGAAGAGGATGCACAAGGTAATGCAAGTGATGGGGAGCTGTTTGTCTTTAACACGCAAGAAGAAGATTCAAGAGGGGAGTTTGATATAAACATGAGAGGATACACTTGTATGTTGGATCTAGAAGAACCAGAAGTATTTGATACGGATGAGTTTAGGAGTTATGTAAAACCAGCTTCACAACAGGAAGCCTTGTTAAGAAATCTGAAAAACCCGTTGTGTGTTCGGAAGGGACATTGCGTGAAGTGGATTTTTATGTAGGTGAAACATTTGTAAATAAGAACATCGTCAAAGAGGCTGTTATAAACCTAGGAGTTGTCAAAAGAAGAAAAATAGTTGTCACAAGGAATGAAATGAGAAGGTTGTCCGCCAAATGTGTGGGGATTGTTCTTGGGTTGAATGACCAATACGGATTGTACCCTCAAAATAGAAAGGGTAGAAAAGTCAATTCTGCAGATATATTTTACACGTGGGCTTTGCACGTGAGTTGGTCAGATGAAAATGAAGACTGGATGGTAAAGTGTTATAACCCCAATCACACTTGTCTTCAGACTAGGCAAGCGAACACTTTCACCCAACGTTACATTGCTAAGCGAATACAAACACAAGTCGCAGGCAACCCTAGCATACCAGTTAGTGCCTTGAGAGCTGAATTGCAAAGGAAATACAAGTTAGATCTGTCGTACATGAAGGTATTTAGAACCAAGCAACTTGCCCTAAATAAAATTAGGGGTGACTACGAATGACAATACGGCATGCTACGAGACTATGGGTTGGAATTACAGCTGCGAAACCCAGGAACGACTGTTAAAATTACAGTCAAAGATGAACCAAACCTAAGCTCCACCACACGTATTTTCAAAAGAATTTACATTTGTCTTGGTGCACTGAAGAATGGATTCAAATCTTCCAAGCGAGAAATACTTGGATTGGATGGTGCCTTCATGAAGGGTCCATATCCAGGACAACTTTTGAGTGCAGTGGGTATGGATGGAAATAATGGAATTTACCCCCTTGCGTATGCCATTGTAGAAACAGAGAATAAAAGTTCTTGGACATGGTTTCTAGAATGCTTTGGTGAAAATTTAGATATGGGTCCAATGACTAATTTCACATTCGTTTCTGATCGACAAAAGGTATGCACTGTTACATTGACAATTGTAAATCTCTTAATATAAATCTATTTATCATTGGTGTTCATATTTATATACAGGGTTTGTTACCTGCTGTGTTAAAGGTGTTTCCTTCAGTCGAACATAGGTTTTGTATAAGACATATACATGAAAACTTGAAACTACATTTCAAAAGCCCACCTTTGAAAGAACAGTTATCTGTGCAACATCGACTACGGAACCTTAATTTAGGAAAGCCATGGCTGTCATGAATAAATTAAACAGGGGTGCTTACAATTGGTTGATGAGCATCCCAAATAAACATTGGACAAGATCATCTTTTTCAGGTATATTTATCTCTTAATTATAATGGAACTTACATGAGTAGCAAATTGTTGACCCATTTAACTCAAACAGGTCGAGCCCATACAGATATATTGCTGAATAATCTATGTGAGGTTTTTAATGCAAAAATAGTTGATGGGCGTGACAGGACAATTATTTTTGCATTAGAGTTTGTTAGAGAGTACATGATGAGGAAAATAGTGATTGTTCAAAATATGATAGAGAAGAGTTCAGGCATACTTACACCAACATCACAAAAGTTGTTGGACAAAGTCAAAGAACATGCAAGTTTGTGTACATGCATATTCAATGGAGGAGGGAAGTATCAGGTGACGAGTGACCATTATGAACAATTTATTGTTGATATGCACAAAGGTGTTTGTTCATGTAGAAAGTGGGAGGTTTCAGGCATTCCATGTAAACACGTTGTAGCTGCTTTGTGGGATCAAGTGGCAAATGGTGAGTTGGTCAGTCAACCTGAAGACTTGGTTCATCCATGTTACCGTATGGAGACATGGAAGAAAATGTACAATTACAAAATTGAACCTATAAACGGCCCAGAAATGTGGCCAAAAGTGGTTTGCCCCACAACAATTTTACCTCCAAAACGCCACGTTCAGGTAAGTTAATACACACTTTCATGTGAAATACTTTTATAATTGTCTTAGTCCTTTTTTATAGATGAGTTTATGATTGTCACAGGTTGGAAGGCCCCAGGTTAAAAGAAGAAGGGGTATTGATGAGGTAAGATCACAAGGGAGTCAACCAACAGAAGCCAGTCAACCTAGTAGCAGTGGGACAAAGATGAGTCATAAGTTTATCATGATAATGTATGGAAAGTGCAAGAACCTGGGACACAATGCAAGATCATGCAAAACTAATGTTGGTGCATCATCTTCTGCATATGGAGGAGGTCGATGATTTGCAATGGTTATTTCAAGTTAGAAGAGGGATATGGTAGGCAATGTTGTTATGAGGGGTGAGGATGAGGAATATTTGCAAGGGTGAGTTGAAGAGAATGGAAGAGGTTTATTTGAATTGCGTCCTAGGATTGGTTGTTATTGTTAACTGTATCAGACAATTATCATGATTTTATAATGTTTGTAAGACACCATTAGGTGGTAATATTAAGACATAGTTTATGCTTAAATTAAGGCCTATGTTTGGTTTATTCGTTCAAATTTAAGACAGAATAGATGGAAATTAGATGGTTTACATACTGAATGTAAGTCTACAATTATGTATTAGATTAGTAGGCACGACTTATACAAAAAATTGTTTAATGACTAAATAAGTACATACAGCATAGTACATTACCGTCTCAAGACATAACCCTATTATAAACCACATATGGAACTTTAATTATACATATATGTTCTCATAATTATACATCATTAAACATAGTAACACGCCTCTCAAATTACAACCTTTAAAAGCCATAAAACAATAACGTATCTGTTAAGTTCACATAGTTGGTTGCTATAGTTAACAAAATTTTAGATAGTAGGTTACTAAAATGTGTTATATATGAGTCATACTGAATGTAAGTCTACAATTATGTATTAGATCAGTAGGCACGACTTATACAAAAAATTGTTTAATGACTAAATAAGTACATACAGCATAGTACATTACCGTCTCAAGACATAACCCTATTATAAACCACATATGGAACTTTAATTATACATCATTAAACATAGTAACACGCCTCTCAAATTACAACCTTTAAAAGCCGTAAAACAATAACGTATATGTTAAGTTCACATAGTTGGTTGCTATAGTTAACAAAATTTTAGATAGTAGGTTACTAAAATGCGTTATATATGAGTCAGTAAATCAATTATTAGGGTTTTAAGTGCATTGCCATATGACAGAAGAACAAAGAAATCAAAATAACATTAAACATACGTTAAACTATTTCATCATATTCATCCACCAAAAATACTTTCTTGTTCATCCAACAAAAACTCCCTTCCCCTAGTAACATACATCAAACAAAAACCAAAAAAAAAAAGTTCGCCTTTTTATTCACCCTTCAACTACCCCCACACCTTCACCTAGAACATTACGCTTTCAAAGTCGGTTGCCATACTGAGGCTCCCGCTCGATTTCTTTCATCTTTTTTTGTAACCGTCAATCTCCTTGCTAAGAAACTGTTGCATATCGTACATCAGGTTCATCATCTGCCCCGCCTTCACTTTCGATTCTTCCAGCACCTTCTCCGCTTGGACGTATTTGATGTACCTAGGACGTGTTTCCAACCGTTCAAACATGACATTCTTCATCTCATAGTCTGCATCAAACTTGCATTGGATTTCTGCAATGAGCCTACGATTGATCTCAGCCGTCTTGATCAAACTTTTGAGCATTGCTTCAAAGTCCTTGCCCTTCATCTTCTTGGGTGTCGATGTTGTATGTGATACCAATGCGTTGTTACTGCATTTATAATGATATCTAGCAAGATCATTTGGCGGGTGGTAGATATGACGTTTGAGTGGAACTCCATTAAATGTTCCTGATTTGAAAAGACTCGTATAGGGGCGGAAAGAAGTTTCAAGACCCACAATTGACTTCCTAATTAACCCTAATTGTCAAGGACTTTTTTGGTAAATCACGCTTTTTTATATCGATTAAACGTTACAATTCCGCCAATATTTTTTAATTATCTAACGCCATATTATTTTTAACAAACTGGAGTAACTACTGCAACTAATATGGTATTGCATTGTAATCAATACAATGAACATCAACTAAACTATCAATATCAGTTGTTCTTAATATTTTTTCTGCAAACAATAACATCTTCATAATATTATAATCCTCATCCCACAAATTTATACGAAACAAACAACATGTTCGATACTACAATATTTTCATTGAAATATTTAGGTGGATTCATAAAGCAACATTACATTTGCTAAACTAAAGACTTACAAATACGGAATAAGTTAACCTACTTTAATATCCGATATATTATAATACCCAAAACACTTGAAGGTTACAACATTCAAAAACCTACCTTAGTGTACTCAAATATGGTGAACATGGCGTAACATATGAAAAATATCCACGACATAACCAGTACAATCTTATATTTCATGGCCCCTCGATCTTCACCTTCAAGCCTTCTAATTTCCGCCTCTAGGTTCCGCCTACCCTGTAACAAACCAAGTATTATCAACACTGACCTCCAGCACATAGGAGGATCGAACCAGGATACAAAACCGCATCGAGTACATCTCCAAAATCTTCGCCCAGGATTCTCGTTTGTCCATGAAGTGCACATGTACGCCATTGTTCCACAAACACAACGCACCATTCTTGATGTCAAAGCCTCTTCTTTTCTGATCTTAAAACTGAGCTATATAATCGACTGTGTTTTGTTGGATGTCTTTAAGATTTCTCCTACTCCCGCCTATAAATGCATCCTCCTCACATAAAAAGACTTCCTTACCCCTTCATATTTTTTGAATTTTTTTGTTAACGGGAAAAACTAACGGTGTCACAGAACCTTAATTCAAGTTGGACCATTCTTGCAACTTAATCTTTAAATTGGACCATTTTCATGGCTTTTTGAAAAGTTGGTCGATTATTGCAATTTCATGCAAACCACATGGACCATTATTGTAATGTACTCTTATTCTAAAATATTCACTACTAGAAAAAAAGCCTTTAATGACTGACATTGTCAGCCTTTAAAGGATATAGTTGACAGACAAATGTCGGTCATTGAAAGTCCAGTCATAAATGAAATATGACAGACATTTGTCTGTCATAAATTTACGACATACATTGATGACAAACAATTATGACATACAATTACGACAAATATTTAGGACTGATTATTTGTAAGTCGTAAACTTTTTTTAATTTTTTTTAAATTATTGTGTGACATTTTTTATTTCAAGATTTTACGTTTTTATAAGAAAATGTATATTCTTTTAATTTAAATATACTAACATTTAAATAAATCACATTAAA
Source organism: Cichorium intybus (assembly GCA_023525715.1). Classification (NCBI taxonomy): domain Eukaryota; kingdom Viridiplantae; phylum Streptophyta; class Magnoliopsida; order Asterales; family Asteraceae; genus Cichorium; species Cichorium intybus. Next base: position 134,300,097 of record CM042012.1, read on the forward strand.
TTTCGCATGACAAAAATATATCATATATATAAAAAATCCATTACAAAATGAGTATAGCTTTTCAATTACATAATAATGATCATCAAAATTAAAAGACTAGCGAGATTCATGTTCCTTATGTCCACAAGTTTGTTCACTTCAACACCAAAGATTCTTCTCTTTGGCGTGGGTTTTACATGAAAAGAAAGCTTCCTGGCCACTAACCATTTCTGAAAGAAAAAAAACCAAACTTCACCAACAAAAAAGTGATCAAATATTTTATAATATTTTGATGATTTTAAGGTCTAACTTAAAATACACACCTTCTCAGTCGAAATTGAACCACTGAAATGATTTTGGGCGGTGTTGCTTCTCTTTCAAGTGGAAGTTCCTGTTAGAGATTAATCCAGTGAGTATGATGATGTAAGTTACAAAGTAATGATATCATAAGTTAATAAATAAGTAGGACAAAGAAAAAACAAACCTGCAATCCAGTTGGATCACAAAGCATCACGTATAACTGATACTATACCTTCATTTTCTTGCAAACAAAAGCTCATAGAGGATTCACAAAATGCCTGACAGAAACAAATTTAGAAAAACAAGAGAAAACCTTCATAATGACAAAACCACAAAATACTAGTGATGTTAAAAAAATGTACATAGGAATTAAATAAAAACCTGTAAATTCATCATCAAGATGGATGGACTATGGTATTTGACACGCAACAAACCTACAAAAACAAAACAGATTCATATTATTTCTAAACCATGAGAACTTCTCAGGAGACATCATGATATATTAACTGAACCGTAACTGTGAATGATCATGTGAATTGCAAAAAACCAGAAGGGTCATCAAGATGCATGGATAATAAGCAAACCTACCATGGACAAAACAAAAATCCTATTATTTCCAGGACAAAATATCAGAGACAATCACTATGGGAACTAAGAAAAAGAAAGAAAGATTTTAAGACAGGAAAATACACTAACCAACTGCAAGTGTCGACCATGTGGAGCTTTTTCAGCAAAACCTGGATGTAGAAATATGTGCAATCATGCACGGGCATTCTTAGACCTATAAGCAAGTGAAAAAGACGAAAAGTTCTCATCATGATGAACTATGGAATATTAGCAATCTTTAAAAAGAAAATGATCATAAGATGTCAAGAAAAACGAACAAAATGGTCATCATGAAGCCTGGACTATGGTATTTGGCACCCAACAAACCTTCAAAGACAACACATCCTATTAAACAATGTAGAAAGGATGCCAGTCATCATAGAAACTAGGAGGAACGAATGAAAGGTTTGTACAACATGCCAAGATACTAATCAAACTTCAAGGGTCGACCATGTATCGTTCTTTCCGCAAAACCAAGTACTAATAGCCTTTTCAATAAAACTTCTTTCTATCTTTAATCACAGGGTATCACTAATCAAAAGCAAGTGTCAGCCATCTTTTGTTCTTTCAGCAAAACCTGGATTACCAAATATTAAAGCCAGCCTCTAAGTGACATTTCATCGAACATCTAGTGGGGCAAGGCTGAAATCGTTACCTTGTTGGCTTCAAGCTGATTTGTCAAGCTTCAATCAATTGACGACAAACAACAGATGATACAGGTTAAGTAGCAATTGATAATTGATGAGGTAAAGTACCAACTAAGTAGCAACATACGTTACCTTGTTGTCTTCAAGCTGTTTCGTCCACCTTCGTGTTCGTCAACGACAGTCGTCACGAGGACTAAAGGGGTAAATGTGAAGTCAATATGAAGTATGAAGAGTATTGTATCGATCGACGAGCAGGGCAGACCGATTGATAAGCACAACGAGCAGGGAAATCGCGATGAAGAAGGTTGTACCGATCGGTGATGAAAGGTAGAGAGAATGTCATTTTGCTTTGGGAGATATCTATTCTTTGACCTAGGCGAGGGGGGAATCTCATTCCAACACATTTAGAGGAATAATTTTTTTTCTTTATGTCATCAAAATACTTATCAAATGTTACTTTCATTACCAATGCAATATACAAAAAGTAGCATTTCGAATGACAGAATCCAATACTATACGAATGGAATTAATATCTTCAATACATGTGTCTTGATCATAGAGAGTGTCATAGCAACACTCAATGTAAGATCGTAAATGAATTTAGAAATAGACATAAATCCCTAACATTTTTTCCAATCATTTGGTGAAGGTACCGAGAAACCCATATTTTCAATCTCGATCCAAAATTCATATTCCTCAAGATCATGTATCTTCAAGTGGCTCTCAAGAACACCCAGAACATACACTATGTGTATGTGTTCGATTCACTCAAAATGATAGAGGAGAGAGATCCGAAAATTACCTTATATATTAAACCCCGTAGGTTTCTAGAAGGTTTCTTTGGGGGGTGCCGGGGTGTTTGGGTTTTTAGGGGGGTACTGTTTTTTTGAAGTATCTCCTTTAGCCACGTAGCTTTTCTCCACAAATCAAAGACGCCAGCTCATGCCCTAGAAAATACATCTGCCTCATCACCGCTTTCCCTCATCTACCTTTATCTCGCTTCCGATTTATTCTCTCACAGTAACACACATATCCACGACGACTCTTTCCTCACTTTCTCTCTCTAAGGTTCGATGAAGAGAAGTAAGAACCAGAGAAATATCATGCGAGCTGCAACCTGGAGGAGGAGTCCGCCATCATAGTCCCTTCAATTCCTCGCCAAATTCAACTGGAGAAAAACTAGAAAGACGGTGGATTCGTAGATACAAATTTGGAGAGATAAAAAGGGCTCGCGGATTTCATAAACATCCAAACTCGTCGATTTTCCAGGTCAGTTTTGCTCATTTAATCGTTTCATATGAACTGATTATTCTGTTATTACTGGACAGAGATGCAATTACCCATTGTTCCAAACTGATTACGCCTCTATTTGTTCGTTCTCATCCTTAATTACAGAGCATTTGTGGGATGGGGTTGTTGCTGTCGTTTCACGGTTTACCACTTTACCCTTCTTCTATTAACATCTTTGAATTTGATAACAATACCCTTCTTGGATACTAATCATGAATAATTATGTGTTAAACAGAGCATCTGTTCTTACGAAGATTACGCAAATCAAGAAGGTTCCAACAGAAATCGCTCTGATTCTGTGATCGACACCAATCCAGCAAAAGTATATAACTTTAGTCCTTTTAATCTACAATCTTGATGTTTAATTTATTTTATTAGGCTTTTTAGGGCTCTTTCTGTGTTTCTTAATTTGAGTAGGCGTGAATTCATTTAGGGGTTTTCGGATTTGATTTCTTATTGCCAATTTACGCAGATCTACACTTTCCAAGTAGGGATCACATGATTTTGGTTGTTCGTTAAATGAAATTACAGTTCTTTGTAGCATGATCTTTGCAATATAATTTTATATCCAAACAACCTGAATTTTTGAAATTAAAGAACGTTTGTGCATCATGGGTTTTTATTTGTACTTGCATTTGGATTTTTATGTTTTGCAGTTTGCAAAGGAACACCTGATTAAGGATTGTTGAAATTTAAAATTCCATGTTTTCTTTATTTAACTTATTGATTTTTGTTTTTGTTACAAGTTGGTTAAATTTTTATTGGACCTTTAATAACACTATGGAATGTCTTTTATATATAATACTCATATATTATTTGTTGACATGGTATTTATTTATTTCTTTTGTTTCAGGAGCATTTTCAAAGTACAATGTGTTGACAGGAAGAAATGAAAGTAAGATGCTATAATAAATTAATTACTTGAACTACATTGTTATTTATTGCATTTAACCTTATTTTCTACAGCTATCATCGTGAGTATCGCATTCTCTTTCACCCCTGCTTCATTTGCAGTTGCTATTGTGAAGGTATGTCACTCTTTGATTGGCTTCTTAGCCTATTCTTGTGTATTGCTTAAAAGGATGGTTTTATGATACATGTCTTATGCAGGAGCGTGAAGTAAAAGTCGAACATCAACAACTAATTACTGGGGTAACCTCTTTTTGTTAACACTTTTCTTTTGTTATCACTGCATTTGTTAGGTGTATGGCAATCAAGTCTTTTACTGGGTTACTATTACTAATACTCAGGTATCTATACTTTCGTATTGGGTATCAACATATATATGGAACTTTATAAGTTTCTTAGTCCCTTCCTCATTTGCAATGCTTCTCTTTTACATCTTTGGTAAGTCTTCAAACCAGACTCCCGTTTTACATAAATTGGCGTGTCAACATTATTGTGCGAATGTAATTTTGTCAACATTGTTGTCATCTTTGTAACTTAGAACAGTTCATTGGAAGTGGTTCTCTATTGCCTACAGTCCTCATTCTGTTGGAATACGGCTTTGCAATTGCATCTTTAACATATTGCCTAACGTTTTTCTTTTCAGAACATAGTATGGCACAGATAGATTTCTTTCAAATCTTTTCATTACATTTGTGAAACAAATGTATGCTGATTGTTTTTTTTTATATTTTCTAGAACGTAGTACTTTTGGTCCACTTTTTGACGGGGATTGTTGTTATGGTGATACCGTTCATTATGGGATTGATACCCGCAACTCAACACATGAATGACTTCATCTTTATTTCTTTTCGATTTACCAATTCCTTGCATTTCTAAAGTAAGTGCATCTAACTCAGACATTTCCATTCCCCATTCTTCAGGTTCATCTTTAATAACCGTTGACCCTTCATCATGGTCAATCATTCGTCTCCTTTTATTCATAATACCTTCTTCAAGATCCTTCCTTTTGTCATGGTGTACCAAATTCTGGACAAAATCAGTATTTTGCATTGCTTTTGCTAAAAAACTCATTATCTTTTGCTGATTCTTTTCCGTTCCTTGCAATCTCATTTCCATGGCTCGAAGGTGGGCCTTGGTATTTTGTTGTTGTTGCCTCATTCTCACTAATTCCATCATTTAAATCTGTTTGCCACGCCTCAAACGTTTCACTTCACCATCAATTCCAAATTTTCCAACTTCCACACAAGGTTGGGAAGGTTGGAGTGAAACTGGTTGTGAATTAAAGAAATTTAATAACTACATGGACTAAATTTTTAGTTTACTCTTTTTTTATAAGAGATAACCTTGTGCATATGACATGATTTGTGGTTATTTTTATATTGATTAAACGATTATAACTTTTTGATCGTTTAATTTTTTTCCTTTGTTATTCGGTTTATATCATGGTAAAATACTGAAATCCATTATTTACTTTCATCATTTTATTGGTTTTAAACAATAGCCACTGAACCAGTTTTTTTTATCGATTTAGCCCTTGAAGTATATCACAATAACTATAAGTATGTGCGTATATATGCGTATATATTAATATATGTATTTGTTTGTTGGTGATCAGGCACATTTGTAGCATTGGCACCAAGATTTGATGTGTCACGAGGGCAAAAGAGTCGATACTTTAAGATTGCTTTATTGGGATATGCAGTTGGTGTGGTTCTTACAATTGTTGTCATGAACTGGTTTCAAGGTGCGTAGGTTGGTGATGATGGAACCAGGATTTGGGATTGTTTTAATGTTTTTTACAACAAAGACACGCTCACTTTAGACATTTTTACTATTAATTGTTTTTAGCCTCAAATTTGATTTGGTTTTTTGGATGAAGATGTTACCTTTCTAGGTTGGGGATTTTTAAAGGCTGACAGTGATATTATATATTTGTTTAAAATAATAAAGTTTTGTGTGTTTACTAAAATTTTGTAATTGACTTTTTCAGGTATAGCAAGACCTGAACGACTTCATCATATCGCTCTTGTATGTAAGTAATTGTATGTAAGTACACTGCTATCATAGGTAAGGAATTGATATATATATATATATATATATATATATATATATATATATATATATATATATATATATATATATATATATATATATATATATGTGTGTTAATTTATTTGTATATGTGTATTATGAAAAGTATACTATATTGATTATCACACGATTTAAAAGGAATTTTAGCATTCTCTGTTTATAATTTAAAGTTTTATTATTTTCTTTAGCTACAGGAAACAACACCTCAAACCCCATATCCAGATTGGTCACAGGTGCATGCTATGATAAACAAAAATTCCTGACTTTTTGTTACAAGATTTAAATAATTCTGATAGTAGTTTATGATGGTTATTTTTAGGATTGTTATACCTCTGGATATGCTCCACCTTATCCATATATGTGGGGTGGCGTTGTGATCATCTCCATTTTGTATTAATTTTTTTAAAACGTGTTTGGTTTTGCGGATTCCGACGGAATCGGAATCTCGAATTCCATTCCGTGGTTGGTTGCCATACCAAACAGATTCCTTTAGAATCCCGAGGGAGGGTGGATTTACTGAATTTCATTCTTGATTTTTATAAGAAAATACCAAATTGGCTTGGTGAACCCATTTCAAATGAAATCAATAAGGGGTATTTTAGTCATTTTAACTGAATTTATCCCTTTTATGTTAATGATTTCAGCATCCTATGGTGTCGCCATATGGGACTCCGCACCAGGAGTTTATGGTCATCCCGGAATGTCTTTACATTATGTATGTCTTTTTCACCTCTCTAGTGACTTCCTTGCCTGCAACCAACCCAAATAAATACGACCTCTCTGAGATACAAAAACAACCCTTACTCCCTTAGATTGTAAAACATTTTATTTCATCATAATAATTATCTATATTATAAAATAAATATTTAGTTCAAATTTTCTTGGCATAAAGTTCACAATATACGACAGTCAACCACCACACAATGGTGCAAAGCCCTTATGTAGCAAATGGTTTTTTCTTATTGAATTCTTATTATGTACCAGAAAAACCAAAATTTTATTGTTTGTTTACAGTCTCATATAAATCTTCTTTTGATATTTTCATATTTTGAACTACATCTATAGTTTATACATTTCAGATTAGTCCATTACTATGACATGCCATAATTGAAATAATGTTGCTTCTTATTATAGATGAAAAATGTGAGAACGCCAAATTGAAGCAAAGTTACGGTAAGTATGTTGTTATTTTTTATATATATTTCATTATATAATTGGAAAATATTTTATTATATATTATTTTTTTAAAGGTTTAATCGCATAAAAGAACAAGTCAATACAAAAAAAAAAGACAAATTAATAACTTAAAAAACCCTACAACCGCTTCAATACCTAAGAAAATAACAGTTACAGAAAAAAAAACTGGTCCACCACGCATAACTAAGACCCGTGCGGAGCACGGGAATAAACTAGTTAGAATTAATTGAGAGGAGAGAGGGTTTTAATTTTGTGGTGTATGGAAGGAAAAACACTCATCACCTTTTGCATGTCCATTTTGGCATTTATTGGTGAAGTGTGTAAGAAAGGCTTTCATCATTACACTACAAAAGGACAATATTCACATGGTGACATGAAAATGTTACACTAAGAAGCATACAAGTTTGATTATTTACAAGTCACATATTTAACTAATCAAACTTGACTCCAATAGTCTATCTTTTTATTTCTAGCTTCAAGTTAACCCTCAACTTGATATTAGCAAACTAGATATGGTATGTTGCATTTATTGTTTGGACTTTGTACGCGACTAGGAATTATGCAATTATAATATTATAACAATGGGTATATCTCCAACAATTTTGTGGTTATAGTTCTATGTAGAACCATGAAAAATGGTTGATAAACACTATAATAAAACATATAGGTCGCACCTGCCACAAAATTAAATGGAAGTTTATCAATTGCTAACATGTGGGCTAGAGACTGTCGTTATTCGTTATTTAATCAATTTTACAATATGTCAAATTATTCTCATCCCATATTGAAAACCTATTTGTGTTTGACCACCATGAATATTATCTACGAAATGTTATATTTCTTTGAGTGAAGGTTAAGACTAATAGTCAGTCTTTGATAAGCATCATAATAGCTAGTTTCAAGCTAATCCAAGATACCTCAACCTATATAGTCGTCTTAGATGGCCAATAGTCAGTCTTTGATAAGCATCATAGTAGCTAGTTTCAAGCTAATCCAAGATACCTCAACCTAGATAGTAGTTTTTATGTATATAGGATTGAAAACCAATCCCTAATACATGGAAGTATTAGTGATATAAAATTAGTCTTTAATATTATCTCAATTAATCTTTATTGTGTTTTCTTTTAATCTCCGATTTTACATCATATTAGTCCCTGTTACTATCTTTTGGGGATTGAATATCATTCATTGGTAATATATTAGTCCATGTTACTATCTTTTGGGGATTGAATATCATTCATTGGTAATCAATATATCATAATTGAACATTAATATCTAAACAAGCTGAAGTAATCAAAATTATATATCGATATTTATGTCTATTTATAGAGTACGAAAAATTATAAATTTTGGTATATTTAATTCTTTTCGAAAAAAGTAAATCTAAAAATTAAAAAAAAAAACAAAGGAAACGGGTGATGCATGCGAGTCTAACTAATAATTATACATCATTCTTTGGCGTTGATATTATATATCTCAACCTCATGATTGGTTTTTTGATTTCTTGTTTTTTTTCTTTACTAAACACACACACACACACACACACATATATATATATATATATATATATATATATATATATATATATATATATATATATATATATATATATATATATATATATATATATATATATATATATATATATATATATATATATATATATATATATATATATATATATATCCAGATAGAGATGTGGATAGATATGTTCTTTTGAGAGCAACAAATAAAATGAGAACTGGATAGATATGTTCTTTTGAGAGCAACAAATAAAATGAGAACGTGAGAACACATGTGAGCGATTCATTAAACTATATTATAGAAGGGTATTTTTTGGTATTATAATATTTAATAAATGATAGATCCAGTTGAATCTCCTACTATTATGGAAATTTGAACTTTCCATATATTATAGTCTTTATCACCTAAATATTATATATATATATATATATATATATATATATATATATATATATATATATATATATATATATATATATATATATATATATCATTATTATATATAATCGTCTGAATATCTAGATTTTAAGCAAATGGATTCAAAACTTTGAAGAGATGTGCTCTTTAAAGAGCGCGTGGTTTTTTCTTTAAGCGCGTGTCATACGTGCTTACCAAGTTAAAAGAAGGTTTTTTCAGGGATTTTATAGGACTTTTTAGGAATAAACAATAGGACATATCACATACTTCCTACTCAAGTTGTAGAAAGTTATAGGATACACTTGTATCCCACCACCGATCATCTATCTTCTTCATGACGCTGGTTCTAAACACTCACCCTTTGAAAGTTTGTACCATGTGCCCTTATCGTTGGTTCCACCAATGTTTTACCTCCACAGCTCCACCATTGACACACTACTGTTAAACACCGCTCCACCCTCTTCTCTCCATTCAATAAACTCTCGATTTCTTAATTCCTTTATGCTCTGTCTCTTACTGCCTCCAGCGTGTTGAGTATGAAGCCACTCTTATGGTTTGTCAAAGAAGCTGTAGAGAAAAAGTGTGAAGGTTTGAACAAGGTTGTCAACAAAAGGAGGAAGACTTGTAGGTGGTTGTTTATTCAAAGCTTGCTTCTATATTTGATTTTAACATTCTCATTTTCACACTAATTTATGTATATTATATACATTCCAAGATGTATATAAATAGAGCTTCAGTTGAAGAGATTTATGCACCACACAACACCATGTAACACAGAGAGAGTGGAGAGTAGCACCAAGAAATAAAACTCCTAGTTACCCACCGTGGACGTAGGTCAGTTTTGGACCGAACCACGTTAAATTCTTGTGATCTTATATTGTGAGCTGAGTGTGTGAGTTTCGTGTTCGTATGCTAAGTGTCTCGATCCTAACAAGTGGTATCAGAGCCTTGGTATAGCTCCAGAGGGTGATTTTCTGTTTTTGGTCGAAAAATTTTTGTCTCAAAAATGATTTTGGTGTACGCCGTTGGAAAGGTCTCGTTCCGCAGATTCCGAAAATATATTTTTTTGGATTTTTTGACCGCTGGAAGACCTCCAAATCGCCGGTCAAACGTTCGCCGGAATAGTGACCGAAGAAACCAGATCGCCGGAGAAGACGACACTGTAGCGCCGGAGTCTACCGGAAAAGACGATACTGTAGCGCCGGAGTCCGCCGGAGAAGACGACACTGTAGCGGTTCCTGTAGCAGTACTGTAGCATCTTTTCAGTAAATTGCAACAGGTCCCTGAAGTTCCAGAAATTGCAAAACAGGCCCCTGAAATTTCAGGAAAGTGCAGTTTAGCCCCTGAACTTCAGAAAAACTGCAGTTTGGTCCCTGAACTTAAGAAAAATTGCAGTTTGGTCCCTTAACTTTGTTAAAGTCGCAAAACAGTCACTCCAACATTTGTTTTGGGCAGTTTAGCCCGAAAATAATTTGGATGGGGATTATATTTTGCAAATAACGAGCCAAGAACAGTTGAATCAAAATTCTATTTAATCGGTGAAGAACAGTTGAACTCAGAAGAAATTTAAAGAAATCGAAAACCAGTGCCAACAGCGTTTGTCGGGTTTTATCGATTCAGTTTAAATTTTCAGTTTCTGATTCTCAGTTCGGTATTCCGCTGTAGTTTAAATAGGTTGATTATTTAACATAGTTCAGAAGAACAGTCGTTAAGTTCAGACAAGGCTTCGTTTAGTAAAGATTGAAAAGTTGGTGGAAAACACAGATTGAGGCTTTATATGTCAGAAAGTTCAAGATGTGGTATTGGTAAACGGAGAAAATTAGAGAATTACAGAAGATCAGACGTTCAGACAAATCCAGCGATGATCAGAGTTTCAGGGGTTCAAGAACAGATCATGGGATGAACAGATCAAGTAATTAAGAGAAAATCCGTTTTCGGTAGATCCAGCAGTGATTAGAAAGTCAGCAGACTTAGGTGTAATCACGGGATCAGAAAGTTTAGTGTTATTCATGACGTTGAGGTGTGGACATTCTTTAGAGTCGATGTCCAAATAGAGGAAATTCTGCTTCTGAGAATGTGTCTGAGTTTGATGCATTGGGACTCAGTGGAAGGCAGTGAAGACTCTTGGGTCAAGAATTCTGGTGCTTCATTTCACGCTACCCACAGCAGTGAAGCACTGCAGAATCTGAAAGTTGGAGACTTTGGAAAGGTAAGACTTGTGAACAATGAATGTTCGCTGTATATGGTCGGAAGACCGTCTGAGGGAGTGACCGTCCCAGTTCAGAAGAGAAACAAAGTCCGGTTCACAGAATCTCATGGGCAGAAGAGGGTGACCTTTTGCAAGTAGGAAGCCTAGAGCTACAAGGAAGATTCAGGTTGAACGAGCATGGAAAGGTTCAAAAAAATCAGTCGAAGGATATTGTGGCAATAAGAGCACAGAGTATTGTTTCAGTTGCAGGGTTTTGCAACAGTGGGAGCATAGGTCGTGTTTCAATCATAGGTCCAGGACGACAGTGGATTTAGAACCAGTTTTCAGCTGTAAAAGTCTCTCCGGTTTTGATAACTTGCTAAACATGGAGAGTGTTGTTGTTTGTTCTCAGATTGTTCCAGGATTCGGTAGTTCATTTTCAGCGGGAGCCGATAGGGACAGAGAACGGGTCAAGGGCAGTTTAAGTCATGACGAACATGTTGAAACTCATGGGAGTTTTAACGGGCCTTTCAGGTTAACTGATGAGAAGGCCGGGGTAACTAGGAAGGAGCTAAGATCAAAAAGTGTTTTTTGGGATGCACAGTTGAAGCACAGGTGAAGATTGTTCCGTGGCTTCAAGTGGGATATTGTTGAGTATGAAGCCACTCTTATGGTTTGTCAAAGAAGCTGCAGAGAAAAAGTGTGAAGGTTTGAACAAGGTTGTCAACAAAAGGAGGAAGACTTGTAGGTGGTTGTTTATTCAAAGCTTGCTTCTATCTTTGATTTTAACATTTTCATTTTCACACTAATTTATATATATTATATACATTCCAAGATGTATATAAATAGAGCTTCAGTTGAAGAGATTTATGCACCACACAACACCATGTAACACAGAGAGAGTGCAGAGTAGCACCAAGAAATAAAACTCCTAGTTACCCACCGTGGACGTAGGTCAGTTTTGGACCGAACCACGTTAAATTCTTGTGTTCTTAATTTGTGAGCTGAGTGTATGAGTTTCGTGTTCGTATGCTAAGTGTCTCGATCCTAACACAGCGATGACCCAATTTTTCCTCTCCGATGTGCTAAGCCAATCGGTCACTAGGTGATGTAGGTGAGAAACCCAAATCCGCAAAGCTTAGTTAAAGCTTAGTTTGGACGCTGTTGGCTAATGTTTGTTGTGTCGTCACTTTCGGATCAACATCCGGAAGAGGCTTTTTTGCGCTCATCTCCTTCTCTTCAGGGATATGTAACTTCAAGCCATCAACATTTGGTTTGGGAAAACTACATACCTTGATGCTAACCTATAAACTCCTTAAACCACCTCTTAAAGTGAACGTGATCAGATAATTAAGTTCCTAAATAATTTTCTTCTCCACATATTTCTCTAACATGGCTATTTTTTTTTTCAATTAGGGCACCTTGATTGCTACCCCGCTGGGAATCTATCAAAAGCTTTTCATGCTTGATTCTTCTATTCTTGGTACATATCAGTTTCCAACGATAATTATATATAATCGTGTGCTTTGAAACAACCCCGACCAGTCGGCCTGTGGTGCGACTTCAAACCCACACCGACGACCAGCTTCTATCCTTCCAATAAAAAATCATTGACGTACTGATTTGTTCATGTCTAAGTCAGCTGAATGTCGGCTGCTGCTCTTGACGCTGCTTGCCACTCGTGCTTTCCTTTACTGCCTCAAACAACAGACTCATCTTGCTTTTCTCTTAAATCGAAAAAGAATACCATTCCTTTGCTGTAAAGAAACCTAAATATTATGTTTTGTTATTCACGAATTGAACACTTTGAACGGTTTTCAATTTCTCATTAGTAATCATTTAAAGCTTTGATAGTTGATTGATTTTCTTCTGAAGACCAATTTCCAATTGATCCCCGGTTTGATTTTAGGTTTCAGCAGCGATACCCTTGAGAACGTGAGTTCCGTTTTTTGTTTTATGTATATACTGATTAATTATTTGATTTAATTATGTGAACAGTTATGAATCTTCGGTGATTGTCTTTTCCCCAATGAAACGTGTCTGTCTTACCTTCTATTCCTCTTTCTCCCTCGCTTCAAGTTTATCGGGATTATTGGTGCTTTAATTTTTATTTTGTCACTCATATTATTCTTAATTTCTTACTTTAAGAAACATTTACACGGTTGTACTTAATGCGTTTGGGAAGGCAAGAAGACAGGTGGAGGCAGTCAATGTATTTCACCTTAATGCACGTAACTTGTAAATTCTGAGTGAATTTTAAAATTTTTCTTTGTTAGATTCTATGTTAGACTTTTATTTTAGATTAATCATAATAAATTTATCCTTTTAGTCATTTAGGATTTCTTTAGACATGTTTGTTATATGTGTAGATTGAGTTTGTGTTATGGGGTTTCAAACTTTTTCTCATCGGAATGTGTGTTTGTTATGGTAGTGGTTTTCGGTTTGTGTTGTTAAAAGATGACCAGTTCCATGATGTACACAAAGTATTCGATGAAATGCTTAAACTCATGGTGCTTGTTCCACATTGCAGCTTTTTATGTGGTTATAAAAGATTGTGCATCATAACTTAAGGTCAATAATTATGGAAATTTTATTTTAAATTTTCAATCTTACTCATTCAGAAATGGATCAGATGCATTTCATGGAATATATTTTTCAAAGTGTTATGCATGGAAAGATTTCGATTTTGCTGAAGTTGGGGGTTATTTGATTACCTCGACCGACTACTCTTTCATTTTTTTGTTTAAAAATCTACAACTAAATGCAAGAAGAAATTAAACAAATTAAAATGGTAAGCCACGTGAATGAATGGAACCTACTTCTATTGTTTTCATGATATCTTGCCGAACCCAGTAATTATTTTGCAATGTCTACCTTCTGTTTGAACTTTTTGTTTCCTTTAGTCGAAGGGTCCAAACGGCACTGTTACTATCTTGATCCGCAAGTCCAGCCGGGTACTCGGACCCGGACCTGAACATGACCCGCCACCCTTGGGTCCCTCATCATACAAAAGCGCGATGATAGAAGCCTGTTGTTGGTGTCCGCCGTTTTCGTTCAAATCCATTGGTGAATTTTTTTTTTTTTTTTTTGGACCGGCGACACAGTAAAACCACCTTCTGCTCCCCCAGGTCGGCATTTAGCCGGCGGCCCGGGTCCTGCAGCCTGTGCCTCCACGCCAAGGAAAAATCCCCCACATGGGGCGTCAACCAGGCTTGAACACGGGACCTCTCACCCACTAGGTATATAACCCGATGCATCCACCCAGTTGATCTGAGCTTCACTTGCTATTGGTGAATTTGATTGGTAGGTGAGGCGGTACTTTGAGGGATTTATCATTTATTCAGTCGAGAATTTCAATGCTGCAAAACCCAAGGTGAGATTGTTACAAAATCCTGTAAAGAAAATGGTGTGTTTGTTTGCTGGACTGTGGCCGGATTAAAATGAAAATCTTGCCCTTGCACCTTCCTTCCTTCCCTATTGAAAGTTTGACAACCCCATACACTCACAGTTGGTACCCTTTTTGTTAGATACCAAATATTCGAACAAATCACATTTTGTTGATTTCTTAGGGTTCTAAACAAATTATTTTACGCTTAATAAGGAAAATGTCAGATCTGCATATAAAATAATATAACATTTTCTTTCACTTTATAACTTTTTATTTAAGTTTACTTTTGTCAATTATTGCAACTATTACGTAATTAATATTGGTAGTATTGCTTTTGTTTAACAATGAGATTTTGCCTTTATTAAAGAGTACTAGTTGTAAGACCCGTGTATTACACGGGATGATACAAAATAATTGTTAAATAAAAAAACCTAAACACTAATAATTATGCATAAAATATTCTCGACATTATATAATGAAATTTTTGGATATATACATTATTAAATTAAGCACTAAATATGGTATTATTTTGTGTTATATATAAAAATATGTAGTTGCTTCTTATTAAATATAAAACTATGATGGTAAAGTAAATTTAAAAAAAATAGTTAACTTTAATTTGATATGGTTAACTTTAATTTTACTTATTTTGGTAAAAAATAGTAAAAGTTTGTTAGTATTTGTAGTGTTTGTGTAATGTTTACGGTTTAAAGGTTTGGGTGGACCTTGTTATTCCAAACCATGAATGTCTTATTATTTATTAGGAGACTTGTTAATTATTTTAAGAAATATCTACATTTATCATTTTACGAAAAACAATATATACTTTTTGTGTATGTGTAGTTAGCCGAATAAGATCTCTAGTTTGATTGAATTATTAAATGAATATAAATAAAGAACCTATTTTATTGTTTAACTTTGTGTTTTTGTATATAGAACCGGATCAATCTAAAAACTAATAAATGAATATTATTTTTTTCAAATAAAATTTTTACATAATTTTCAATTAATCTGATTTAAATTTGCACACTGCAACAGTCATTGAATGTGGGGGTGATAATAGTTTCTTTTCAGTTAACAGTTCCATTTTGACGATTTGGGTTTAAGGTTTATGGTTTACGGGATGAAATGGGTGGTATCCTTAAATAGTACCCGTGCAATACGGCAGATAGAAAACATAGTTTCTTTTTGATAAGATATCTATTTTCGAGAACATGTCATATTCCAAAACCATACAATGTATTAGTAAATAGTTAAATTTCGGCCAAATACTCATTTCCAAAATCATAATGTTTTTCAATATATTTCTTATGGTAATAATTTCCGGCAATTTGAATAATGACAAGTTTGTTGCTATTCAGTAACAACGGTTTGAGAAAATGTACAACTAACATACATTATAGGAGTAGGAGTGGGATATATTTGCCGTTGACAAAAAAATTAATTGTCATTAGAAGTTAATTATATTTCATAACTTTGTTGCTTATTAGCAACCATTATTAGAATATATGTAACAATTTCTAATTTGATTATTAATATGCAATATAATTAACCCAGTACTTAATAATTAGATGTAACAAATTTATTCAAACTTTTAGTTTTAAAAATTCTAATCGGGCTTATGTTACTTATTTTCAAAGACTACCAAAAATTTCTTGTCACAACAATGTTTAAATAATAAGTTTTTATAACCATTAAGAACTGAAAATATCTTTATATTACAAATTCTCTCCCTCGTACTTTTTATAAATTAGTATGTTCCTAAGTTACCGGCCAGATTACAACATATTTATAACTTGAAAGCTATGCAGTCAATCTCGGGAGATAGCGCCGAGATAGCGCCGAGATAGCGTTTCTCGGGCTTAGGCCGAGATAAAAATCAAAATCTCGCTCAGTAATCTCGCCAGCGAGAATCTCGCCGAGATTTGCCGAGATTTGCCGAGATTTGCCGAGATAATGTCCGAGATTTGCCGAGATTTGCCGAGATTTACTTTTCGGAAGATGTGAATGCATTAAACGATGTTGACTCGGATGCCGAACCCATGAATTGCGATTAGATTTATGTTTGACACGTTGACACTTTTCATATTAGAATACTATCTTTTTATATTAGAATACTATCTATGTTTTATGTGACATTTTTATGCAACTTTTTGTGATATTAATTCTACGTAGTATTAATAGTCTAAAAGTAACAAAAAAAAAACCCTGCTATACCACCGCTATACCACCGCGATAAACGCTAAATCAAATCTCGCTAGGTGACCGCTATAAGGTTTATGGCCGAGATAACTGCATAGCTTGAAAGTAACGAGTTCCTAAAATCACCAACATGTATACAACGTGGCCTTAAAAATGTATTCCCAAAGTCTTTGTAAAAGTTAAAAAACAAAATGGAAAACAATTTTTACAAGTCAAAAAATTCATGTCATTTCAATTTATTTAACTTTGCAAGTTACTGTGTTTGTTTTTTGTTGAAAAAAGATAGCCGCTATTTGTTAGTTCTGATCACACACTAAAGAAAACTAATTAAGTGATTGTGAATAGAATACTAATGTGCCTAAATTATATTTTTTTATATTTTGTTATACATCAAAATATGGACGTGCTGCTCGAGTCATTTGGGTCTACACACGGTTAGGGTTTTAGAAATTGTCAAGAGATTTGCAAATTGAAGCTGCTGAGAATGTATTAAATGACAGGAATGAATAAAAGATAATGTGTTTTCAATAAAGGGACAACTTCATTCATCTCCTTGTAAAATCTTAATATTACATTAATATCTTTATGAAAGTTAAAATTACGTATATGTTATTATAAAGCTTTAAAATCCACATAAATATCCAAATATCTATTTTAATTAAAATCAAGTCAAATTCCGATTAAAGAAATCATCTAAAACTCATATTAGCATGTTCCTTAACTAAACTACCCCTCCAAACCAAATTAATTATCTCTTCATATTCTATCTATACTTCGTCTTTTTGTCTAATCATCTTCTTGTCCTCGCCATCTCTCTTCTTCCTTCTTTTGATTTCGCTTACATGGTCAATTTTGAGCTCTAGTTGCTTATTCTTTAGAGAATCTCGTTTTCTTTTCACACAAAAATCTGAAACTAAAACCTCCAAAAACACTTTTACCCTTCTAATTCCTTCTCTATCGTGTTGAATCTAGATTCTAAATTTCTTGCTTTGCAAATTAGGGTTTTTAATTACTATATGGTGAACCGGGTGTGCGAGTTTGGAGATGAAGAAATGCAAGATAGATGAAATTGTGCAAATCGGGGTTTCCATTCCTACATTCTCTACTTCTTGTTCTGCAATTCGGAATTTCCATTCCTATCTGTAATCAAACGATTCTAACAATGGGGTTTTTTCCTCAATTAACCATGTAGAGCAATGTGTTTTTCCCCAATTAACCCTGTAGATGTTGAATACGACACTGGTATTCATTCTTTCCCAGTATACTGAAATAATGAGTTTATTATACACAAAAGAAACTGAAACAAATTGCTGAGACATGATACCAGTAAAGAAAACAGAGTAGGGAATGCTTTAATAGCAATGTACCCCTGGTGTATTCAATGGAATTTCAAGAAATATGAACAATGAAGAGGATGGGAAGAAATATTAGCAAGCTTGTAACTTGCAATGAACACAGAGGGTACGGCGCACAGAAGAATACGACTTCAAGATTGTACGCCATTTTCAATATTTTTTAATCACACTAATTGAATATTAATATGTTTATGCTTAATCAATTTTGATTAATCAATTAATCGAAATCTTTAAGGTTGGAAGGGTAGTTTAGTCAAGTAGACTTTTAGATAATTTCTTTAATCGGAAATTGGTTTGCTTTTAATTAAAATAGATATTTCGACATTAATGTGGATTTTAAAGCTTTATAATGACATGTACGTAATTTTAACTTTCATAAGGATATTAATGTAATATTAAGATTTTATAAGGAGATAAATGAAATTGTCCCTTAAATAAATAGGTTCTTAATTTCTTGCTTTAGTTATGAATTATTAGAATTAAATACATTAAATACATTTAATTCAAACTAAGAAATTCAAAATTATGAGAAAATGACATGTGGCCAATTCAATGAGGAGATGACATGTGACTTTGAGTTACTTATTTATTAGGATAGGATATACTCTTTCAGAGAATAACTACTATTTTCTAAAATCATTTTTTTCAATTCGTACAATATTTTGGTATTCTAATAAAAGTGAAAGAATGAAATTTGAATTCCTGTGAATTCCATTAAACACAAAATTTTTAGGATCCTGACAAAGTTGAATAGAATCTCGAATTCCAGTTCCGCAAGGCCTATTTAAAGTTCTTTTTCTTTTTTTCCCACAGGCAAAGTGGAAAAAGAATAAACGCAAATCGAAAGACAAAGGGCGCGATGAAAAACCAAAAACTCAACGATAATAAATCACAAATTATCATTGGAGATGCCGAGTTATTAAAACCCCGATCTATTCGAGGACGTTTCCATTGTTCCTGATTTTGTTGATTGTGTCACCGAGTCCCTTTCACTATGAATGAAAAAAATAAATGTAAAGTTTGTTGCTATCATGGGTACGAAACAGTGTTATACGAAACGTTAGTGTGAAGTTATGGGTAACTTAAACAATGTTTGCAATAATGAGAAATAAATATCAAAGTATATTGCTGAACCCGCAGGCCGCAACATCCAACTTTTTTATTTTCTATTAAAACATTATATTTTTATTCTTTTCTTATTAGGAAATTAAACATTATAATGCTACAAATTCATAACACATATATCTGCAACAATATTTTTACATACCGAAATTAAACTTAAATAGGATTTGACTGTAAAAATGAAACACATAAAATGGCTTCTCGTGGGCCGTGATTATCACGGCCTAAGAAATTTCCTAGTATATATATATATCATCACAACCTGCTCCCAATTTCCTCTCCTCACTTTAGTCTCTATGAATCTTCATTCCAAGCCGTATTTTCTTTGCTTACGATGGCTCATACTCCTGCATCTTTTTTGTATGAGAATGTGAAGATTGATACACATCATACGCAGTATGGGGGAGTGAAGGGCAGATGAATTCTTCCCATCTCTTTTGTTGGGCCATAAATGTCTCAATTGGTGGAAGATCTCCTCTCTTGGTGGATTCTCTTAGGTAGGGTTTAATAATATGTATATATGGTGATATCCGATAATGCTTCATAGTATTAGACATTTTACGTGTTAATGAGCCAGATTTTAGTTAGTTTATCTTTAGTAAAGGACTAATATCGGTCACTTTTAGTGTCAAGTGCCTTGTTGTGTTTTTAGTGGAAATGCAGGGTTTAAAATGCAAATTTGATGAAGTTGGAGATGAAAAACGAGGATAAGACCAAAGTCACACTCGCGACGCGGCTCATATCTCTACGCGACATAGGAAATGGGATAAAAACATGATATGGAGCAGTTTGAATTTCTAGAAGCGAGAAAACGGGGATAGGTCTCGACTCGCGACGCGAACAACACTTATGCGCGGCGCGGACCGGCAGTATTCTCAACTATAAATAGAGGCTCCTAGGTCGGATTTCGGGAGCAAAGATTGACCCATAAAGTGGAACTTTGGATTCTTTGACTCGGGATTCGTTGTTATTTCAGTTTATGATCATAGTAGTTCGTGTTGATTTTATTTGCAATTATAGTTGGTAGTTGCTCTTGTGTTTTCGAGGTTTCTGATTATAAAATTTCTTCGATCACAGAGTTTGTTAGTTTTTGATTTTAGTAAGCATTTGGCTCTGATTTCAGTTTGGATTTATGAGCGATTATCTTTTGAATTTTTTTTATAATAAAAGTTGCATTTTTGTTTATATTGGCATTTGATTGATTGTTCGTACATATTTATGCATAGATCTGAGTTTGAATTTGATTTATAGTTGTTTAAGTTGTTTTTTGAATTGATGTACATTGATATTCACCGACTATATAGTAATAATATAGCTCGATTTTCTTATAGACACAAAGTGCCAACCACAAACTTCTTGGTTCGACCGTTGCTTACCGCTACTAGTGGATGTAAAGTTTTATTTTTGATTTTTAACCGCATCAACGACTACGATGTGTCAATATCTTCTATTTTTCTGAGTTATATGTAAATGTCTAACTATCTTAAGTTTTTTAATTATGGACATTTGATCATGAGACTGGGTTCAATATGTGCTACTTTGAGGATTTTGTGATTAAATTAACTATTAGAAATGGTAAAAGTTGACAATTACCTAGTTGTTTATATGTAATTAGTTTGATCGTCAATTCTTTAATAACTGTATCATTTTTAACTGTTTGTTATTTATGTCCATTTCAGTTGTGTATAGATTCATTTTTTGTTGTAACATGAAGATTCATCGATATATGTTTTATTTTACTGTGAGTTTGTTTGAAATTGTATATTCTACTACAAATATGTGTTTTCTCATATAAATTTATGTAACAAATTTATGACAGTTTTAGTTGTTTGTAGATTCATTGTTTATTCTAACATGAATATTCATGAATATATGTTTAATTTTTTATGAATTTATTTAAAATTGTTTATTATATGCTATGAATATGTGTATTCTCACTACTACAAAAAGGCTTATAAGACTCGCCATATAAGACCCGGTTCCTGAAAAAACCGGGTTATATCATGTAAAACCGGGTTCTATAACAAGGAGTATTATATAACCCGCCTTAAACCAGAAAACCGGACTTTATCTTATGCTTAAACAACCCGGTTCCTATGTAGCAACCGAGCCTTTTAACCGTAGAGCTATGCGACCCGGTTTCTAGAATACAACCGGGTTCTATATATGTGTGTGTGTGTGTGTGTGTCAAATTTAAGACAAATGTTCATGAAGCAATTTATCATTATAGATGCATTATCCTTAAATAGTGTATTGTAGTTATTAATTTTACAAAAGCGTATATTCTGTAAGATATATTATTTATTTAGTTTTAATAAAAAAAAAAGTCTTATATTTTAGTTTAAGAGGGTAAGTCGTTGTGAATGTCAAAAGTTTTAAAATCCCCGCCATTGAAAACCCGTCTAAGTGGAAGAGGGAAAAAGAATGATTTATTTTGTAACAAAATAGTTTTAAAAGTTGCTTTGTTTAAACATCAATTGGTAAGATCGTAACTTACTGGTACCCCCAAACAGTGTTGTAGCATCTGTTTTAACACACGTTGGGTTGAAAAAGTTAATTAGCTTTAGCAAGCTACATTGAAAAAAATCATCAATAATAAATGATTATTGACTTATTTTTTGAATACCACTTAACAAATGATTTGGGGTATTCCCTTCAGACTCTGTTTCCATGAAGTCCCCCATACATGTAACTTCATTTGTTAAAAGCGCCTTTAACTCTTTATTCCATTATAGTTTTGGGAAAATTAATTGTGGGTATTCCCTTTGGTCGTTTCCTGCTCATGAGAAACCTGTATATTGCCTCGCTATCAATTGTAATGGATCATTGATTCACTCGAGAAGTCAACAGCAGTAGCAGCAACCTAACTAGAGCTTGATCCAGGTTTTGGGATCCCAACCATACCTTCATTGTACCTCTCCGCATCTCCATCTCTCCCACCACCAAAATTGAACTAGGTTTCGCACTGTAAATCAAATAAGTTCAATATCAGGTCTGCTTAAACCAAATAAGTTCTACATGGATAGTACCAAAAACTCCATCTGTTGTTCCTCTATTTTTAAAAAAGTTCTCCAGGGATAGTATACCCATGTCAAGGGTATTTCTGTCCAACTTCACCAAAACCTTGATTTGAATCATTCAATTTATTATTTCTGTGTGATCATCAATTCTAATATCGAGTCTACACATTTTTGTGTAAAATCTCAGCAATCACTTTATAGAAACAAGATTCAAAACACGTGAGTATACTTTGTCTCATTGCATACGTAAGATTAACATCACAGAAAAAGCCGATAACCACCAGAATTCAATATTACTTTCAAAACTTAAGAGATCATGAGTTAAAAATCAATAGATAGTTATACAATTATTTTAGATAACTACCATGTATTATTTAATTTATTTATACTCGTGTTCATTCATCCAGTAATAACACAGATAACCAGAAAGGCCACCACAGACAGAAAATCGAGCGAAGGAATCAATAATATACGGTCAAATATCAAAAGCAATCAAGAAGTTCCACTCAATTTCATTGAGGTAATTAATCAAGATCGTTACTTGCAGTCCTTCTTGAATATCGACCAAAATTCAGAAGCAATCAAGAATACCCAGATTTTTAGGTTAGATACAATACCTATAAGATTAAAGTCAGTAACCAAATCGATGCTTCCTAGACTACCGTCGGCCACCTGCTTCCCGTATCTCTTTTCTTTTTCGGTTTTCTAGAATGTGACCCACGTAGACACCGGCGGTATTCCCGAACCCCCATCTCTAATTTTCCGCTATGGGTCGTTGTTGTTTGTTGATGATTGAAGTTCTTCGAAGGTATACACCGACGGGAGTAGCTGGCGGAGCGGTGGCGGTGGATATAGACGACTGCCGGACGAAGTGATTTGGTGGGAGGTTTTGAAGTTTGGTGAGGACAGATCGATGTTGGTAACAGCTATACCGAAGACGACGTGGTGTGGGAAGAAAAAAGGGATTTTGGCGGAAAATTAAAAAGTTGTTCCCGCTATTAGTTTTAGGGAAATTGACATATTGGCACAAGCAAGTATACCAAAATGTTTTAAAAGGTCCTATAACTTATTTTTGATAGTTTGAAGCCATTAAACACTAATATTACAGGTTAAAAAACCCTTTCGTTGGTGATGATACGACTTAGCCGGTTATATTGGGAATTTTGAATTAAAAAAAAGCTAGATAATGCCACGTAAGCAACCAAGTGGACACGGTGTAACACGTAAGCAGCATGACGTCAGTGGAACACTCTTAAAAGAGTTGTTGGGTGTAATAAGCTCACAGACAAAAGTTGGAAGGGTAATCGAGGTTACGAAGCTGTCGACAAACCAACGAGAAATTCGAATTCGACAAAAAATGGCGGGCTTCAACAACTACTACCTGCATCTGGTGGAGAACAACCTTCCCTTGCCTGAGTGTCAATGTCGGCTTACGTCGATCTTACGGACTTCCACAACCCCTGAAAACCCTAGAAGGAGGTTTTTAAACTGTCGGTATTCGATGGTAAGAACTCTTGATTGAACTTTTTATGTAAAAATGGTGATGATCGGAAGGAGGGGGTAGTACATTGAACGTTTTGCGTGGATTTCTCCGTAAAAGAAAACCCTAATTTATTGTGAATTTTTTTTGAATGCAGACATCAAGAGACTGTCGTTGGTTTCGTTGGGTGGATGATGAACTGACCCGTCATTATAGGGGTGAGATGAGGAACCTTCAGAACGATGTGGTGAGGTTGAGACGCAACCCTGAAGTTGCGATGCTGAAAAATGAACTGAAGGAACAAAAGGAAAAACACGAAGCGGATCTGGATGCAGCAGTGATTAGGATTGTAGCTTTGGAAGAAGAATTTCGAAAAGAAAAAAGAAATGCAGGTCAACAGAAGCTGATTTTGATGATTGTCGTTTGTTTGCTTGTTGGGATCTGCTTGTGCAGGTGGTTAGGTAGTTTGCTTACAGAAAGGGTGGGTTTTTGGGGATTTTGGGGGGTTTTTTGGGGATGTTTATGTGCAGAAAGGGTAGCTTTTGGGATGTGTATAGGTAATTTGGTTTTTGGGATACACAAAGGTTGTGGATGTGGTTGGGTATATGAATGGAAGGTTGGTAATTCGTAGGGATAAAGTTAGGATAGTGTACAATCCCATGTATGTAAGCAGCATTTTGTAGGGTTTGTTGGGATCCCCATTTTGTACAATCCCATGTATGTAAGCAGCATTTTGTAGGGTTTAGGGGGATCCCCAATTTGTACTAACTGAATCCTGATGATGAATCCGATGTATGTATTAAAAGCAAGTAATGGAATGGATAAAACTTTAAATGGGATCTAATACAGATTCCCAGTTTTTATCTTGTTTTTATTGTCCATATGTTATTGGAATGGGGGACCAATGGTCATTACAAATAATAGTTTATGTCACTTGAACTTTATTGTCCATTTGTTTGAATGATTGTGCTTGCAAGAAAAACAATGAATTTATTGGAAGGGGGGACCAATGGTCAAACTATATTCCTAAAAAAGTTGTTTGTATTTTGAAATAATGGAAACATGTGGGACAATGCAGAATATATGTCCACTATTCTCCCAAAGTTCCAGGTACAATCCCATGTATGTGAATAAAATAAATGCATGGACCACATGAATTTTGTCCCAATGTGCATGAATTAAATTATCATAACGTCAATTGCATGGAAACCTCAATTTAATAATGCAACATGCAATCTCATTACCAAAAAGTGGTATGCATATGCACACCAACATGTTGCAAAGTACAGTGCTATTCCTGGATACGAATCCTAGTTACACAATTTTTTAACATACCAAAAAAGGAAAACACATTATCATTCAATTAGTTAAACATATCAAACTACTCCAAGGTGACTGGTTTGGATGCTGAATTCCCTTCCCCATTTACTCCAATGATATTCCTGGATAGCTTTTTCTTCACAATTCTCTCAGATTTTCTGATATGTGCAAGTTTCTCCTTTTTCACCTTCTGCATAACTTCTGCATGATTTTGCAGTGGTATTTCTTGTGTAAGTCCCTCAGTCTGTACTGCTTCATCATCTACTTGATTTCCAGTTGGAGTTGATTCCATTGCCATCTGAAATGGATACAATTATTAGTGTGTAGTTTAGTTTGGAACAAAAGGCAAAGTAGGTTGCTATTAACTGCAGTTTACTGTATTATGTTTATTGTTTACAGACTTGCTTATCAACTGTTTGCTGAGTTAAACCCTCACATGTGTTTTCTTGAGTTAAACCCTCACATGGAATTTCTTGAGTTAAACCCTCACATGGAACACCTTCAGTTTGATTTGTCATGACTTCATTTGGAACACCAGCATCCTCATTTGTTTGTGCTGGAACCTGTAAATGTCACATAACACCATTATAGTTGCACTAAGTTACAAAAATAGTTAAAAAAAATTTAAAATTTGACCTTGTTCCTTGTCATTGTTCTAGCACGTTTGAACTTCATTTTTGCAGGTTTTGGATCCTTTGGACATCTTGCCTTGTTATGACCTGGTTCATGACATATACTACAAGACATTATTTTTCCAACTTTTGATACTCTATGTTTTCCTACCTTTTCAGTAACATTTTTCCTTCTATTCACTTTGGGTCTTCCTGGCATTCTCCTATTTATAGGTGGCAAGGGTGGGGTAAAAGAGGTTTCTGGCCACATGTTGCTCCCATTCATTGGTGATAATCTTTCTTTGTAAGCTTTTAAGTACGTATCCCTAGTGAAAAAATCATGGACATAACTCTCAACTTTTTTATTAATAAAAGATATGGCTGCCACTGAATGGACACAACCATACCCATTTAGTTGCCATAATCTACAAGAGCATATCCTTTTTTCCAAGTCCACTTCATATGCTTCACCTGCATTTCTTGTTTCAAACTGATGAAATCCACTTGGCAAAACCTCCCAATATCTTTGTTTCATCTTTAAGTCATTCAACTTATGTGTAACCCATGGGGAAATGTTTGTGGACCATCCTCTTCCATTCATCTTGAACATCCTCTCCATCATGTAAAACCTTAATTCCTCTAGCATTGTAATGATGGGTTTCCTTCTTGCTTCAACCATTACTGCATTGAAACTTTCACATAAACCATTCTCATTAAATGCACAACCTCTCCCAGTTTGAAAATAGGCTTTTGACCAAGTCTTGGGGTCCTTGTCCATCAAGTACTCCTTGGCAGGTGGACAAAGCAATTCCAATTCCTTCATAATCTGTTTGAAGTGTTGTTCTGTAGTAGCATTGGATGCTTTCCAAAACAAGTTTTCAAAATGAGCACCAGGGAATTTTTTTTTAAGTTTGCACATATATGTCTTGCACACTGCCTGTGTTCTGCTTAAGGAAGAAGTTCCTTAACAGCCTCCATTAATCCCTAAGACAAACAACAAATTGTAAATAATCCTACAAATACACTTACACAACTTATTATATAACAAGTAAATGATTACCTTATGTTGGTTAGACATCAATGTTAACCCATTGCCCAAAGCAAGTTCAAGGTCATCTATAAGCAAATCCAGGAACCACTTCCAATTCTCCTTATTCTCAACAGATACCACTGCCCAAGAAATTGGAAATATCTGGTTATTAGCATCCCTACCTATAGCACAAAGCAACTCTCCACAACAGATTCCCTTTAAGAAACACCCATCTAGTCCTATGACTCTTCTACACCCTTCAATCCACCCTTTCTTGATAGCTGCAAAACACACATAAAACTTGCTGAAGTAATTTTTTCCATCAGGCATTGAATTGACTTCCAATTTCACAGTGGATCCAGGATTACTCCTTCTAATCTCTACACCATAAGACCATAATTTTGCATAATGCTCACTAAGGGTTCCCTCTATCAATGAAATTGCATGTTCTCTTGCCCTTCTACATTGGCTAAGGCTAACATCAATTCCAAATTTCTTTATCACTTCAAGTCTAAGTTGCCTAATGGTTAGCTTTTGTCTATGTAACATCTCTTTTGTGTAATGACTTCCAATCCATGAGTATGTCACAACTGATCCTAACTTGTAGTTTCTTGCACAATTATGATCATTTTTCAAGGATTTGATTTGAAATGAATGTTCATCTCCCATCCATGAGGCCCATAATCTGAAAGTACATTCCCCTTTACAACATAACACCAATAGTCTTTTGTTATCATTTTTCTTGAAACAAAGTTGGTATCCATGAGCAACAGCATAGTTACATAACATGTGTTTAAGTTGTTTTGGGTTCTCAAACCTCATACCTAACACGGGACATTGCAGCTTCCAATGTACATTCTCATTGAAAATGCAATGTTCAACTCCATCCTCAATAACATATGTTTGGCCTTAATGGGTCTCCTCAGAACACATTTTACTCAGGAAGCCATCATCACATGTCTTGTTCATCTTAGGAATATCTTCTGGACCAATCATATCATCCAAATCATGAAAATTGGGAAACTCTTCTTCTACAGCAGGCTCTTTGTCATCAACTTTATCATCATTATCAACAACTTCATAATCTTTATCAACAACTTCATCTTCTCCTTCATCACTTAAAACAAGATTCATATCTTCATCAAACCATTATTCTAGCCCTGAACCTGTATGGTCCATATACAATGATATGACCATATTTGACTCATATGCTTTAGTAGCCTCATCTAAAAATTGGGCATAGTCGAGATCATTCTCTATGGGTCTTACACCTTTAGACAAAGGTCTATTCGGGATGCAATAGTACAGTCCCTCACATGGTGATCCAGTAAAACGTTCCAACCAAGTGCCACATGTGTGAAGATTCATAGCAGCAAAATTAAAGTCTGTAAACAGATACGTTTCCCCTTCAGCATAAGAGCAGGGATGGCGAACAAACGTACTATTATAGTGCAATCGTACTTTGAAATAAACTGGATCGGGAAGATTATTATCCATGCAATTTTGGTTCTCTAGTTGATACTACTTCAACCTTGCAATTTGTTGTTGGTCACTGCCTTCGTCTTGAAAAAACCCTAATCGCCCACACTGTTCTTTCAACAACAACGATTGTAAGTCTTATGTAGTAAAAAATGACCAAATCAATGAGTTTTTATTTTGCGACACTCATACATGTTTTTGTCAATGACTTTAATGGTTAATTATTTAGCTTTCTACATAAACATAAATTGTTCACCAATGCATAGTCTTTGTATTCAATATGTGTTTTAGATGTAATTATTAGTTTGTGCATGGTGAATTATAACATAATGTAATTTTGGATGTAAACGGTGTCAATTTAATCTTCATATGACCTAATTGTTGGGATTAGGACTTAGCTCTAATCTCTTTATATGACCCGCTTTTTTGTAGTTGAACCTTGGCCTAATATCCTTTTATATGTCTCAGTTTTTAGATTAAAAACGGGTTCTTAAAAAAACCATATATGTCCCAGTTTTTTGATCAAAATCGAGTTTTAAAAAGATCCTTATATGTCCCGGTTTTTTGATCAGAACTGAGTTTTAAAAGAACTTTATATGCCTCGGTTTTTTGATCAAAACCGAGTTCTTTTAAGAGTAATAAGTCCCGGTTTGAAAACCGGGTTATATTTCGATTTTCACATAGAACTCGCCACACATAAAACCCGGTTGAAAACCGGGTTATATAATTGATTTAACCGGGTCCTATAACGTGTTTTGTAGTAATCTGATACGAATATGTATATAAAGATTAATGAATATATGTTTATTCTATTACGAATTTGTTTGCTTACAGTACAAACTTGTTTTACAATTGGTAATATTTTGTTTAGTTCATTGAATATGTTAATATTTTAGCATGAATATTATTTAGTACTTTGTTATCTTTTATTTACTTTATCGATTACGTGATCTTAACATGAAGATTCATGAATATATATTTATTGTATTATAAATTTGTTTGAAACTGTATATTCTGCTACCAATATTTTTGATTATGTTACAAATTTCTTTTACAAATTGATATTTTAGCATGAATATTGTCTGTAAATTTTTCATATTTTATTTACTATACTGATTATATTGGTATTTTAACATCAAGGCAACTCTTGAGTGGGTTCAAATAAATTAAAGGTTACGCTTCAACAATTTAAAGAATTGAATATAGAGATTGCTGTTGCATTGATGTAATCTTTAATATTCTTTTTTTAGTTTATAGTTGCAAAAGGCACATTATCTTGTGATCTGTACTGGAATACGATCCTTGTTTTTGCTTCCGTAGTTCATGATTGTTATTTTATCTTATTTCAACAGCACCAGTTGGGCTAATAATGATAATAATAATAATAAATATTCTTAATAACTACTATAATAGACATAATAATATTACTAAAAAATTATAATAACAATAATAATGATGATAAAAAACAATTAGTATTATATGTGTGTGTAACGTGTCGTTATGTATCTGGAGGGCTCAATTAGGAAGAATTCCTACTGCAGAGGCGTTAATTAGAAGAGGTGTCCGTATTCCCTCCTCCATTTGCCCACATTGCAATGCCAATATTGAATGCTACAATCATCTTCTTGTCGGGTGTGAGTTTGCAAAAAATATATGGAGCAGGATCATACAGTGGTGTGGTGTACAGTCATCGATGGTCAAAGAGGTAGATGAGGTGCTAAGCTTGGCGCACGATTTTGGGGGTAACAACAGGAAACAAAGAAGATTTGTCGTGATTGTATACGGCACATTATGGAGTTTATGGAAGGCGCGAAACGATAAGGTGTTCAAAAATGTAGCACACTCGCCCTCTAGTCTTGCTGATAGTATAAAGAATTTGACCCACCTATGGATTAGTTGTCGAGGGGGGATTAGGAATTTAGACGGGGTTCAATGGTGTCTATCCCCATTTTTTGACTTGATGTAATTGTCTTGGATACGCCTGTTTCTTTTGGCTAGTCTGGTACCTCGCCAGGTCTAGCGGTTTGTTTTTTTGTTCTGTTTTATATATATATATATATATATATATATATATATATATATATATATATATATATATATATATATATATATATATATATATATATATATATATATATATATATATATGTTGCCGGTTCCAAAAAAAAAAATGTATCGATATAATACCGACACGCCTTCTTTACGTCGATAATTCGTCACTACTGCGTAGGTAAAATTAGGGTTTCACATTGCGTCACTGTTGCGTGGGTATTCCGTCGGTATTTAACGATGGAATTTTTGCGTAGGTTATAATATTCGCAGGTATTTACTTGCTTTTCTAATAGTGTTACTTTGTCGACCCACCTCCTTGTCGCTTTAGTCAACCCCTATTAACTTGTATTTGTAGGTTCTGTTCTTGTTATATATTAATGTAATGAAAACATGTATTTAACAGAAATTGGCTATGAAGAAATTTTGGTACTCCAAAATCAAAATCTAAGTATTTTTTCACGCATAATTAAAAACTATTTACGTTTAAATAGGTGATAAAAAGGGTAACTTTTCATGTTATATTGACCTAAATGTCTTTTTGTAACGGTGTCAACCTCAAGGACCAAATAGATGCAAGAAAATGTTTCGGAAACAATTAACCAATGTCAAAAACTGAAAAAATACATTTGATTCAAAAAAACCATATAATCATATGAACGAAAAATATAATTTATTAGCCTGTAACTTTTGATTCAAGTAGAGTTATGAGATACGAAAATCCCAGATAACTTATATAGAAAGCTTGTAAGGGGCCGCATAACGTGAGCAAACCCCTTCATTTAAGACCCTGATCGACTTTAATTCAAAAAAGTTTTTAACCTCTTAAATTTTATAACACCTACAAGTAATCATAAAAGGTGATCATAGATGCATATAATGATGTAATATTTTATGGTCTAATTAACATGTACCTTATCTTGCATACAAGCAAAGGAGTTGTGCCGAAGGTTAAGATCGATAACATGTCCCTTTAGTTTTTCCTAAGCTACATGTCTTGTGCTCCTATATATGATCCGTCAACCTTTTATTACGCTTCCTTGACTTGTACATTGTGCATAAATATTAAACATAAATTTTTGCATAATATATACAATTTCAAGTTGCATGAATTATAAATGTTTTCTTAAACAAAAAACATGATCACTATAAGCAATTTTGCTATATTTTGAGGCAACGCTAACAGGCTTTTGCAAGTTACAATGTTGGCATATAGTAGTGATTCAAGCCCCCTCCCCAACCCAAAGTGCTATAAATAGAGCTTTAAGAAGACTTATTTTCATAACACATCCATTGAAAATGGCATTCAAAAGGAGTTTATTTTTTATCGTCTTCGCAATAATTGTTGTTTCAGGTGCAATTACGCAAGTGAAAGCGTATACATCCACTTACTGCGGTCCTGCGTCCCGTTGTCCACATCAATATATCACATGCCCATCTGAATGCCCCGAAAGCAGCTCCTACGACACCAAGGCTAAAGTTTGTCGCATTGATTGTTATTCTCCTAAATGCAAGGCCGAATGCAAACGCAGTAAGAACTTGATATTTTTTTACTACATTCCATGTCGTTCTTACATCTTTTGATATTTTAGATAATTCCTTCGTAAACTTATTAATTTGATAAATATATTCATATGAGATACTTGCTTAATCTTTTTTTTATTAATTGAGGTGTTTTCCTCCCTTTATAGACAATAAACCAGACTGTGACACACCGGGATCAGCATGCTACGACCCACGGTTCATAGGGGGAGACAGCATTGTGTTCTACTTTCACGGCAAGGTTGACCAGCATTTCAGCTTGGTCTCCGACTCTAACCTCCAAATCAACGGACGATTCATTGGCCACCAACCCACCGGCAGGTCAAGGCCCTTCACCTGGATCCAAGCCTTGGGTCTCCTCTTCAATTCCCACAGTTTCTCCCTTGAAGCCACTAAAAGCGCCACCTGGGATGGCGGTATCGACCATCTGAAATTCTCCTACAATGGAGAAGAAATTTTGTTGGGTCTCGGTGGTTTATCCTCATGGAAGTCGCCGGAGGGTGAAATCGAAGTGGAGAGAACTGCTGCGGTGAACAGCGTGATGGTGAACATACCTGGAGTGGTGGAGATTTTGGCAAATGTGGTGCCGGTGACAGCCGAAGATGACAAGATCCATGGCTACAAAGTGCCTTCTGATGACTGCTTTGCTCACTTGGAAGTGCAGTTTAAGTTTAGCGGACTTTCAGACAGCGTCGAAGGGGTATTGGGGAGGACATATCAGCCGGATTTTAAGAACCCCGCGAAGCCAGGTGTGGCTATGGCGGTTGTGGGAGGAGAAGACAAGTATAGAACCACCTCTTTGTTGTCGTCTGATTGTGCAAAGTGCATCTATGATTCGAGTAACGAGAAGCAGATTATTAAGGAGCACGGAACATTGGATTGTTCAGCTACGGGATTGTTCCATGGAAATGGAATCGTCTGCAAGAAATGAGGGGAGAAGATTAAGATCTTTGAAAAATTATGGTAAATTCAGCAAATAAAATCACTATCAATGATTAATAAATCCATTATAATGTTCAATATTTGAATGGGAAATTTAATGTAATCTTTAATCTTATGCCGATGAAAACTGAATCAAATTATGCTATAATTTTAGTACAATGTGATGAAAAGATCGTTTTGTGTTTAAAATAGGGTCATTCAACTTCAAAATTTTGAACCAAGCCGGTGGTATTGAATTGGAACTGAAAATTAGAGAAAGTTAGGAACCGAGACCCATATGACGTTGATAGTTTCAAAATTGGACTTGACTTTGGGTTTCTCTTGGACCAGGGATTCAAGTTTTTTTCCATCTTGTTGAACTTGTTTCGCTTAATTAAAATAAGAGTAAATTACAATGTTGGTCCCAGTGAATTCCCCCATTTTTCGTATTTGTCCCCTAATTTTAATTCTCAAAAACACTTCTTTGAAGACTCCACTGAAGCAAGTATGTGGTATGTGCGTCCGATCATGGCTCAAGTGAATGCCAATGATGTATACAATAAGTGATTGTGTCCGTATTATTCCTTGGTAACTTCGTCTGTAAGTTTAAGTTTAACCTAATATTAGGTGGTATGTGTCATTTTGCAGAAGGTATGGAGAATCTGTCTTCCGTTGAAATACATCATAGCGGTGAGTTTACCTTAAGTCCTAATCGTAAGTACCATAAGGGAAGATTTCCTTTGTTGATAACGTCGACATAGACAACTTCTCCATTCCTGAACTTAATGCAATGATACTACATCTTGGACTCCCAATCTTTGAAATAATGTTCTACCATTTTTGCCGACCTGATATTGGACTAGATTACGGCCTTTTGCCCCTACGAGGTGACAATGATGTGTATAACTTAATTAGGTACTTGAAAATATCAAAGTTGATAAACGTGTATGTGGAACATGGGGATATGAATGTACCTGTATATTTCATGTCTCCATTACACGTGGTTATTGAAGAAATCCAAGAAGACCGGTAATCGGAAAATCACACGAGCAACAGGGGATCAAATGAAAGCTCCAAATGTAGGAGAGAATTACATTTCCATCTTAGTTTACCTGTGGAGGACTGCCAATTTCTATATGTTGAGGATCAAGACCCAAATACAAAATCCGTTGTTCCTTATTAGAACCCATTACCTAGTATGATTTCTTCAAACGATGTAGATTAATTTAACTTGTATTTAAATGTGGATCGGGATGACATTGTAGAGAATGTGGTTGAAACAAGGGGACAAGGAATGAAAGCTAAGGACTATGACAGTAATTCAGATAAAGATTTTGTGTTAGACAAGGATAGGGTTCATGAAGACACTGAAGTGGACATGGACGAATTTTCTAGTGTGGTGGATCCCACTATTGAGGAGATTCATGGAAGTTGTGTAGGAAGTTTATTAAAATTACCTGTAGCAAGTGTCACAACAATGGACACAACTGAAGAACCTACAAGGCACAACGAGGGGAACCACAACATGGAAGCTGGGCTGGGGGAGTGAAGGAGGTCAAGTTTGAGATGAAGTGATGATATAGGTCATAAGTTATGGTAATGAATGTGTTTGATGTGTAAGAAATTTTTCAGTTTCATGTGTGACACAATTATATGTTGACATTTGTAGTTTTTGGCTTAGGTTGTAATCACCATTTGTGATGGTCAAATGGTTATACTTATCGGATACTTATGTATTTGGTTTATGTTGTATGCACGTTTTTGTGGTGATCTAAATGTTATGCATATCGGATAGTTATGTTTTGATCATCTCTTCTGTAACCATTAAGTTTAACATAGTATGCCTATGAACCACTTATTATTGTCTAAAAGTATTCGTAATAGCAATGTATTTTTGTTGGTGAAATGTTATAATTGTTGACCAATGTTTATGTTATGTGCCATTTTGGTATGGTTGTTATAAACCACTTACTTAGTTTTCAAATTTTAGGGTGGATGCATGAACTTCATTCACCTGCAAGGTGCATAAATCACCCAACCCAATTTCCAAACATTGGCAAAATGCATATACGTATAACACAATAAGAAAAAAATTTACATTGCAACTTAAAGATAACACACCAAGTGACATTGCACATAACATTGGTTGTTCAAAAGAGACCATTACAAAACCAACCAATACAACGATCACAGCTACTGAAACCCTTTTTACCGGACCGTTAACAAGTGGCAAAAACATAAACAACAAAGAATACCCAAGAAGCTATTAACATAAACATATACTTCTCTGTAGCAACAAGGTCGTCTTCAAGTCTTGAAACCATATCCAAAAGATTCCTCTTTTTTGGATTAAACCAGGTATGATCATGATCGAATAGCGACACATTAGTGGGTCAAACCAACCTACAAAACCACAGCTGCTGCACCTCCAGAACCTCCTCCCAGGGTTTAGGTTCGTCCATGAGGTGGACATGTTAGCTTCGCTCCCACATTGGCATATCACCATTTTCTTCTGCGTTCTTTCTTCACCGTCGGTATGCTTTAGTATAAGGACGAAGACAATTTCTTATTATATTTGTGAATGGACGAAAATGCTAAAATGAAAGGACCATTTTGCCCTCATGTGGGTTGCACGAGTTATGACTTAACGGACGCATATAAACGACTAGGTTACTCAGGTACCAATATTGAAAGTTAAAGCAAACCACAAGGGCAAGAACATGGGAATTAAAATTCAGGAACGAATGCGAAAAATGGGGGAAACCGCAAGGACCAAAATTGTAAGTTACTGTTAAAATAATAATAAAAAAAATTGGATTGGAACATACCGAGTAGGTGTTTTGTTTGGTTTTTATTTTTGCATAGATCAGGTCCGTTCACTACAAAATATGTTATTATTAGCGGCGACATATGTCGCCGGTAAAGGTACCAAAAATCGTCGGTAAAGGTATTAGCGGCAACAAGGGTCGCCGCAATAGGTTCTTCTACTCTTAGGAGGAGCGCCAATCTCTTGGAAAGAAGCAATTAGTTGTGTCTCGATCATCCTTCGAAGCAGAAATATTGAGCAATGGCAACTACCGTAAGTGAAATATAATGGATGAGATGGCTCCTTAATGAATTGGATGTAAAACAAAGTGGACCGACCCCTCTTTTCGGTGATAATCAAGGTGAGCGACATATCGCCAAAAATCCAATTTTTCATGAACGTACGAAGCACGTTGAGATGGATTATCATTTTGTTCGAGAGAGAGTCGAGTCACAAGAGATACAACCATTGGACATCCATACTAGAGCACAAATTGCCGACTCGTTCACAAAAGCCTTGGGGCTCAATAATTCTGATTATTACTTGACAAGTTGGGCATTCAGAATCTTCACGCTCCAACTTGAGGGAGAGTAATGGATATCTTTTTATTCTTACCGTATATATATTCCTTCTTTTTATTCCCGATGTTAGCCTTGATTAGTAGAGATATTTTCTCCATTCCTTGTATTTCTTTTGGCTATATTAGCTTGCCTCTCCTGTAAATTTGTAATATACAAAAATATACACGTCTATTATAACCAAATTATGGTTCAACTCATTTATTATATAGATCGTGTTAGTTTGGTAGATGGATTCACATGTTGAGCTGTTAACAAGTTTATTATATTATGTTTGAAAAATAGAAAAGATACTTCATATTTGTAAATTGACCCACAAACCCGATTATGACCCATGTGACAACCAGAAATTTATTTATGCATATAAGATTCAATTTGACGCTTAAACGTTCTATGGAACGACAAAATGGTCAAATAATGTGAAAATATGGAAATGTATGAGTTAAGACATCTTATTAAGCTTTAATGAGGTATTACCTGTAACACCCGGCTTTTAAAACAAAAACACCCCTGAAAAATTTTTCATTTTAAACAAAGGTTTCAATACATAAAACCATAACAAAGGGGTATATTTTAATAAAAACGGGTACAAGTGTATCAAGGAGAGAATAAAATACCATGTCTCCTTTAAAGTCGGGCTGCTACTGACAGCATCTATGAGTCCCACTTCAAAGTCACGGACTCTATCTTGTCCCCTATCAGTATCATGCTAACCTGCAGGGACAGTAACAAATATCGTGAGCTATAAAGCTCAGTGAGTAATCAAATCTGCAAATAACATGTATCAAAATACAATCATATAACTGTCTGGATTTCGAATCCAAACTCCTAGCCTTACTGGCTGGCCATCTATACTCTAGGATTTCACATCCTATTCTGTAGCCCTACATGCTGAATCATAGTGACCTGTAATTAACAAGCCACGTTAGTTATTTGCATCTATAATCATGTCTAACCATTTCTGTCCCATATTTCTTAGTCACAATGGACTGCATCATATATCATGGCTAAATAAGCCGCACCCTGTGTCATAGCTATATAAGCCGCACCAAAACATTATCAGTATATAATTCATAGCCCGCAGGCCGCACCAGCTGGGTTTAATAACCCGATATCATAGGCAAAAAGGCCGCACCATATACCTGTAACAAAATCATAGCCAAAAGGCCGCACCAAATATCATAGCCCGAAGGCCGCATCGGAGACATAGCCCGAAGGCCGCACCGGAGACATAGCATACAAAATCAAATATGGCTCACGGGTTAGCCCGCTGTTGCCTAGACTCACGGCTCCGTTCTTGCCATCGAAATGACTCACGGCTTATCCGGTCTTGTCTATATAGGTTTGACTCACAGCTCCGTTCTTGTCTATTATAGACTCACGGCTTATCTGGTATTGTCGCACCATTAATATTGACTGACTCACAGCTCCGTTCTTGTCTATAATAGACTCACGGCTTATCTGGTCTTGTCATATCATTAATTATTTATATGTATTGACTCACAGCTCCGTTCTTGTCATCGCAATGACTCACGGATTATCTGGTCTTGTCTTTTACACATATTTTATCACTTGTCGTTTTCGTCCCTCGAAACTGTTTCAACCTGTAACAATTCAATCATCATATATCATATATGATATCAGTGAGATTACTCACCTGGAGGCTTGCTACTACTAGCGTTAATCGTTCCTTGCCTTGAAATGAAGTTCGTACGATTTTGTCCCGTACCTATAATTTCATTCATTTTCAAAATGATTATAGGTTAATACCCATTTCAATTAACTCTAATACACTAGAGTTCAATACAATATCGTTATAAATAATGCCTAGTTAATAAACTTTCCGTTTACTAACTTTATATGAATTTTACTATTCACCGAGGCATTCGGATCGGTCTACAGTGCCCCCGAGGGGTCGAAAACTCAATCTAAAAATTTTCCCAAACTTTTCAGACCATAATAAGCCTACGGTTCAAGTTTGAGCTTAATCGGACAAGCCAAACAAAATATAGCATTTCAAAGTTCCTGTCCGGATTCTGCCTATAGGCGCGCCGCGCCTGGATAGGGGCGCACCGCGCCCAGCGCCTGTGCAGGGCTCCTGTCCAGTCGCGAATTTTGCACTGTAGCTTGCTGTTTTGTCCTTTAAGTCCTTAATTTCGTTCTTAATCGTTTGGGGTTTGTTCCTAGGCTAAAACCTTACATTTTAACAAGGTTTTTAACCATCAAAACACCCTCAATCAATCATATGAAGAATTAGGGTTCTTAGTTCTAACAACCCCAAATCTTCAATTTCATCCAAAATAACAACCTACTTCCATTTTCTTGATTTAAGCTTTTACTAGCATGACTTAATGGAAGTATCTAACCATTTAAACACATAATCATAACTGAAATTTACAAATTTCAGTTTCTATAAAACCCATTTAGAACTTCTTCAAGAACTAGACAAAAAGGGCAATCTACTTACCTTAATTGCTTGGAAATCACCCATTCCAACAATTGTTCCTAGTTCTTGCTTCAATTTCATGATCTCCTGCAAAAATCGTATCTCCAAACCTTCTCCCGTTGCTGCACAATGTTCAGTCAAAGAGAGAGTCAACTCTCTTCTATTTATACTTCAAATTTTTACATTTTTGGTCCTTAAGTTCATTTTCTTGAACTTTGGCCACAAAATCAAGTTTTATTACAATAAAACTTTCATTCTTTATACATTTGCCACAACCAACAATATTTTTCATATTTGGTCCTTCACATGGTCAAATGACCAAAATACCCTTTTACGATAAAACGACCAAAAATCAGTTTTTATAACATTTTAAGTCCAAAACTCAAAATATTATTTCAAACCAAATACTTTTCTGTCCAAAAGACCAATTTACCCTTCCAAGGTAAAATGACCATTTTTCCCTTTTATTATAATTATATAATAAAACATGTCTTGGCGTTACAAATTCTCCCCTCCTTCAAAAGATTTCGTCCCCGAAATCATATTATCAAGCGAGGGTATTTCTTTCTCGTTACAATTCCGGTTTCCCATATCATATGGAAACCTTTATGGTATTGCCTAAGCACTTAACCATACTAGTCTTCTTATCTCGTGGTTATATCACCACTCACATATCACTCCTCCGGTTGTCCTGGGGCACCTTAATCACTTATCTTCCTCATTTCAACATGAGGGATTCGTTAGAATTTATCAATCTATGTTCTCAGAACCATGAGACCCATAGAAAACATTACAATTATCTTGAAGCTCATCAATAAACTTCAATCAACACACCGCAATTCTTGCTTTTGGGATATACGGAAAGTTCCAATAAGCAAGGACTCAACTTTCCTTTTTTTTTTTTTTTGTCCCACATCAATCTCTAGTTTTTCCGAAGGTCACTTTGAGTTCCACCATTTTCCTTTACTTGGAGTTTCAACAGTTTTACTCACTGATCCGTATACCACTTTTGCTAATTATTAGCCATTTTCTAATTTTCTCGTATTTGCCTAATATTTTCTTCTTTTTGAAGTACCAGTCAACGGCTTCTCCCCAACTTCAGTCTAGTAAGTCTGCGTGCAACACTATACTCTATACTATACATTATACAGGCCATCTAAATGCTGGTACTAAACTATCATATCTACGGTTTCTACCAAAGATAGGCGATCTTCTCATCTTCCACTAGGGTCTGCTGTGCAACTTTCAAGCACATCTTCTAGAGTCTGCATCATTTTCTCGCCTCGTCTATCATTTCTGCAATTCCTATACAGTACTTACTAGTACTTTTGAACTATCAATTCTAGGAATTACTGCTAAATTCAGCAAATAATTCTAGTGTCTCGATCCGATACAGTCGCCACCTGTAGTGCACATCAACAATTTTCTTTTTCTATGTAGTTTTTCACTACTTTCCGATCTAAATTTCTTCTTTAGTCAGTATAAATCTACACTGATTTCATCAATCAATCTGCAATTATTCATATGGTGTCATACCCATATAATATTTGCGGAGACTTTCTTATAAAGTCTATAACAATATCGTCCCATTTCTTCTTTGGGACCGACAACGGCCAAATTTTTCCGTATGTTTCTAATGATTTGACTGTAGTTACACACTAGTCAAACACTTTTCACATGTCTTTCAATGTCTTTCTTTAGTCCCGGCCACCAATGCGTAGGTTACATCATCCTACACAGTTTGGTATTGCCCCGGACATTTTGCATATCTACCCAATTACACATCTTTTTAAGGGTAATTTCATATCTCACGTTGCTTTGGAACTCACATACACAACCACCAAAGGTTATCAATCACTGTGAGTTTCTATCTAGCTTCTTTCAATAGCTAATCATTTATTCACTTTTCACGTTTTCAGACTTGCACACTTCTTCTTGTGCTACCTGAATCAACTCAGGAAATCAATTCGCCACACTCACGCATGTGGTTGTATCTTTCAAAAGATACTCTTTCTAATTCAAGGCATCTATAATCACATCCGCCTTTCCGAGATGGTACAAGATTTTATAACCGAAATCTTTAAGTAACCCATCTATCTTTGCTATCTCATGTTTAGGTTCTTTTTGATCAACTAAGTACT
Organism: Cichorium intybus; assembly: GCA_023525715.1. Taxonomy (NCBI): domain Eukaryota; kingdom Viridiplantae; phylum Streptophyta; class Magnoliopsida; order Asterales; family Asteraceae; genus Cichorium; species Cichorium intybus. The sequence continues at coordinate 134,340,735 of CM042012.1, forward strand.
TCAAACTTATATGATCCATATAACAGTAAGCTTTACACCACATCAGTCGTATCTCCAAAGCTTCAATGTCAAAGTCATAATTGCTACTGCAATATCATGTATCCAAAATCAACTTGGATGCATTTTTATAAAACAATTTATCTTCTCCGCTTAGCAATAATGCTACCACCGGAGCTTCACACAAGGTTTATTTCAACCTTTGAAAAGATATTTGTGGTCTTTCTACCACCCAAACTTTTTCACTTTTCTTGGTCAACTTTAGTCAGCTAACCAGCAATCGAGGAGCAGTTTTCTTCAACTTTCCTATAATAAACCGCCAATTCAAGGAACTACAATTTCAGTCCGATTCCTCAGGCGGTTCCAGTTTTATCACATCATCAATTCTACTGGATTTATTTTATCATCTTTGGCACTATTATCATGCCCAAAGAATTGAAACTTCTTTTAACCAAATTTTCATACTTGGAGAATTTTACATATCACTTAACTCAGTGAAGTAACTCCAGTATCTGGTACAAATGTACCTCATATTCAATCTGGTTTCGAGAATATCAGATTCTCAGTAGTCAATGTACATACACATTAACTTATCTTTCTTCTTTTCAAAGAGATAGGGCTCCACACGATGACACATTCGGCCATATGAGACCCCAATTCAAAAACAATTTCTTCCAATTGTTTTACCACTCTGCCATCTCTGCAGAGGCCAATCAACACAGAGCCTAGATAACAGGAACGGCTCTCAAGACCAGCTTAATCATAAGCTCTTCTCGCCAATCTGGCAGAAATCTTGGAAGTTCTTTTCAAAAGAAACATCCGAGAATTTATTTAAAGTAGTATATTACTAGCACTGTTTTATCCAACTTGGCCAATACCACGTATGCCAACTACAACATCATTCCTTTACTAACTCTTTTCTGAGTTTAAGCAAAGAAAATAATCGGTATTCTCAACAACGATCATTTACCAAGGATTTTCATCCATTTCATTTCTATTTTAAGAACCATACTGTTCTTGTTTCTACAATTCATGTTAGCATCATTCATTGTTAACCAATTTATAAGCACAATTGCTTCAAATTCACTGGTAGTCATTAGCTTTAGATTCATAGGGAAAATGGTCCCGTAAATCCTAGGCAAACTACCTTCCAGGTGTTCAATATCTAGAACATACTTGCTATCTGCTATAGCTACTTCCAGAATTTCATCTAAAATCGTTGATGAAATATTCCAACAAGACGTCAGTGTCACCGATCCAAAGCATAGCTTCATGGATCAAATATAACATACACGAAGTTATATTCAAAACATTTACATCGGAGATCATATCTGTCTCCTCCCAAGCTCATTCCAAAATCTGCTGGAATGATCAAGGCACCACTGGTCCTTTTTAACCATCCATTTCTTCTTTCTTTCCTGGGTTCACCACCCGTTACTCCACATTTAGCATGTGAGTATGTCATAAGGAAGTGATCTATAGTTCCTCGCTGGAACCACTTCCGTCCCATACAACAAGCTCGAGCAAAATGCTTCCAGTTCCTACAATTTCAGCAATTCAACAGTAGAGTCTCAACTCTACTAATTTCTTAGTGCCTTTCCTGCACTGATCACAATACATAGTGGCTCTGTTTTGGTCCTTTCCCTATAAGGTTGGACCCAGTTTGTGGTAACTTCTCCTGAAGCGTCCACTAATCGTTTTCTGCTTTTCTTGTAGTCTCAGCTACTTTTCTTTCACCTTGATATCAATCAGGGTGAACACCCAATTTCTTTCTCTGACCACTGCTACTACTGTTGCTTGTAATGTGGATTTTCTGCTACTTGTCTCGTTGCCCCTCGTTCAATGGAGCCTTGAGAAAGGGCTGGTTCGCCTCTTAAAGCTGCACGCCCTAAATTCCTCCAAATAAGGTTCGCTGCTCATACTTCTTATACATTAGAAGTCATCACCAGTTAGGTTATATATGTATAATAACAATTTATATACACCTAACTATACATCGTGTCTACTGTCTTAAGGTTTAAGTCCAGGAATCTACTCTATAGACACCTAGTTCTCTTAAACCACGGCTCTGATACCAACTTGTAACACCCGGCTTTTAAAACAAAAACACCCCTGAAAAATTTTTCATTTTAAACAAAGGTTTCAATACATAAAACCATAACAAAGGGGTATATTTTAATAAAAACGGGTACAAGTGTATCAAGGAGAGAATAAAATACCATGTCTCCTTTAAAGCCGGGCTGCTACTGACAGCATCTATGAGTCCCACTTCAAAGTCACGGACTCTATCTTGTCCCCTATCAGTATCATGCTAACCTGCAGGGACAGTAACAAATATCGTGAGCTATAAAGCTCAGTGAGTAATCAAATCTGCAAATAACATGTATCAAAATACAATCATATAACTGTCTGGATTTCGAATCCAAACTCCTAGCCTTACTGGCTGGCCATCTATACTCTAGGATTTCACATCCTATTCTGTAGCCCTACAGGCTGAATCATAGTGACTTGTAATTAACAAGCCACGTTAGTTATTTGCATCTATAATCATGTCTAACCATTTCTGTCCCATATTTCTTAGTCACAATGGACTGCATCATATATCATGGCTAAATAAGCCGCACCCTGTGTCATAGCTATATAAGCCGCACCAAAACATTATCAGTATATAATTCATAGCCCGCAGGCCGCACCAGCTGGGTTTAATAACCCGATATCATAGGCAAAAAGGCCGCACCATATACCTGTAACAAAATCATAGCCAAAAGGCCGCACCAAATATCATAGCCCGAAGGCCGCATCGGAGACATAGCCCGAAGGCCGCACCGGAGACATAGCATACAAAATCAAATATGGCTCACGGGTTAGCCCGCTGTTGCCTAGACTCACGGCTCCGTTCTTGCCATCGAAATGACTCACGGCTTATCCGGTATTGTCTATATAGGTTTGACTCACAGCTCCGTTCTTGTCTATTATAGACTCACGACTTATCTGGTATTGTCGCACCATTAATATTGACTGACTCACAGCTCCGTTCTTGTCTATAATAGACTCACGGCTTATCTGGTCTTGTCATATCATTAATTATTTATATGTATTGACTCACAGCTCCGTTCTTGTCATCGCAATGACTCACGGATTATCTGGTCTTGTCTTTTACACATATTTTATCACTTGTCGTTTTCGTCCCTCGAAACTGTTTCAACCTGTAACAATTCAATCATCATATATCATATATGATATCAGTGAGATTACTCACCTGGAGGCTTGCTACTACTAGCGTTAATCGTTCCTTGCCTTGAAATGAAGTTCGTACGATTTTGTCCCGTACCTATAATTTCATTCATTTTCAAAATGATTATAGGTTAATACCCATTTCAATTAACTCTAATACACTAGAGTTCAATACAATATCGTTATAAATAATGCCTAGTTAATAAACTTTCCGTTTACTAACTTTATATGAATTTTACTATTCACCGAGGCATTCGGATCGGTCTACAGTGCCCCCGAGGGGTCGAAAACTCAATCTAAAAATTTTCTCAAACTTTTCAGACCATAATAAGCCTACGGTTCAAGTTTGAGCTTAATCGGACAAGCCAAACAAAATATAGCATTTCAAAGTTCCTGTCCGGATTCTGCCTATAGGCGCGCCGCGCCTGGATAGGGGCGCACCGCGCCCAGCGCCTGTGCAGGGCTCCTGTCCAGTCGCGAATTTTGCACTGTAGCTTGCTGTTTTGTCCTTTAAGTCCTTAATTTCGTTCTTAATCGTTTGGGGTTTGTTCCTAGGCTAAAACCTTACATTTTAACAAGGTTTTTAACCATCAAAACACCCTCAATCAATCATATGAAGAATTAGGGTTCTTAGTTCTAACAACCCCAAATCTTCAATTTCATCCAAAATAACAACCTACTTCCATTTTCTTGATTTAAGCTTTTACTAGCATGACTTAATGGAAGTATCTAACCATTTAAACACATAATCATAACTGAAATTTACAAATTTCAGTTTCTATAAAACCCATTTAGAACTTCTTCAAGAACTAGACAAAAAGGGCAATCTACTTACCTTAATTGCTTGGAAATCACCCATTCCAACAATTGTTCCTAGTTCTTGCTTCAATTTCATGATCTCCTGCAAAAATCGTATCTCCAAACCTTCTCCCGTTGCTGCACAATGTTCAGTCAAAGAGAGAGTCAACTCTCTTCTATTTATACTTCAAATTTTTACATTTTTGGTCCTTAAGTTCATTTTCTTGAACTTTGGCCACAAAATCAAGTTTTATTACAATAAAACTTTCATTCTTTATACATTTGCCACAACCAACAATATTTTTCATATTTGGTCCTTCACATGGTCAAATGACCAAAATACCCTTTTACGATAAAACGACCAAAAATCAGTTTTTATAACATTTTAAGTCCAAAACTCAAAATATTATTTCAAACCAAATACTTTTCTGTCCAAAAGACCAATTTACCATTCCAAGGTAAAATGACCATTTTTCCCTTTTATTATAATTATATAATAAAACATGTCTTGGCGTTACATTACCTCAATTAGAATTTGGTCTTAAGGATACAAGAGCAAATTTGAGAATAAAAGACTAAAAGTGAAAATTTTATTTAGCAATCTTTAAAAATTAATATCTCAAAATCTAAAAGGGATTAGGAAAAATTACTCAACGTGACTTTGCTAGTATTTGAAATAACAAAAATATAGGAAAAAGAATCGAGCTATTTGGAGTTGTAACGAATAAGTTATGAAGGTTTTAAAATGGCTCAAAAGTGACAAAAATAACCAAGGAGTCATTTTTAATGGCTAATAACGGAAAATTCCTTAATATTCAGACGGAAGTCGGTAGAGGAAAGTTGTAGAGCTCGTTCCCACCTTTCTAAAGGTATAAAGTTTACAATGTTTGGATTTTGTATGAAGAAGATATGCCCCCGTAAAGTTGACGAAAAATAAAGAGAAAACGCTGGAAATTTAGCTAAGTCTGGAATAAGGGGCAATTCTGTCATTTTACACTTAAAACCCACCCATCGGTTTCCCTTTCAGTCTGTAGGCTCGTTCTTCCCGTGTACGCGTAAAAAAGAAAATCAAATAAAGAAAGGGAGTGATTCCGAGCAGTGATTCCGAGCAGAGAGAGAGACGCAGCGGATCTGAGCAGTGATTCCGAGCAGAGGGTTGCGTAGAAGGGCCTACCCTTGCAGCAAATCGACGACAGCCACCAGGAGGCGACGAATCGCGACCGCCGGCGCGATTTCTCCGGCGAAAACGACCTCCACGGCTGACGGTAGCTAGGGTGAGCAAGGAAAAACTTGTTCTTTGTTCGATTTCATGTTTAAGTTACTTCGATTTCTGAAATTTCGAGACTTTAGACAGAAATTGAAAGAGGGTATAATTGATTTTCAAACCCTAGTTCCTAATTCCGAAAAAATTTACACATACATGTCGAGTTTGAGTATGGATTATTGTTTCTATCACTGTTATGAGTTAAAAGTCACATATGAAATGGAAGTTTTGAATATTGGGTTGGAATCCTTGATGCATGTTTGAGAAAAGTTGAAAAGATGAAGAATTGATGATCATATAACATTGATTGTTGAGTTTATGTTGAAGATAAACTGTTTTTGAGTCGGACTTTTATTAAAACTCGATATGATGAGACTTGATGCAAATTAGTAGTAGACATTGGAATTGGAAAGTGGAATGAAATTGACATATTGGAATTGTAATCTTTTAGATCAAGAGTGTGTGAAGAACACACCATGTTCAAAGCTAAAAATTTAGTGTATACTCATATTGAGGTCGATAATTTGAAAAGTTTGAATAATTTGTTCATAAAATTCATACCTTGTGGACTTAAGAACACAAGTATGCTACAAGTATAAAAGATTTAATAAAAAGTAATTGTTTGACGTTTAATTTATAAACTTGGAGTTTTTGGGTAAAATGAGGAACAAAGTTGTTGGTTGACGGATTTGGTCAAACTTGACCATAAAAGGGGAATTTTTGCTTAAAAGTTAATGTCGAAAAGTTTTAGACCATAGCACGTAAAATAACGTTTAACTTATTAATGGACTAAAATTGAATATTTTTAGAATAATGCTAGTATGAACTCTTTTGATAAAGGTTGTAAATATGAGACTTAGTTAACATATGTAGTATATTAATAATTGAATATATTACTAATCTTCTATATTATCAATATAGAAATTAATGAGTGCGCAGAAGCAAGTAGAAGCAAAGGCTAAGCGGACCGAGGTGAGTACATGTTTTCCCATTTTGGGTTACATGGCAATAAGTTTATAAAGTTTTATATGACTTTCAATGTGAAGTGTTTTATTATCTAGTCATGCTTACGAAAGCTTATTTAAATATGCATGAAAGTTATGAAATATGTTTTCAAAGTATGATTTGGCAATAAGCCGAAATATGTTTTGAAAGTATGATTTGGCATTAAGCCGAAATATGTTTTTTTAAAGTAAGATTTGGCGTCAAGCCCACGATATGTATGAACGAACGTTTTGGCATTATGCCTATGATATTTATGGAAGAATGTTTTGGCTTTCAGCCTAAGATGATTATGAAAGAATGTTTGGCGTTTAACTTATAAAGCTTATGAAATAATGTTGTGGCTTCATGTCCACGATAAGTATAAGAGAATGTTTTGGCATTTAGCCTTATGATAATTTTCAATGTATGACTGGTAATTGATGCAAGCAATGAATTGTAATGAAAAGTAACATGAATGAATGAAAATGTTCTGCCCGGGCTATGATATTCCCGCAAGGGAAATACAGAGGAATCTACTGGGGCAGCACCACCCCTTCGCGCAGTAGATGTCCTAAATATGGAAAGATGCTAGAATGGACTGATTATGTTCTTTCTATTCTAGTACAGACTGGGGTAATCATCAAAAATGATTCAGGCCCGCAGTATAAAATTTAAGCATGTTAAGATATACCAGTCATAGAATGTGATAAGATGATGGGGTGGTTGGATATGTTCGTACAACCTCAGTACAGACTTGGGGTATCACCAAGAGTGATTAAGGCCCTAAGTATAAAAATCAAGTATGCTACAATACCAGTCAAAGTTAAGGAAATGAAAATGAAAGTTTTATGATAGAAATATTATTGCTCGATTTATTATGAAAGGTTTTAAAAGTAAAAGTTCGATCTATTCTTATTTATAAAGGTTTTATATTATTATAAATGTTTTGAAAAATGATTTAGTCATGTTTATAAAGGTTTCGTGTCCAAACCCATGTAGCTCACGAGACGTCTTCATCTTACGTATTTTATTTTGATGCCATGTATTTCAGGTTCTAGTGGCGATGAATAGTAGCAAGTAGATGACATGAAGATAATGGGATGATAGATGGAGTGAACATTTTGTTGACGCAATGGGTTGTAATTTTAACTTGCTTGCTATGGTTTATTTTGGTATGAATCTGTAACGCACATGATTGTAAACTTTCAAACCAAATGTTTTTGTTGGACCGTATTTTTGATATTCATGTCTTATAGACATGGATCGTCCATTTTGAAGTGAGTTGATTGGGTTTTTCATACTTAAGAACCTCCTCCGGTGAAACTCACGATCCCGATCTGCCTCCAACAACCTCCTCCGGTGAAACCTACGATCAGCCTCATAGTGAAACGGAATATGAAACCAGTTCATCCGCCTCCATGGTCAAGAGCACCATCTCGTCTGTTGTTTTTGGAGATGTTTCTGTTGATTATCATTGATATGATTTTGATTCTGGTGATATTTCGATGCAGGTCTGATTTTGAGTTTGATTTATGGTTTTCTTTTCCTGGTCCTATTTTAAGGTATGTTTCTTGCAGGTCTGTTTTGAGTTTGAATTTGTGTTTAAACCTTTTTAAATAAATGGAGATATTGTATCTTACATTTAACCCTTTCACTGAAAAATGCATTATAAATAAATGTGGCTATGTGAGTGTGTTATCGAAGAACTTGGTTGAATTTGATTTTGATGCATCATATATTTTTGTTTTTTATATTTTCTGAAATCTCATTCGGGAATTATTACCTTATGCCACTAGAGTTATATTATCAAATGATTCAATTTAATGTGCCGACACTTGAAAATTTAGAATTCTAATACCAAATGCTGCACTTTAATGTGCAGATGATACCAACTATTCAAAGAATGGTGTAAGCTACAAAAGGATGTAACTATTCAGGGAGGGTGCAAGCTACAAAAAGATGAAGACGCATCCAGTTTTTGGAGATTATTTGCAACATTTGGATATGTTTTGATAGAAAATCATGCCATAGAGCTTCACTGCATGTATAAGAAATAGCAACATACTCTGATTCATGTGTGTATTATAGCATCCTACATTTCATTTATTACTATTACAAATAGTTAGTGACAGAACTGGTTTCGAGTTTGGACCTAGACTCTTTTTAGTAAGTTTTTAAACATAAATTAGTCCACTTTTTTGAAAAATCTGTGTATTCTGTATTTTAATTTACATAACCTTAATGTTTTTTTGTTGTTGTGATAACATATATACATAATACGAAAAGAAGTCATTGATTAGTATGTTATTATTATATATGGGATTCATGTGCTTTCTTGAATTAGTTTGTTATGGAGTTAGTCTCTCGCAAATTTGCTACGGATATTTGTTACGAAATTAGTCAGTAGCGAGTCTGCTACAAAATATTTGTTACGGAATTAGTCCGTGGGGGAAATGGCTACGAAAAATTGTTACGGATTTAGGATGTAGTGAAATTACTATGGAATATTAGAGACGGAATTAGTGCGTAACAATTTGCTACGGAAAATTGGTTACAGAATTAGACCGTAGCGAATTTGCTATAGAACATTTGTTACAGAATTAGTCCGTAATGAAATTGCGACAAAAATTGCTACGGAATTTCTCCGTGGCTAATGTGTTACGGAATAATTCTGTAGCAAATCCCGTAGCAAAAATGCTACGGATTCCGTAACGACCCTTTAGCTACGAGGATTTTCTCCACGGATCGGTTCCGTAGCAAAATCCGTAGCCATTTGTGTTTAGCTACGGAATATCATGCTTTTGCTACGGAAATTTTCCGTAGCTATTTCACATTTTTCTTGTAGTGTATATTTAAACGGGTTAGGCAGGTCGTGTCTACACCTGACAAATATGTGTTAGGGTCGAAGAACATGACACGGATAGTTATGTTATGTGTGTCATGTCCCGGTTGAGTTTATTGACTCGTCAACCCAAAACGATATGATTTCCATCCCTAGACATCCCACCACTGCTGCAATAATATTTGTTATGTCTCATCCCACACTGCTCCCCCATTCCTCGCCGTTACATGTCACATTTCTCCTCTCCTTTCCCCTCCCTTGCATATCGAAATATAGTTCTACAACTACAAGAAATGTTTGCAATATCGACGACGACATTAACGGCGACAGAGGGTATTACCGACGACATTAAAAACATGAGTTTTATGTCAGCGGTAATACCCCTTGTCACGGTAGTGATGGTCGTCGCTAGTGTCGTCGCTGGTATTGTCAGGTAAGCGATCTGTGCACAGACTCATCTCTATCATCCATCAATTATTTCATCCAATAGGTAGGATAAGAGCGGGTATGTCGTCGCCATTGCCAATGTCGTCGGTATTGCTGTCGCCGCTGTTGATCAGGTCAGCAATCAGTGCCATGGTTGATCTCTACCGTCCATTGTTTTTATCATTCAACAGCTACCAAAAAAGCAGTATTATTTGCGTCGCTGACAATACTTATGTTGCCACTAATGCTTCTATCCTAGTCACCACTAATGATTCACGATCGAATTAACCCCTTATACACTTCATTTCGCCTGTTATGTGACCAAAACAATTCCTCTCAATTTCTCTCGATTCTACAGCGACTGAACACTGATTTCCGACCACCACAACCTCAAAACAACCTCCGGTGACTAACTTTTTTTATTTATGTAAAATGCAGCATGATTTAGAACACGAGTTTCAATTACTAGGTGAACCCTCTCTCGGATAATCGAAGGATGTCAAGATCTTTGAAAAGGTGTCGGGTGATCGACGCGTACATACAAAGGGATTGGCCGAAACCTCCTGCGACAACACCGCGTTGCTATATTGAAGGTCAATCATCTAAAGCAGCAACAACAACAAAAGCCTTAATTGTTAACTACTTAATACTTTGATAATAGGTTGGTTTATATATGTTGATATTTTTGTAAATTATAATATGTTTTAACTAATAAAGTACATTTTTATTTACTAAAAGGATGACCTTGCAAGAATTCTTGAAGATCCAAAATACAGAGATTTGTTGACGCAATTTATGCGTGTGTATTCGGCAGAGCAATGTGGAGGAACGAGCAATGGTTCTGGGGATAAGGAGGACGAAGATGATTACTCAGAGTAGTTTTTTTATTTTAAGTTTCATGACTCTTTTATAGTTGTTTCATGACTATTTTAGTTTGTGTAAACGATATTACTTTGTTTTGTTTTATGTTTTCAATGCTAATATGTTTCTGGCATTTTCGATGTTAATTGGTTCGGATCACTTACCCCGTATTTTGTAGGATATTTGCACTTTCACTTTTATATTTAAAAAGGTAGCGTTAGTGGCGACAACTTTTATCGGCGATAATCAATACGGGCGACAAAAACAGTCTGTGACACGTCATCACCGGAGATTAAACACCATTAGTGGCGATTTAGGAGCAGTACCTGCGAAAATAATTAACGGCGACACTTTTAGCAGCGATTTTGGAGCAGTAGCAACGAACCCGTTGTGGCGACACTCTTGTCGCCGCTAATACCTTTACGGGCTATTTTTGGTATCTTTACCAGCGACATAAGGCATCGCTAATAATAACATATTTTGTAGTGTACCTATATATAATGAGCATGCTTCGGCATAATCTTGAAATGCTTGGGAACAGGGGCGTAGCCAGCAAAAAATCACCGTGAGGGGCACACAATTTTTTTTCGGCAATATATAATAAAAAAAGTCTACAAAAAGTACGATAAACATTACATAAGAAAAACTACCCTACGAAATTACATTTTAAATGTGACCTCTTCTGTCTTTCATTTTTTGGAACCGATTAATGACGTTTTCGGTTTTAACATTTGTAAGTGTTTCGTGTTCTACACTACAAATCAAAGCGTCGTTCATGAACTCGTCGCTCATTTTATCCCGCAACTCCGTCTTCAAAAGCTTCATTGCCGAAAAGCATCTCTCAATGGTTGCGGTGGGCACGTATATTTAAAAATAATTGTAAGGGGCACTTATTTTTTATCGAGGTAGACACGTATATATAAAAAAAAATATTTCAAAAATTTTTGCAGTATTCCGAAAAAAAATCGTAGGGTGCCCGGATGCGCATCTTGTTAAATCCGCCCCTGCTTGGGAAAACCATTCCTGCTCCCACCAACAGCCATGTCTAATATCATCGTCTCATCGTCACTTCGTCGACCCACCTTCTTGTTGCCGTAGTCAACCCCTGCATGAAAATATTGTCTTGTAATGTGATGAAAACATGTATTTAACATAAATTGTCTACGAAGAAATTCGGGAACTCAAGAATCAAAATCGAGTACTATTGATGCGTAATTAAAAACTATATAAGTCTAGGTGATAAGTAACGTTAAATTTTCATTTTATATTAAACTAACGGCCTTTTTGTAACGGTGTCAAACTCAAGGACCAAAGAGATGGCTAGAAAATGTTTCAGAAACATCCAATGTGAAGACCCAAAAAATAGATTAGATTCAAAAAAACCAAATAACCATATGGACGAAAAATCTAATTTACTCTGTAACTTTTGATTCAAGTATAGTTAAGAGATATGAAAATTCCAGATAACGTACTTATAGAATTGTGAAGGCCGCATAACGTGAGCAAATGCTTCATTTAAGACTCTGACTTTAATTCCCAAAAGTTTTAACCTCTTAAATTTTATAACACCCGCAAGTAAATCATAGACGCATATAATGATATAATATTTTATGGTCTAACATGTACATTATCGTGCATACAAGCAAAGGAGTTGTGCCGAAGGGTAAGATAACATGTCCCTTTAGTTTTTTCTAAGCTACATCTGTTGTGCTCCTATGATCCATCAACCCTTTATTATGTTTCCTTGACATGGGCATTGTGCATCAATATTAAACTTAAAAAGATTTTTTTTATGCGTAATATTTACAACTTCACGTTGCATGATTTATATTTTAAGGCAACGCTAACAAGCTTTTGCAAGTTACAACGTTGACAAATAGTAATGATTCAAACCCCCCTCCCCAACCCAATTAAGGTCCTATAAATAGAGCTTTAAGAAGACTTATTTTCATAACAAACCCAAAGAAAATGGCATTCAAAAGGAGTTTATTTTTTATCGTCTTCGCAATAATTGTTGTTTCAGGTGCAATTACACAAGTGAAAGCTTATACATCCAGTTACTGCGGTCCTGCGTCCCGTTGTCCACATCAATATATCACATGCCCATCTGAGTGCCCCGAAAGCAACTCCTACGACACCAAGGCTAAAGTTTGTCGCATTGATTGTTATTCTCCTAAATGCAAGGCCGAATGCAAACACAGTAAGAACTTGATTTCTTTTCCTACATTCTATGTCGTTCTTACATCTTTTGATATTTTAGATAATTGCTTCGTAATTGGTTAATCTTTTTTTATTAATTGAGGTGTTTTCCTCCCTTTATAGACAATAAACCAGACTGTGACACACCGGGATCGGCATGCTACGACCCACGGTTCATAGGGGGAGACAGCATTGTGTTCTACTTTCACGGCAAGGTTGACCAGCATTTCAGCTTGGTCTCCGACTCTAACCTCCAAATCAACGGACGATTCATTGGCCACCAACCCACCGGCAGGTCAAGGCCCTTCACCTGGATCCAAGCCTTGGGTCTCCTCTTCAATTCCCACAGTTTCTCCCTTGAAGCCACTAAAAGCGCCACCTGGGATGGCGGTATCGACCATCTGAAATTCTCCTACAATGGAGAAGAAATTTTGTTGGGTCTCGGTGGTTTATCCTCATGGAAGTCGCCGGAGGGTGAAATCGAAGTGGAGAGAACTGCTGCGGTGAACAGCGTGATGGTGAACATACCTGGAGTTGTGGAGATATTGGCAAATGTGGTGCCGGTGACAGCGGAAGATGACAAGATCCATGGCTACAATGTGCCTTCTGATGACTGCTTCGCTCACTTGGAAGTGCAGTTTAAGTTTAGCGGACTTTCTGACGGCGTTGAAGGGGTGTTGGGGAGGACATATCAGCCGGATTTTAAGAACCCCGCGAAGCCAGGTGTGGCTATGGCGGTTGTGGGAGGAGAAGACAAGTATAGAACCACCTCTTTGTTGTCGTCTGATTGTGCAAAGTGCATCTATGATTCGAGTAACGAGAAGCAGATTATTAAGGAGCACGGAACATTGGATTGTTCAGCTAAGGGATTGTTCCATGGAAATGGAATCGTCTGCAAGAAATGATCGAGGGGAGAAGATGTTTGAAAAATTATGATAAATTCAGGAAATAAAATCACTATAAATGATTAATAAATCCATTATAATGTTCAATATCTGAATGGGAAATGTAATGCAATTTTTAATCTTATTTTGAAGAAAACTGAATCTAAATCATATTAAAATTTTAATAAAATGTGATGACAAGGTAGTTATGTATTTAAAATATGATCATGCAACTTCAAAAATCCAGACCGAACCGGTGGTGGAGACCTGGAACTGAAAATTAGAGAAAGGTAGGAATCGAGAACCGTGGCAATGTGGCGTATGTGATATGACATTGATTCAGTTTCAAAACTAGAGTTGACTTTGTGTTTCTCTTCGACTAGGGATTCAAATTTCTTTCATCTTGTTGGACTCGTTTTGCTTAATTAAAATAATAAATAAAAATTTGGTTAGAACATATCGAGAAGACGTGTTGTTTGGTTTTTATTTTTGAATAGATCGCTAGGGTTATTCAGGTTTTTTGTTGCTGAATGTTTTCCGGATGTCTGAATCAAGTTGCAATTCGGGTGATCAGGTCATGTATATATATATATTTTTTTAAATTTAGATGAACATTAATAATTTTAGTTAAAACTTTACAAATTGAAATTTCAACTAATAGATTTTAGAGTTGTTTTTTCGCTACTGTTTAAGATGTTTTACTTGAAAGAATATGTTATAATGGATACCATTTTTGCATTATTTTTGGATCCATAAATTATGTATCAAGTTCAAAAACACCATAAATTGTGTATTAAGCTTTACAGTATATATCCAACGTCAACATGTATCAACTCACAAAAAACCTAAAATGTGTCAAGCTTCACAAAATATATTCGTTCTTCTTGCACCTTTACATCAGCACCTTCATGTTATATCTAATCCAAGCTCTAATTAAATGTATCAATTTTTTCCAATTTCATATAAAAAAGTCAAATATTATAAGTATTAAAAGGTAAAATAAACCATGTGTCAAATTTTCCCAATTTCTTGCACCTTCATAGTCGGGTTTGTCCAGGGGCGAAGCTAGTAAGGCCCAAGGTGGGTCCTAGGACCCATCAAAAATTTCAAATTCATTTATATTTTATATCAAAAAATTATTAGGACTTATCTCGAAAAAAAATAGGACCTATCTTTGAAGACGTCTCACATTGAAAAAGCAACGAAACAATTCCCTATATAGCTTCGTATATAAAACAAGTGATTTGATATTTTTAGTCATCAGTTGTTAAGCAAAAATAATGTACAACCAATGCTGAATTTATCTACAATCCTTGAGCTAACTAGGCTTGCTAAAAAATATTGAACCTGAGTTTGAGTTCAAAAAATTATATATCTTGAAATTCGGTTTTTTACAAGTTTAACTTGTCTAGTTCAACCATTTTTCACTAATACGGATGAGTGTTTCCAATATAATTGTAGCTATCTTTTTAAAGTTTATGGATCGGTTGTTAGTGTATCCCACATTGGTGCGACACGATCTTATGAGTTTGTATATATGTTGGAGTCTCCCCTCTCTCCACAAGGGCTCTTTTGGAGAGACATTCTTGGGCTCCACATATATTTACATGGTATCAGCCGGTGTCCCGCACCCCCGAACCTTATCGAGCCTACGTCTCTGAGGGGGAGTGTTAGTGTATCACACATTGGTGCGACACGATCTTATGAGTTTGTATATATGTTGGAGTCTCCCCTCTCTCCACAATGGCTTTTTTGGAGAGACATTCTTGGGCTCCACATATATTTACATCGGTGACCTTATTGGTTTCCGGTTCAACTGGTAGGTCCAGTATTTAAGCTATATGACCAGACCCGACAAAAATATTGTTTATTCTCTCATTTTATCGTTTTACTTTTAATTAGGGAACCACATGGTTTTTTGCTCTAGATTCGCCACTGGTTTGTCACTTTTATTGCCTCGAAGCCAACTTTGGATGCAAGTTAAACTTCCAACAATCTTAGCAATCAACTAACTCCTAAAAGGATCCAAAACCCTTATACTAGTGCTAAAAACAGCTTCCAAAGTCACCATTGAGATATGAATGGCAACAAATCTCTAACCATTAAGCTGGATAGAATTAGGAATCTATGACTATTCTCACTTTCTGTTATTCTAAAATATTAAACATTAAGAAATCCTCTTCAATGCTTTATTTTAAATACTTTTCTAACTCAATGGTTGATTCAATTATGCTTATTTTCATCGTTTCTCTTAGTTATTTCTCAATAAGGATTTTGGTTGCCATATTATTTAGGTTTTAGCGTTTCCTTAATATCTATGATGAAGTGGCAAACTCGATGGTACTAGAAATAAAACTTGGTAAGTGATTTAATATATATGGTCATTACTAGGAGAATATATGTGTGTTGAGCAAAATAAAATAATATAATAAAGTATTGATAAATATATGTTACTAAAAATAACTATGACTTTATCATTAACTTTGAAATACTAATTGTTAAACTAAGTTGTAGCAAAACATTATAATTATTAAAAATACATGATAATATATTTATATATTTAAACGATATCATCTCAATAGCGTCTATCCGTACCCGTAGGATGCATATGAAAATAAAAATAAATGTATTTTTTTACTTATAGTTATTATTAACTATTATTATGGTCAATTAACTCGCATAGCCATCTTTTAAGATCGCATCATCTTAGTGAGATCAATATTTAAGTCGAGTTTAGATGAATTTAATATAGTTTTTGATTTAATATTATTTCTAACAATTTAAATGATAAATAAATTTAAATATATATATATATAAATTTTTTAATTTTGATCATGATTATCATTTCAAATATAAATCATTTCTTTAAGTTAACATAATATGTTTTTTGATTTTATGTTATATATAACTGTTATTATTTTTTATTAATTAACATCAACTTATTTTAAAAAAAAATATTGTAGTAGAGAAATAGTTTTTGGTCAAGTTTTTATTAATTTGAAATTTTGACTTAAGTTTTACATTTAACGTTATCATGGTAAATCAACTTAGATACACTTTATGAAATCGTATCATCTCAATAACATATATATATATATATATATATATATATATATATATATATATATATAGAGTAAATTACAATTTTGGTCCCTGTGGTTTGCATGAAATTTCATTTTTGGTCATCGTTTCGTTTTTCCACGCTGATGGTCCCTGAACTACACTTTTGCTTACACTATTGGTCCCTTGGCCAGGTAAAATGACCAATATACCCTTTTAAATTTCTTTTTTTTCTTTTGAAATATTATTATTTTGTTATTAAAAAAAAATTCCAACCCCTCCCCCCCTACCCCCACTTTCCGGTATTTGGGTTTTTCCTTCCCGGCGATGATAAGTGATTCATGGTTTCCTTCGCTGCATTTCAGTAGCTTTTTGCTTCAAGGAAAGGTATCGGGATCTAGGTCATCTACGTCGCTGGAGTTGCACAATGTTTGTTTGCCGCCACAGAAAAGCACGTTACAGAAATGTGGGCCCGCTATCCGTTGCTTTTGGTGGACCTAACGTCCCACAACCGCCTCCAAGGTCTTTTCTTTCTAGTGGCTTTGACCTTAATGGACCTGGTGTTGAAGAAAATGGCGGTGAATCAGTTCCACTTTCCCGAAACGGAATCCAGTTTATGCCCAATGTGAGAATGGGGAACATGGACGTGGGAAACTTCCATTCCTGGTTTCCAACGAGTAGTACTTATCCAGCGATTCCGATTCCGGCCCAAAGTTATCCGATGGTTCCCAGTGCACGATCGCAAAGAATGTTGACTCCCGTGAATTCCGGTGGTCCCTCGATTAATCCCGAAATTTTTAGGGGCCCGGTGTTGTCATCTTCCCCTGCGGTTGCATTCCCATCTTCAATGGTAGAGGCGGTGGTGTGTGTCGGCGATCAGTGAAGGAATGCGACCTCCGTTTTTACGATTCCAGGACCGCTATTGATGCAGACGATGCTAGTTCCCAAGCTTTTATATTTCCCGCTTTTCGTTTCTTGTATTTAGTTCTTTTCAACGAAGTTCTCCCGTTTTCATTTTCATCTGTACATCCAAAAAAGCTGTTTCAGATGGCCGGAGTAAGGAGATCAAATGAGATGAAGGAGACCACCAACATCCGATCTGTTAACAGTCATCCGATTCCGGTGAGAGGTTAAGTGAAGGTTGCAAACGGATGGAATTCGTATTGGTTTATGGAGAACGCTATACATGATCATAGCCGTGCACGAATCAGAACAATGCTTCAAGCTGCTTCGAAAATGGGTTTGACTGTTTGTAGAACTTGGGCTTTTAATGATGGCGATTATAATGCTCTTCAACTTTCCCCTGGACAATTCGATGAAAGGCTATTTCGGGTATTTCATTCTTTCTTAACAACATCATTCCTGATTGGAATTTTGATTTACCCAAGTTTTGTTCTTTTCTGTTCTAATTTGATTACGAAGATGTATGCTTTGTGTTCTTAATTCTCCAGATCTTCTTAAATTATGAAGAAATCAAGAATAGCTTTTTCATGTTTTTTTTAAACATATGTTTCACACATTACAGGTTCCCTTCCACAATCCCTTCTCAGTTCTTCAAAACTAGGAGTCCTCGATGTAGCTAGAAGCAAGAGTAAATTTAATGGACTCTGTAGATACGAACAGAATGCACATGCCCGATCATGGAGAAAAGGAGATAAAGATCCTTGTTAGTGGTGTCGGGGTGAAGGTCTCCGGCATAGAGTGGCGATAGGAATGAGATTTTGTTTTTTTTTTAATTTAATAATTAATAAATTAAAAGAAAAGTAAAAAGGAAATTAAAAAGGGTATATTGGTCTTTTTACCTGGCCAATGGACCAATAGTGTAAGCAAAAGTGTAGTTCAAGGACCATGAGCGTGAAAAAACAAAACGATGACCAAAAGTGAAATTTCATGCAAACCACAGGGACCAAAATTGTAATTTACTCTATATATATATATATATATATATATATATATATATATATATATATATATATATATATATATATATATATATATATATATATATATATATATATATATATATATATATATATATATATATAAGCGATCGGATGAAGACTCTTTTTAAAGTGAGGACTCGTGATGACACCTTAAAAATTGAGAAAAAATAAAAAAAATATATAAATAATAAAATGGATCATAGTACTATATTTAATAATATACTTGAACATTTTTATCTATTTTAATAGTATAGTCCTTGAACAAATTTTCTAAATTTTATTTGATCATTTGATTTATGTTTTAAATTTAACGTCATACTTAAATTAACAAATTATGTATATTATATAAATAGTTATAAAATGTTAGAATTATAAATGTAATATTGATATGAAATTAATAATAAACTAAATATTTATATTGAAAAGTAAACATTTAACATTAAAATTAGAATAATGATGGAGTTTAACTATTAATTGAAAAAAAAAGTTGAAAAGATTAAATGTTTAAATGAATATTATTGGAATATTTTTAATTCTTTTATAATAGATCTATAGATATAAATCTTACGTAAAATCCATGATGCAATTTTTTCACCTCCGCGGCCGTTCTTTATGCAATCCATAAGGGTGCACGGAGTGGTCTTGGGGATGGTACGGGCTCGAGGAAGGGCTGGGGCGGTATCTCCGGTACCTCCGGTACCCTTGCCCTGTGGGTGAAAGATCACGCAAGACGGTGCCAGGCTGGTTCAAGTATGTGGTGGTGAAGCCGGGTGAACCCACAATACATACACACACACACACACACATATATATATATATATATATATATATATATATATATATATATATATATATATATATATATATATATATATATATATATATATATATATATATATATATATATATATAAAATAAAATCTTATTGTTCGAATTATTTATTTAATTTTAATATTAAAAAGCTGATGTGGCATCGTGGGTTCGGTGGGTTCAGTGGGAACTGCTTCCATGGGTGAAAGATGGAAAAAGATAGAAGTAAGAGGAGAGAGAAAAGCTGACATGGCGAGTGGGTTTAGTGGGATGGGAGGAAACTACTCCCCCCACCCTAATGGCTATCAAGTAATATAAACAGGTACTTTAGATTCTTTATTAAGTCAAGAATCAAAGCAAAATAGAGGAATAAATTCATTTTCCTTACATCATCAAAATACTTATTAAAATTTACGTTCATTACCGATGCTAGGGATGAGCAAAAACTGAACCGTAAACCCAAATACGAAACCGATGGTTTGGGTTCTAGTTTTTTCAAAACTGAAAATTTCGGTTTGGATTCGGTTTGCAGGAATGCGAAAACCGAAAAAATCCGAACCGAACCGAGTTATATAAAATATATTATTTATATATTTTACGTATATATTACTAATAGGTTTTGCGTATTTTGTCATAAGTTCTAAGTAGATCAGGTGGATAAGGCTCTAAGGATGCTACTATAAGGGCTCGAGTTATCCTTTTATGGGGGACACGTATATTTTTCATGAATTCAAGATTTCATCTTTTAAAAGCAACTAGGAGCATCCCACGTCGCCCATAACATCAAACATATGCCATCCTGAATCTCTTTAAATACTTGTAGCTCACAAAGTTTGCAAAATCAAGGGTTTGAGAGTGGGTTCGGTTTTGAATAATTAAAAACCAATCATTGTTGGTTTGGGTTCGGTTTAAGGTCAAAATAGACCCAAACTGACTCATGTTCATCCCTACCAGTGTGATATAACAAAGAGTAGTATTTCGAATGCCAATCCAATATTATATGACTGTAATAAATATTTTCAATTCACGTGTTTGATCACATAAAGTGTCACATAAACCTTCAATGTAAGTTCGTAAAATTATTTTAAAACACACGTAAATCCCTAACATTTTACCAATCGCTTGTAGAAGGTATAAAAAAACCCACATTTTGAATCTCGGTCCAAAAATCATATTCCGCAATATCATAATATGCCTTAAAAAAATTCATAAGCTTGGGCAATTTCTAATATATGTTAAGTAGAGTTTCATCTTGCTGAGACATCTTCGTTGTACCATAATTAACAATCTTATCGAACTAGTTAAAATTATTAATCGTAAAATGTGATCAGCTAATCTACCTAAACACCCATTGAATTATCTCAACCATCATATATATATATATATATATATATATATATATATATATATATATATATATATATATATATATATATATATATATATATATATATAGGGAGAGGTTAAAATGAGAAAGATTAAAAGGTTGAGAATGTGAGAATGATTCTGGACCAATCATTTTATAGGGATATTATAGTAATTTTAAAATATGATAATTAATTAAAATACTAAATAATTATGTTTTCCTATAATCATGGGATTAATTTATTCAGTTTCCATGATTATAGAGATTACGATTGCTGCTACCTAAAATAAAGGAATTAATTGATTTTTTTTTGTTATTTTATTAATTGAAAATAAAAAAAATATTTGTATCAATTCTTTTTTCAAAATTCGAAATTTTAATAGTTTGTTTATTCTTTTTCACGGTTTCAATCATGGATGAATATAAAAAAAATATTTTTATAATTTTACTGATTTAATTTTTAACAGTATTTTTATAGAGATTATACAAAATTACATTGTAATCATCAATGAATAAAATATATACATAAAAATGAACTATTTGAGAATTACCGAATACGCATCTAATCATAAATAAATAAACCTGTAATCATAAATGAATAAGCATGCAATGATATGTAAATATACATATGATCGTAAGTGAATACACATCTAATCATAAAATGAATACATATTTAATCATACGCGAATACATCATTGTTCTTAAATAAATACACATTTAATCATAAAATGAATTCGCCGATGTTGTAGTTTTGATCGTTATTCTTGTTGCTACCATCATACATAAAAACAAAGATGGGGCACCCATGAATATGATCATTCTTGTTTTTGCATTCACACCTGCAAAATAAAGTTCAAAGATATCAAAAAATGATTATGCCCATGATAAAGCAATCTAGAGTTATAATCACAAATGATTATATTTATAATAATCAATGACCACATTATATCATAAGTGATTACAGTTATAATCATCGATGATTACAGTTACAATCATCGGTGATTACAGTTATAATCAATAACTAATAACACTTATAATCATAAACGATTATAGTTATAATCATAAATGATTATAACAACAAGATAACACATTATACATTGCATATAACAACAAATTAACACGTTCCTATAAATGATTATAGTAAATATGAATTCAAACTTCTTATAGCAACAAACTAACACATTACTATAAATGATTATAGTAAATATGAATTGAAACTTCTTTGAGGCATTCTATCGAACAAATGGTGTGCTTCACTATTTCAAGTATTATCATTAGCATTTTAGAACCAAATAGATCCATTCCAGCCCACATTTGAATTTGTACCCAAGATAGATAGATGGAATTCA
The DNA here is from genome assembly GCA_023525715.1 of Cichorium intybus. Lineage (NCBI taxonomy): Eukaryota > Viridiplantae > Streptophyta > Magnoliopsida > Asterales > Asteraceae > Cichorium > Cichorium intybus. The sequence continues at coordinate 134,362,752 of CM042012.1, forward strand.
AAAGTTAAAGGAGATCATCCTCTCATGTCCCCCATTCCCCCAAATGGGTTCGTGTGTCCAAAAAACTCTAAAAAAATGTTGTCTGCGTTTGATTATGCCACAGAAACTTTAAAGAAGCTTAACAAAATAATAGCTATGCAGATTTAAGACCTAAACATCAAAATTAAAACCCTGGATAATGTAATCCTATTAATAATTTAAATAGAAACGAAAACCATAAATAGCAAATGCAGGAAATAGGATCATTCAGGAGGAAATTTTACCGAAATATGAAAAAATGAGGGAAGGTCGGATGGAATGGATTACGATGCAGGTTGAATGCAGTTAAATTCGATGCTTTTCTGATGATTTCTGTGCGTGAAGCCGCTGATGCAGGTTCGATGACGAGGTTCCATCTGCGTTTGATTGCAAGCTGTTCGCTGGTGCAATCTAGTGAGGTGGCGAGGTGGTCGAGGCGACATTTGATGGTAGCCGGCGGGAGGTTTAGGTGCTGATGACAGGCTTCGACGACAGTTAGGAGGGAAAGAAATGTAGATTTCAGCCGAGGAAAGGGAGAAGAGAAGAAGGGAGGCGAGGCGTAGAGAAAGAAAGAGAGAGGGTATTGAACCCTAATTTAATTAGAGAAAGCTGGAGAGATGGACGGGATTTCCATATATTCTACAAATCTTCTGAGAATAATAAGAAAAGGAATCCCCATAATACCCTTATGGTCATTTAAAACTTACAATTTCATCATACAATTTGAATAATTTACATAATTGGCCCATTTATATTAGCCTTAGATCATGAAATTTGAAGGGTCTAGATCTCTTCTCACATTCTCAACCTGTTAATCATTCTCATTTTATTCTACCTCTATATATATATATATATATATATATATATATATATATATATATATATATATATATATATATATATATATATATATATATATATATATATATATATATATATATATATATATATATATATATATATATATATATATATATATATATATATATATATATATATATATATATATATATATATATATATATATATATATATATATATATATATATATATATATATATATATTGTTGGATTAGGTGTCTAAGCCATGACTAATAATTAGTATTATCTGATTAATAGTAGCATAGTCCATTTGGGTTGCCCTCATAGTTGGAGGATTGGCAGAAAGTCCGGTAGAGAAAAAGATTGATTTATTATATGATTAATAAATCAATAGAAATAAAATAAATAGTTTATTAATATATTTAAGTGATAATATATTAATTAGAAACTATAATAATTAATTAGTAATTTTTCTGGAATTAATTTGGTAGTTAAATTAAATAATTAAAGGTACAGGGACTAAAACTGTAATTATTCAATAGTTGAGTAAGTGACAGTTTGAGTGAGTGTGAGTGGTTGGCTGAATTATATACATAGATATATATTTTTTTCGATTTTGATATATAGATAAATAGGTTTTGATTAATTAAGATAAAGACTTATCTTAATTTGAATTCAAAAGGGTTTATCTGTAAGGTTTATCTGGAAACCACTTGGAGCCTATAAATAGGGAGGCTCATAACCCTAATACCTGCGATTTTAATAGACTATCTCTCTGAAGGATTTCGACCAACTCCAAGCTAGGGTGTGACTGCATTTGAGGCAAGAGGTTTCTGTTGCTTTGCTTCCAAGATTCACTAAAGGTTGGTTTTTCTTTATCTTTCTTTTAGTTTAATTCTTTCTAGCCTTTTTAGGAATCGTTATATGTTTAACTAGAAGGAAAACTTAGATCTATATAGGTTGCATGTGAACTTAGGATTTTTAGTTCATAGTTGCAGAAAACCTTTCAGTGGTATCAGAGCATTTGGTTGTTTTTCCTTGTTAAATTGCTATAACTGCTTTCCTGAAAATTAGGGTTTAATTGTTTCTAAACCCTAATGTGGCCTTTTTCGAAAATTAGGGTTTGTTTTTGAAAACCCTGTCCGGCCCCTCCTGCTTGGCGGTTTTTGATGATTAGGGTTTAGCAGGCTTTCTATTTTTGGTAACTTTAATTGTTTAAATAGATAATACCTTAAACCAATTATCTTAAAAATCAAAAATTAAGGGGATAAGGATAGGTTTAAATTAATTTGATTATTTTGTGATACCTATCTTAGAATTAATTAATTTAATTAATTGTTTAATTAAAAGATAATTAATAGGATTTAATTAATTTCGATTTAATTGTTTTAAATTGCGAAAATTAATAGATAAAATCTAGAAATATTTTAAAAGGTTTAAAATATCAAATATTAATTAATTTAATTAATTGTTTAATTAAAAGATAATTAAAAGGACCAATTAATTTTGAATTTAATTGTTTTAAATCTTGAAAATTAATAGATAAAACCTAGAAATGTTTTAAAAGGTTAAAATATCAAATTTGATTAATTTAATTAATTGGTTAATTAAAAGATAATTAAATCGGGTTTTAATGGTTTAATTTAATTTTAAAATTTAATTGCTTAAATCGACAATAAATTAAAAGATAAACCAGAAACAATTTTTTAAAGGTTTAAAAAATTACATCTTATATATATTATAACTAGGAAGTTATTTTTATATGTATGAGATTAAATGGTTAGTCAAATCATTAGTAGGCCTCATTCACGAAGTTGGTCTATAAAGTGGGTATAAGGAGACTGCCTATAAAATGGCGGTCTAATGGGTGAACACTCTCGCCCACCGCTCGCCTGATCAGTGGAGGGTCGTTAGCCGAACAGGTTTGATAGGACCGCTTAATAATCACTAAAAGTATAATGATTCAAAGTACTAGAACAATTAATAAAACCCAAATCTAGTTACTTTAGGAAAAATGTGAATTGGTGCTAATCCATGAAATTGCACATTGCACTTTATGAAACATTGGTGGAGCATGTATGGTTTACCGGCACGCCAACAGGGGTTCATAAAGAGTTGCAATGAGTTTCCTGGGTATTATCATTGTTGATGGAGTGTGTGTGGTTTACCGGCACATCAATTAGAGATGATAATTAACCCGAGAGTACCAAGCAAATTTGCATGGTTATTCACATCCAGTTTGTGATCCTCGGCATCCCAGTCATAAACAGTGGAGCACATCCGAGATTAAACGTGTCATTGAAAAGTTTAATGAATCTCAATAGATCTAGGAATTTCATAAGATGAAATTGATAAGTGTTTATCTACCTTAATGACCATTATGTTGTGATTACGGCATCCCTCTTCACACCATAGTTGGGGTATTTTGGATCCTAGCCTTATTAAATAACATATTGGGTAATTATTTAAAAGGATCAATTAAACTGATAAATTCTATTTTCCCTTATAGATGTCAAGTGTCAATTCTCATCCTTCACCTATTTCTGATAGCATCAGAATGCACCTGCTAAATTTAGAAAGGCTGACTGGCCTCAACTGTAAAGAATGGCTTCAAAATTGGAGACTGGCTCTCGGAAATGCTGGCAAGCTACATCTCACCGAGTATCCGATCCCAGTTCCACCGGAACAAGTCATCATAAAAGGTTCTTATGATGAATCCGAAGAGATTCGTGACCTCATGCTATCAACCATTGACCCCGAGTTTCGCAAGGATTTTGAATCCTTGGGGCCATATGAGTTAATGCAACTGGTGGAGGAAAGGTTCCAAAAACTAGTTGAAGAGGAACGAGCTAGAATCTTCAGAAGACTTGCAGATTGCAAGCTAAAGGAAGGAAGTAGCATCAATTCGCATGTTCTTCAGATTGAAGGGTACATAGGCGAATTGTATAAACTTGGTTATTCCATGAGTCAGGAAGAGAGTGTTAACATCCTGCTCGCTTCGCTGACAAATGAGTACGATCTGTTCATTCAGACGTATAGAAAGGAAGACCAGAAAAAGACCCTCATGGAAATGCGTCCACTGTTGACTTTATACGAGTCACTCTTGGACAGGCATAGCTCCAATGGCTCAACTAGTTCTGGATTAAGTCCAGTGAAGAGACGTAACAAGAAACGGTCAAGATCGACTAGACATGTCTCAAACTGGGAATCCGCTAAATCGGATACAGTCACAGAAAGATTGGAAGACGCTCCAACTCTTTTGAAAGCTCGGGTATATCTAAAAAACCTCAAAACTCCTGTTCCAAGATTTCTTGATACATAATGTGACAGTCGCATTTTGGTTTGTATGCAGGGAATCAAGAAGGCACGGGACTCTGGCGCATAGGAGCACATTTGGATTGGATCTCCAGCTCGTGTTGTTTTGAAGTTTAGATAGATATTGAAATACTGTTATTAGTCTTTAGATGCATTTTACATTGTCCATTACATTGTTCAAGGATTTTGTTTTAATAAAAAAATTGTCATTTTTCTTTTAACACCTGTTGTCTAAAATTCTCCTTGAAATGTTATATGAATGTGTTGAATGTATGTTTAGTGATAACTTGAATGACGATCCAAAATGTTTTGAATTCAAGAATTGTGTCATTATGATTGTTAATACAAATGTTATGAGAATCAATTCAACCAAAGGTTCAGTTGGACAGGACTTTGGAATCATTTGACTTAAAATCACTTGATGAATTGAGTTCTTAATGTGTCAAGAAATGAATTACCCAAGGATCCAGAGGATAGGATTTTGGAATCAGTTGACTTAGAGTCAACTGAAGATTGCAAATCTTGAACAAAAGTTAACAAAGTCATTAGTCTACATAGATATGTAAAAGACATTGAGATTAAGAGCACCGGACACACCTGTTGCGGTGTGTTGCTCGAATCTTGAGATAGAACACAATTGTTTGTACTTCACAATATTCATCATTCGGTATGATGAATATGACATTGCTTATCGGGATAAGCAATTGAATTGAAACCTTGAACAGTTCAAGGAATTCAAAGGAAGTACAAGTTCCACAGAACCTGAGCGATAACATAAACTGAGAAAAGGGTTTCATAGTTCATTCTCTTTCAAGAGCATTAATGGTTATAATGTGTCTTAGGGAAGATAATGGAGCAGCGGTCCAAACAGTTCGATCCTCGATGTATGAGATACATTGCCAATTAGTTTCCAATAAGATATATACTATACCAGTCAGTCCATATAAACCATATTCCGACCACATCCTAGACTAAGTAGGTCTTCCAGACACTGTCTGAAATGTAAAGCTGGGATTATCCCACTCATACATAGAAAGTCCAGGGTCTTGTAGCATTCATCTGAAGCTCATGACTAGCCTGAACATGATCAACATTGTCGTTTCATTAGCTATCCCGCTGTAACTCTAAAAGAATAGCTCTTTTAGAAAGAACTCATGTTCTAAGGAAACAGTGAGAGTTGGGACAGTCCTGAATGAGTTCAGGATTGGCCAAGTGAAAGGACCTTTAGTCATCAATAGGCTTGGAGCAGAGATCAGATTTCTGTTCCACAACTAACATAATCTTCTCTTAACCAGTAGTATTGATCACTATCATAAGTAGTTATGATTGGGGTGACACACCGATTGGTGGTAAAACACTATAGTTGGTACGGATTTACAATCCGATTACTTGGAAGCATTGGTGAGCCCGGTTGCTGCCAAACAAGAGAACCTCAGGGCGAGATACAGTCTATGTGAAAATTTGATTGATTTTACACCTGGTCTGAAAACCAGTGAGAGTGACTGAATCATCAAAAGAAAGCAACATGGACTGATACATACCATTCAGAACATCTGGTTGAGTGAGACGATACTCAGAGTCAAGTAATTGATTCCGGGAGAAGTAATCTCAATAGAGGATGGAATCCGAAAGGATACTGTACGGTACATTGTGAATCGTTAGTGGAGCGTGTGTGGATCACCGACACACTAATAGGGACTCACAAAGAGTGTCCCAGTACAAAGGTAAATAGGCCCAGGATTTTCCCACGGGCATCTCGCAGGAAAGGATATTCAGATTCTCAAAATAAGCCAAAGCATTGGATTTTGAGAAAGGGCTGAAAGACTTCCATTAAAATGTCAGAATGGTTTGGATTCTCAAAATGTACCATAAGTCCTGGATTTTGTGAATAGTCTATAACCATGTCAAAGCCAGTGGGAGTCGCCGTTATCCACTATCTCCATACGTGGGATACATACAGTTTCTAGGAAACGTCTCTCTTCATTACAAAGTGTAATGACTTGGTGTTAAGAGACGGATCGCTATGAAAGCCTTAATAGAAATACGGCATACTCAGGTGGTTGCAAATGTCTATGAGATAGATCCAGACTCTGCCAAAATGATCTTGATGAGATTCAAGATGCATAGACCTAGGAAAATGTTTCTCTTATCATTGCAAAGTGTGATGACTTGGCATGAAAGAAATTAAGAAGGTGCAACATACTCACACAGCCATCTATTAGATAGATGAAATCACCAGCCCAGACCTAGCCATTGTAAGCATGATCTTGATAAGATTCAAGATGCATAAGAAGAGTCTCCGAAAGGAAATAGTTTTTTGTCGAAAGTCATAACACAAGGATTATAAATAATCTTTGGATTCCGAAAGGGTTTGGAATAAGATCAGATCGGGTTCCACAAGTTCTTGGATCGATCAAAGTGTCATGAACATATCCTGATGACTTGATGCTTAAGGCACAGTAAGTTGAATTCAGGACATTGTCTGGCTAGGAATATTGGATGGATTGTTTGAACTCAAGTGAGAATTCATTAGGAAATGATTGGGGTGATAGTGTTAATTTGAAAGATTTTCAAATTGGTAACGTCAGGACATGATGTTGAAGGACATGATGGTTAAAGAATCTCGATGGTATTTTGATGGAGCGCGTGTGGTTCACCGGCACATCATAGCACCTCGAGATAGTCTTAGGGTGCAGTCAAGTAGACTAAATACCCCAGAACCATAGGAAGTCACAGTACACATTACCAGAATGGAGTTAGGAGAGAAATTGACAGGATAACATATTGAGATGTTATCGGATGAGCATCTGATTGGATCATCTGCAATAAAGTGTACAAGTATAAGATACTTTGGATACATAGAAAGAGTGTAAGGTTCATAAAGACATAGATGTAAAATTAGAATTGAAAGTTTAAAAGAAATCATGAAACCGATAATAGTTTATGACAAGGTCCAAACTGGTGATTACCTTGTGGAGACTCGGTAATAAGCAAGAGTAGCTGCCAGTCAGATCTTTATGTTTCGCTTTCGCATGTTTTACTTCCCGAATAATTTAATTATTCAGAAAGGTCCACAGTCGCTCATACTTTGGGAAGTAAGTATTGAATCAAGACTGTCATGAATTGATTTGTAGACTGTCTAAGGAGTTAGACATAGCAATAGGATTGCTACAACATTTATGAGTACTTAGAAATGGAGATTTGAGTATTGGATAAACCCACGCTCAATAGATTGCTTCATGGATTATATCACAAGCAATGTTGAGACGATAATATCCTATGATATTGAAGTGGAGAGATATGAGTTATAATTTACAAGGCAGTTGTTCATTGATAATACGAAAATGCATCGGTAACTCGATGTTATAAAACGTGTTGTTGTGAATGATTTGACTGGTAAAAGATATAAGCATATGAGTCGAAGCTTATTCGTTCCTTTACCCTGATGGGAAACAGATATCTGTAGGCCTCTCGATGATTTTGAAGTTGACTAAAGTGCTGGCCATCCTGGACTAAATTGATGTGTTCAATTAGAAGTCCCAAAGTCATAAGCAGAATCGGAAATCGGGAAACAGAGTATCGGACAGAGATTGATCTCAATCCATGTCTCGTGTCTGAAAATATCTTGTTGGACGAAGGATCATATGATCACTTATCTATGGACGGAACTGACTAGGTCAGAGTTCGGCAGCGGTTTCTAGGAAGCTACAGTTGCTAATTAATCAGAGGCTAAATTGGTAATTATAGTCATAGACTTATCCAAGTGGGAGACTATTGGATTAGGTGTCTAAGCCATGACTAATAATTAGTATTTATCTGATTAATAGTAGCATAGTCCATTTGGGTTGCCCTCATAGTTGGAGGATTGGCAGAAAGTCCGGTAGAGAGAAAGATTGATTTATTATATGATTAATAAATCAATAGAAATAAAATAAATAGTTTATTAATATATTTAAGTGATAATATATTAATTAGAAACTATAATAATTAATTAGTAATTTTCTGGAATTAATTGGAATTAATTTGGCAGTTAAATTAAATAATTAAAGGTACAGGGACTAAAACTGTAATTATTCAATAGTTGAGTAAGTAACAGTTTGAGTGAGTGTGAGTGGTTGGCGAAATTATATATATAGATATATATATATTTTCGATTTTGATATATAGATAAATAGGTTTTGATTAATTAAGATAAAGGCTTATCTTAATTTGAATTCAAAAGGGTTTATCTGTAAGGTTTATCTGGAAACCACTTGTAGCCTATAAATAGGGAGGCTTATAACCCTAATACCTGTGATTTTAATAGACCATCTCTCTGAAGGATTTCGACCAACTCCAAGCTAGGGTGTGACTGCATTTGAGGCAAGAGGTTTCTGTTACTTTGCTTTCAAGATTCACTAAAGGTTGGTTTTTCTTTATCTTTCTTTTAGTTTAATTCTTTCTGGCCTTTTTAGGAATCGTTATATGTTTAACTAGAAGAAAAACTTAGATCTATATAGGTTGCATGTGAACTTAGGATTTTTAGTTCATAGTTGCAGAAAACCTTTCATATATATATATATATATATATATATATATATATATATATATATATATATATATATATATATATATATATATATATATATATATATATATATATATATATATATATATATATATATATATATATATATATATATATATATATATATATATATACTGATATTTTTTATTTTCAATAAAATAAAAAAATAAAGCTGAAAATGACCCGCCAAATCATCAATCTGCCAACCCGTTTATTACCTGCCAACCCACCAACCCGTATAATTAAACGGGTTATGCGGGTCGTGTCCGGATTACCTGCCAACCCGAATATTTATATGGGTCGTGTTCGGGTTGGCTTTTCTGACCCGCCAACCCGTGATACGCCAACCCGAACCTGACCCAATTGCGACCTCTACATCATATCAACATTTTATATACCATACTAAGTTTAAAATATGGGCAACAAGTCGATTTTGAAACTCATTTATATCTGTAGCCGTAATTGGATTAGTTAGCTGATAATCTTAGGAAAACAAAGATATTTGAAATAAAAGATGTAATGAATCATAAGTTTTCGAGAATATATTAACCATCAAACTTCAATTCTTTTATAAATAAAAGTCTAAATACCTAGCATTTATTTATAATTTCACAAAATTTTTGCCAAACCCTGTCGGAATCTTGATACGTTTTGTCATCAAAAGCACAAAACGATGGTTAATTTGCCATTTTGGTTGGCCTTATTCCAATCATTATAAGTTGATCATACAAGAAAACCAATATTCCATGTTTTTTAGTGTTGAAAACAGACGGACCATCGAATCGAGTTAATGGTGGGGCCAACCCACCAGATCTCACCGAATTACAGATAGCCATCTCCCACCTACGTGTCACCGACTTCTCCTTTCTTTCTTCTACACCTACAAAACCATAATCCACACCAAGTATGCATTAGTAACTTGTGTTCTCTTCAATATAATACGTAAATTCTTCTGATGTTAGCACTATTGGCGCTGGCAGAATTCTGCAATTTCTTTTATAGAAAAAACTCCACCATTTTTATTCTCTGTCACCACTTCGTTCGCCAACTTTCCCTCCCCACTTTCAAGATTCGTTGTTCGCTGAATTTCTAATAACCAAAGTATTTGGGGCGTAAGTGATCGTTAATCCTTTCGGGCACAACCTGATCGCCGGAGAGAACACCAACAATGGCACCTGGTCTGTTCGCCTGCTTTCGAAAACGCTCCTCCTCCACCTCTTCTTTAGATATCAACAAATCAACTGCAACAAACGACGCCGCCACGGCTGACATCACAGCGGAGGAGTTAAAAAGAGGAGGACCGGTGGTGGTGGAGCTATTCTCTTCCCAAGGATGCGCCACATCGCCGGAGGCGGAGCTTCTGTTCTCGAGGTTAGGAAGGGGAGACTTTAAATTGGAAGTTCCTGTGATATTAATGGCATACCATGTCGATTACTGGGATTATAACGGATGGAAGGATCCGTTTGCGTCGAGTCAATGGACGGTGAGGCAAAAGGAGTATGTGGAGTCGTTGAATCTGGACACCATGTTTACGCCGCAGGTGGTGGTTCAGGGGAGGAGTCAGTGCATCGGAAACGACGAAGATGGGCTAATCGCCGCCATCACCTCTGCATCCAGATACCCTCCTCCGGCGTTCCAGGTGATTACATAAACCAATATAAAAACTTGTTTCAAGAATCAAAACTTTGAAATTGGGGATGATTCAATAATCTAAATCTTGATTTACTCTAATTTAATCAGGCAACATTCGAGAGGCCTACACCGGAATCCTTGCAAGTCACCCTGAAAGGAGCGTTACGGGTCAAAATAGACGGCGGAGCAGACATAATGGTGGCTCTCTACGAGAGCAGTCTAGTGACCAACTGCCGGAACGGCGACAACAAAGACCTAGTTCTTGCCAACGATTTCGTCGTTAGAAAGCTCGCAAAGCTCTACTCCGGCAACAACATCCCGTCAAAGAAGACAATTACCGGAACCCTCGATTTTGGGCTTTGGGAAGGATTCAACAGCACGAAATGTGGTATCGTAATGTTCGTGCAGCAACATGGATCTCGTCATATTTTTGGTTCTCAACGAATTCAACTCCCTGCTAATCTCTGAATCTCATTCTTTTTCGCCATTGTTGTGCTTGATTAAATGATTGAAGTAGAAGTAGCTCTCTCAGCGTTTCTGTACATTAGGTTAACGATTTCATTGTTATTTTGATTCATGTTTGTGAAATATTGAGTGCTTAAATCTTATAAATTACGAACTCAAAGAACAAAACCGCTATTTGGGTTTCCATTTTTATAACATATATGTATATATCTAACATCGAACAAACAAACAAAGGTTGAAACGAAATGGAACAGTAAATTCTTGGGGTTATTGATATGGACCCCAGCAACTCAAGTAGACTACGGTCCTCAATGGTTCTTCGACATCTTTAACCTTTGTTGCTATGCCGGAGATGTTACCGGAGGTGTCTAATGCTACCGGAGATGAGCTGACGTGGGACATAGATGGAGCAATTAGTTGCCAAAAGTCGTGTGATTTGGATCTAAACGAACGATGTCGTATTCCTATAACAGCTCCCAGTGTAACAATAACGCAAGCTTTGTTTACAAGCTTCATTTCTGCGACTCGTTGAAAGCTTTTGATTTGGGTATCTTTTTTTGAGGACGGGAATCTGGTTGTAGCCTTGTAGGTTTATATATAGAGGTAGAAAAGATCGAAGATTTAAGGAAAATGTTGTGTTGTAAAGATAAACCAATTGCGGAAATCTATGGTTTATACTTTATTGTCTCATTGGTGTGGTTCCATGCTGGGTATGTCGTAATCGAGTATGGTGTTATGAACCTAGTTGAGTGTACCCGTACAACCTCCATGATGTACCGTCTTTGTCCTATTTTGTTTTCATCTAAAATCGAACAAAAAGATCAATAAGATACAAACAGAAGGTCCAATTGGGCGTAGAGATGCGGGTCGTTGTGAAACTGTTTGCAAAACCATTCAATTTCACATTGAGAACAAGTTTATGTGTTTTTTTATTAGTTTGTCACAGATTAGTTCATATTTGTTGGTGAAAATTTGACACCGAGTTCATTAATCTCACCGTTTTACCAAAAATATATTATCTAGGAACGGTTTCATCACCTTTTATACATTAAAATCGATCATTACTTAATCGTTATGAACATGCTCGGATCAGCTACACATCTAAATCCTTGAATATACATAGGGGGCAAAGGTACTATATGAGAATTGACGACCTAGACATAATATCATGATATATATCACATTCTTACTCGTAGGAATGAGTCGCAACTCTTCTCACAGCTACACACACGTAGTCCAACAATGTCTATCATGCTTTTAATACTTCTTCCTAAACTTTACCAACAATATTTATATTAACTCAGTATAGAATTGAATCATCATTGATAATTTTTTAACGAATAATTAATTCGATGCACTGGGATTCTGACATTTGATTGTTGACTCGTAAGTCATTCTCTTCATGATACACGGGTAGCTCAATAACCTGCTATATATTAACATAGACATGGCAACTCTGAGGAAGGCCTCATCACTTGATTATTCCTCATTTCCTATCAAACATATTACATACAAGCCATCAAAATCATTTAAATGAAACATGACTTGAAGGTCACAACTTCATATTACATACAAACCATAGTGAAGCAAATAAAAATAGAAAGTTCAACGTATGTAGTCTATTGATAAAGCTTCACTACGTTCATCCATTAAAAGTCATTCTTCTAATCATCAACAAAAGATCCTCAACTAAGGATGAAATCTTCTAAACCTTTAAAAATGAACCTGGAATACATGACATATAAAAACATAATACGCAATACATATTGTTTCATGAGTTTTAGACACATTAATCTATGAAAACATTTGACAAACTACTAGATTGTAAGCTATCAGGGCTGTTTGCCAGAGCTAAAACCAGCGCAGGGGAAGGGGTCGTTGAATAAGCAAAACAACCAATTGATGCTGTTATAGAAGAATTTCCACCTATGGATGAGAATTCGGAATTAGAAATGGATAATGCTGTTTGGACCCCTACCAGACATGGATCTGGTTCGAGAAAGGGTGGACGAAGACTTGGTTGAGCCTGAACCCGGTCCTTTGAGGGATCCCTAAATCCTTAAGTTAAGTCCCAGGATACGGACCCCTCTTGAGGATTGGATTGACTTGGTTATTGCGGAACCAGCGTTCTCACTTTGCCAAAAATGTTTCATGTAAGATGCAATGTATGCAATGCATGATCCCGATCCAATGCAAAAGTTGATGGGCCATCTCGCATCATTGTTTCATATATTTTTTGAGTTGAACGTTATATGTTGCAACACCCCTCTTATGGATTAGAAGTAATTAAGTTATCTTTTGAAAACAATCAAACTTTAAATAGTTGTTACTGAATTTAGGTCCCAAAAGTTCAAGTATTACAATCTAATTTTTGAAGAATTGTATATAAGGGTGTATAATACACTATCAAAACATAAGTCCAAGGAAACCACTACATAAGCTGTGGACTTCTAAACATCAACTTAAACTTATCTAATTCTCAAATTACTATTTACGAGTAGAGGTAAAAAAAAATACCATTAGGCATGGGGACCCTAGATAGTAGATGGAGAAGATGAATACGAATTTTACCTTCTAAGGCTTCCTTTAGAGTTTTGAGCTCCAATCTTCAACACTCTTCCAAAACGCTTACATCTTCATTTAATCTCACTAAAATTTTCAACCTTAATGACAACAAAAGTTTAAGTACCAAAATACCAATGTAATTCTACCTTTGGAAGTTTTCACCTTAAATCATTTTCTTTCTTTTAAGCGTGTGCCTATATTTCAACAATTAAAGGAAAATTAAATTAAATGATGAAATTTTTATATTTTTTAGGAAAAGATGATCCACAAAGCACGAGTGTTAGATTTTGAACATGTAAACCTTTCCATGGCAATGGTTCATATCAGATATCACTACCCCCACCCAAAAAGCACCTTGTCATCAAGGTGGAAATTTGGGTACCGGTGACATTGTTGAAATTGTGGGTCATCTTCAAGCTTAGAATTTGTCATTTCTTGAACTACCAACTAAACATGGAGTGTTTGGTAGGCACACTAATGCTCGGGTGCAACATATTTCAACACATAAAAAACAAACCCTTTCTCCCTCTTATCATGCATTTCACGTCACAATAAACCTTCAAAGTTATCTATCATCTCGTTCTATTATCATTGCTCATTTTTTATTCCGTAGTGATGTTTGATAGCGTACTTACATCGGTGTTTCTCAGCCCCTTAATACACCCCTCGACCGTAAGAGCCGCTAGGGTTGCCCTAACTTCACGGTTACCATCTATTGAGTTGGTATTATCTTGTGATGTGGTGTTTTTTTGTGGCATGGTGAATTTACATTATCTAATGAGAGTGGTGTTTAGGGTGGCAAAATTGAAAATTGGCCCAAAATATAATGGCTTTCTTGTTAGTTAGTTTTATGATTTTATCGGGAAAAGAAGAAATTTGAAGGGGGTGACACTTAGTACTCAAAAGTCAAAACCATGACCTCCATCTCGTGCAAGCACTTAGTATGCAAGGCAAGACCACCTCGATGTGTATTGTTTTTAATAAATACAGTTTTACCACCATATAAATTTTTTATATTAGTTTATTATATTCTTTTAATGTTAGTTTAATATATTTCTATGTTTATATACATATTCTATTGAGTAAATTGCAGTTTTGGTCCCTGAAATTTACCAAATCTTTCACTTTAGAACTAACTATTGAAAAATCATGATTATGGTCGGTAAGGTTTGTGAATCGTTTCATATACGTCCCTGGTTTCGTTACCGTCCAAACTTAAACGTCAAACCCCCACATGTACGCCTCAAGTGGGGGTATTTTGGTACTTTCCTTTAGTCTTCTCTCACCCGTAAATATAGTGGGAGATTGAGCTCATTTACTCCCACTGTCAAGCACACACTCTCGAATCTTGCACAATCTTTGGGCGAGTAAACCTGAACACACGTAAGAGGCGATCATGGTAGTATGCATTTGTAGAAATCAAGCATCGATATGCACTTCATGGACCAATCAAAACCCAAGTTGTAGATTTTGGAGATGCATAAGATGTGGTTTTGTTGGGTGCTCTGATTCCCCAATGTGCAGAAGAGCTCTGGTCATAGTACCGGGTTTGTTCCAGGCTAAGAGGAAGTTGATGGAGGAAATTTCTATTCTTGAAGCTGAACTCAAGGCAGCGCAGAAGTACAAGATGATTCTGGTAGTTTCTTGGATGTTTTTCATCGTGTTCGGGATGTTTACGATATTTGATTAGGGTTGGTTTTTAGGTTTTGGGTAGATGTCAATGGGGGTCAGGATGGGTGACTATTGGTATGTAGTAAGGTTGGTGTTTTTTGGTGTTGTCCACTAAGTTTATGTAAAATCTGGTCGGATTTAAGTCTTAAGTTTTCCTCGTTACTACTAATGTAATATGACATTTGTATGGTGGTTACCTATTCTAAATGAAAGTTAATCGGGTTTGTTTACAATGTCTTCCAAATGAAACTTTTATTAAGATGAACTTTGTATTCTTACATTAGTAGCATGTGCAAGTGGTTAAGATTTATTTATAATAATGCACAAACATTCCCTTGTACAACTAAGTTTAAAAGGTAAGCCTTATGGTTTACCAAAATAAGAGCATATGAAAGCTAATATAGAAGGTAAACATGATAAACAGACTTTCATTGGAAACAATCTGCAACAATAAATGGCAATGTACTTTAATGTTTTTCTCAATATGTACATTAACTTTGTTTATGACTTAGAAAACCTATAATCAAGATTCATGCAACAAGATTAAGTACTATTAAAACATCATGCACCATAACATAACTAATAAAAGGATACTCATACATAGAGTACATACATAATTGTCTTTAACATCAAACAACTACTTATTGAATGTCTCAAACATTAAGTCACACATCAACATACATATATTATAATGATTGTACATAAAGTTAAGCAAATCATACGAGTACTTTGCATTACCAACACGCAAGCAACTATGTTTCATTACTTGCCTCCTCTTTCTCTTTAATTGTGTTTTCCTCCTCTTCCTTTCGCAATTCCTAGACATGTTCCATTCCTCATATCAGTTGCTTGTCCGTTGCATTTACCACCACCTCTGCCTGTCCCCATACACATACCACCATTTGAAGTTCCTTCTCCATTGGTATTTCCACCTTGACCTTTGCATGATCTAGAATTATGTACGGGATTGTTACACGTGCTACAAGTGATAGTAACGTAGTTGGGAATCGAGGATTTCCCATGGTTATCGACAACCGAGTGTCCATGTTCAACGAACATAGAAATTTGACCCACAATTGCAACATGTCGACTTAATAATCTGAAATCCTCATCACATCCTAACGGTATTAACCCTCTTTCAAGGGTAATTGCAGGTAGTAAAAAGTGAAAAAAAATAAGGGTTTATCCATACCGTAACCTAAAGCCGAAACAATGCTCTGCATCACTTGGATGTTGATGTCATCCACATCGACGTTATCAACGTAACTGATCTTGCCTCTTACATATTCACTTCTCGGCAGCAAGGAGAAAACACCGTCGTGGTTCAGTTCGATGGTGAACATACTTGCGTTCCCGTCTGCATTACAAAGATCATCTAACGTTACTTCAACGAAGACACATTTATCTATGTCAGACGACGAGCTTACCGTAACCGGATGGTCCCGAGCATTGAACGCCGTCTTTCATGATTACCCACATCTCTATCGACTGCTGCAACACCGACGATCGGATAACAATAGCCTCTTCACTTGGCCTGAAAATGGAAATCTCTGCAACATATCTTGTTGGTGGTTTAATGACAAGATGGTCAATAAGGCGCCAAGTCATTATACCTGAGGGCCAAAGGGAAGTACCAAAATACCCCCCACATGAGGCGCACATGTGGGGGTTTGACGTTTAAGTTTGGACGGTAACGAAACCAGGGACGTATTTGAAATGTTTCGCAAACATTAGTGACCATAGCTGTGCTTTTTCAATACTTAGTCCTAAAGTGAAAATTTTGGTAAACGTCAAGGACCAAAACTATAATTTAATCTATTCTATTTAATAACAATATTAAATGTGGATAGTAACATTACAAAATAGTCTATGGATACTAATATTCTATTTAATAACAATATTAAATGTGGATAGTAACATTACCAAATAGTCTATGGATACTAACCTACGTATTTTTAGTTTTTTCCGAATAATATATGAATTGTAATCTATTGATTTTTTCCCAAAATCAATGTTGATATGTCAATCATCTAATGTTTACTTTGATATGTTAACCAATCGTGTATGTTAACCTATTTTAGGTTTTTGTTTTTGCCCAAATCAACTTTTTATCCATGACAAGAACATCTAGTTTTATATTTTTAATCATGTTTATTTTCATTTAATCCAAATCGAACTAGGAACTGCTGCTTCATGAGCCTTTCAATTTTAACTTCTTTTTAGGTTAGTATTAACAAAATATATATTAGGTTACTCTCCATATTTGATATTGTTATTAAACAAAATTTATAAAAAACATAGAAATATATCAAAATCAATAATAAATAATATAAAAGCGAAAGATTGATAAACCAAAAATGTATACGTTTTACAAAAGTAATACAAAAAATAAAAATAAAAAATATATTTTATAAAAATCACATATACAAAAAATAAATAAATAATAAGTGATAATAGATATTGTAGATTCATGCTAATACAAATAAAGCCGGAGGAAAGATTGATAAAAAATCATGCATGACTTTAATAGTCATCCCATTTTTATGCATGGCCAAATAGTGATGTCATTTTTGTTAAATGCTTGAGTAATAGTAAGGTAATGAGTTTAAATCACGTCACCAATAAATTTTCCTTCTTTATTAAACAAAGTAATATAATTGTCATATCATTATGTCACGTTAACGCAAATTCATCCTAAAAAAATGGAATTTTACAAACATTTTAGATTTGACAAAATTCACAAATGGTGGTATTTTAACAAACGCCATGTCAAAAATGAAATCGCATATAACATAGTAGTTTTCGTATTGGTTGCTCATTATTCTCACTTGTTAATCCACAAACTTTATTAACAAGTTGTTACAATAGACTAGAAAACAGAAACTAATAAAAAACACTAAGCCCTAGCAACCCTGTATTATTTTTGATTGATGCATAAACCTTTCCATATCAAGAGACAGCCATCTCTTAGTTATTAGGGTTAATACCCATTATGATTTAGGTAAGCCTATTAGGGTTTAGGTTTGCCCATTAGGGTTTAAGTTTGACCATGAGCCACCATTTTGTATCCCTATTTATATGTGGTTAAACCCTCAATATTAATATAAAGCAATTCTATATTCTATCATGGTATCAGAGCTCTAGGTTAAAATCATACTGCTGACCACAACCCGCCGCCGCCGACCTCCACCTACGGCGACCTAGTCGTCGGAGGTGCCTTCAATATTTTTTCCTTTCTTCTTTTTTCTCATAAATAATAATACAGCCGCCGGCACCAAACCAGAGCTCCGTCATCGGTTTCTTATACTGCATCGTCTGCTTCGGCCCCTCTCCTCGGATGATATCTTCTTCTTCGACATTCTTCGTCGGGAAGCCTCCGATTTGCAGTCGTCTTTCTCTCCTCTGTCATGACTGTAGTCGTCGATCTCACCAAAATTGGCTCCGTCCGTTGCAGCTCGAGCTCTCTCTCTCTTTGCTCGCTGCCTTTCTCCGGACTCTTCCGCCGTCGTCTCCATGATCACTGTCACGACTCTCCCTTCTTCTTCAACGGATCCGCCTCTGGCCGCCGCTCCTCCTCTCTTTTTCTCCGACGAGCAGTTATTGTTAGCCGCCATCATCAGAACTCAGCCACCGTTGCCGCTGTTTTTCAATTATGTTTCTTTTTATGTTTTGTTTATTTTTTTCAGTTTAATTGTCTCCTCCCGATCAAACTGTGGGGTGATGTTAGTGATTAGGGTTAATACCCATTATGGTTTAGGTAAGCCCGGTTTAGGTTTGGCCATGAGCCCCTATTTTGTATCCATATTTATATGGGGTTAAACCCTCAATATTAATATCAAACAATTCTATATTCTATCACCATCAACCATCACAAGTTGAGGAAACTTCTTGTGATTGTAGCAAACAGATATATTGAAAAAAAAAGGCAAAATGACACTGTAGCCCTATAACGTTTCCGAAATTAGTTTAAAATGTCCCTAAGATTATTTTTTTGCTTTTGAGGGGAATAAACTCCATAATGACGTGTTCATATGGTCCCTTTTACCTTGTGTTACCGATTTGCAAAGGCATGTAATATAATATTGTTGATGTGGCTGTCATGTAAGAAGGAACATTGTTGATGTGTCTGCCACATAAGAATATACAAAATGTTTTTAAATCACATGAAACACAATACGTAAAATCAGTTCATCTTCATTCACAAGAAATGAAAGTCCAAAAGGAAATCCAGCATAAGAAAATGATTACAAATCAAACCTCGAAACCGAGAGTTGAAAATCAAACCCCAGAAAACGAGAGATGATGAAAATACCACTCCATGAAATATCACAATAACACGTACTCTCCATAAATTTTCTCTCTCTAACTTTCCTTTGCACCGCTGTTTATACATCTATACCCATGCGGAAAACGACATATTCACCTCCTCGTCTCTGAAATTCGTGAATCTCTCCTTTCTGACAAAACCCACACCTCAAGATCAATATTGGATCACAAATTAGAACAACAACCCACATTGAATCATTCGCCAATTCTTGGAAAACAAGTATTTTAATATCATAAGAAGAACACCCACGTCCTTAATTTTTGTAAATCTTCAATCGTTCTCGCTCTACAACACAACGGCCCTCGAGCATGACCGAAAATGGTGGTGAAGATGATGAAGATCGCGAGTAATTTCTACTTGTGTAGGTGAGAAATAACCACCCTAGAAGAACAAGAAACATCAAACAAGATCGAAAGACATCATTATTCTTGTTTCCCCCTTTTTCTTCCACAAAATAGTTTCCCTAAGTTTAGATGCGAAATTAATTGATTATGAACTCCAAATTGGCATAGATCTTATGTTATTTTGTAAAATTTTACCAATTACATTGACGTTTACAGCAAGCAACTACAGATGGAAGTCAACTATCGTCAAAATTGCAGCGAAAACTGCATATACTGTGTTTTTTTATAGAGAAATTGGGAGACTGCTTACGGTGAAACCGAACTGGATAGGGCATAATGCAACGATGAGAATACAAACAAGGACAGAAGAGGTCATCATACTTGATTGTCTTGAACTCATACTTGATTTCCTTGAACCCACACTACATATATATGAGCTAGGATTACGGTTTGTATCCGGAATGCGATATAATCAACGGATTGTCGTTAAGATGGACGTGGACGTGGACCTACGAACGAGTGACAGACGACTACTTGGAGATGATGATGATGACGGGTCCTGGCTGCCTTTGTACTGATCTTGTATGAGTTATTAAATCCCCATTTTTTGTTGCTTATGTCATGCTCCGTAACCCCTACCTTCCTCTTTAAAAATGTTTCTTCTTACATGGCAGCCACATCAACAGTATTATATTACGTGTCTTTGCAAATCTGTAACTCAAGTTAAAAGGACCAAATGAACAGGTCATTACGAAGTTTATGCCCCTTAAAAGCAGAAAAAAAATCTTAGGGAACTTTTAAAACAACTTCATAAATGTTATAGGGCTACAGTGTCATTTTGCCAAAACAAAATGGCGTGTGACATTTACAACATTAAACGGGTTACTATAGCAAAATGGCATATACATGTTTATTTAGTAAAAGATTAAAGACGCCTTTAATTAGTTGAATCTCATATTTAGTCGTAGAGAATATATTCTATCTAAAATTATATACTTGGACGGTCCCACTAACATTCTATGGAGAAAATAAATCACAATGTTCCCATACATAATTACTACTTGGACACAGAGATGTAAATATTCATGGAAAATATTTATAGAAGCGAAATTGAAAATTGTTTATATATAACACCTTTGTTCAAACATAAAAATTACATTATCAAACATAATAAGAATTTGGTCACTAGAACCCTAGTGCTTATATCTCATTATGCTTATATATGCGTAACTATACGCCTTTTCATGAAACACCTACCGTTTGACCTAAAAAGTGCTCGACTGAGGTGGTAAAATAGAAGCCAATATCAAAACAACAAATTTACAAATTAAAAAAAAAAAAAAAAACAAACTTATGACAAATCTAACGCCTCAACCTGTTGTCTAGCAAGGTATTTCTCCCTTCTTTCTTTCTGAAATAAAGAAATCAAATAACAAGAATTAAAACTTAAAACTTAAAAGTCGGTATTTGTTTCATAAATTTATACATTTATCTTTGCGTAATTTTAATTTGAGTACACTGCAGTTTTAGTTTCTTTAGTTGGCACGCTGTTACACTTTTGGTCCAAGTTTTTTTTTTCACAGTTTTGATTCTTGTGGTTACTAAAAGCCTACACTATTGGTATTTGGTTCATGTAAAAAGACCAAATTGCCCTTTCTAATTTCTTTTTTTACCTATTATTAATTTTAGTAATTAAAAACTAAGAAAAATAAAAACTTAGACCATGGACCAATAGTGCAAGCTTTTGACAACAACAGGGACCTAAACTGTAAAAATAATAACTTGGACCAAAACTAAAAAAAAAAACATGACAACCACAAGGACCAAAACTGTAATTTACCCTTTTAATTTTAACTTACCCACTCATCTATAACCATCCCTTGCCCAACAGCTTTCGGAGGTGTATCCACTTGAGGTTTTTTTCGTATTTCTAATTCAGCTTCAGCTTCAGCCAACTGATGCTTTAGTTTTTCTAACGCCTAATACATCAATCTTCATGTCAGTTTCATATCATGATCATTAATTCATCATTATATAACAGAAAAATAACAAACTTACAGGGGTAGGCCGCTCCGCATTCAAGAAAATAACACGCAAAATTCGCTCAACAACTACCTCATCCTTTTGTTCATCAAACTGTAAGATAAATAAATAAAAAACAGTGTTAAATCTGTTTATAAGATGATGAAGAGGATAAAAGAAAAGTTACCAGTTCGGGCACATAATCTGTTCCTTCTTTCACTTTCAGGCTCATGATTTTGAACTTAACCTTGCTTTTTTGGCCCAATGGTTTTTCGTTTTTTTCTGGTTGCTCAACAAACTTGAAAACTGTCATTAATTTAAGTTAGTGAAGAATATATGAATGCAGCTAATTCAATTGAAGAAAGGGAGATAAATTGTTAGTTTGTTACCTGTAGCAATAATGGTTTCTCCAGGTGCCAGAGTACCTCCAGGAGGTCGCATGTAACAGCTTTTTGGTGCAGTAGTTTGAAACTAATGGCGTTAATCCAGAAAACAGAGTTACATCAGATAATGATCTTGAACTATTTAGAAAATTAGTTCTGTGGTCAGGAAATTTCATTAAGAAGAATTTAAAATCAAAGAAAAAATTAGGTGAGATACCTTAAAAGCGACATGAGAGTTGCTCTGGTTTTTGATTCGAACAGCGCTTCTCACCTGTTTACCAGGCTCATCTTCAACAACAAAAAGCATTGTAATCAGTCAGACATCTCATTAAAGCATTGTAAATATCATCACTGATCCATTAATATATGTTTCGAAACTTAGATTTTAAAACGGTAAGCGCGTCAATGTACATACGGAAACGAATTAATCAATGTGAACTTTTAGTCAGTAAGAAGCAGAAATAGTTCGTTTGATTTGATTAAATTACGAACAATTACTTGAGAAACGATCAGATGAAATGAAACGATGAAAACTTGAAACAATTACTCACAGGGAAAGTAAAGGTTGTTAGCTGGATCAAGGCGGAGTTTACGCCTGGCTGGTAGGAGCGATTTCGCCACCGAGGATACCTTGTTGGAAGAGCGACCTTTGGATGCGACACCGTTTTCGTGGCTTTTCTGACTCTGAAATTGAAGGTTCTGTGTTGACGAAAACGAGGAAGAGGCAGGTCCAGATTGCCAAAATGGACATAGTCGCCATGGCTTTCCCTCTGAATGAGAACGGTGGTGATCGGCTGTAGGCATAGTAATTTACACCACAACAGTAAGGCCTAAGAACTCCGGTTGACGAGAACTCAAATTTTCCGGTGGAGTTAAGCGCTTTGATTCATATGAAAAGATGAAATAGCGCTATCGGACCTCAGTGGATGATTTTGGAATGCAATTTAATTTGTGTTTGATGTCCGTGCTCACACTTTGGTGTTCGTCTTGCGAATTATGGAATTAGAGCTCTGTCTCTAATGGCTGTTCTGTTTGTACCTCTGTACTCAAATGGACATTTCCTGACATATAAAATTATGAACGCTCGTATTATGTCTGTTATGATATCACTCTTCTAAGTTAGAAACTTTACAAGTTCCTCCCCGTATTTTTTCCATCGTTACAGAACTGCCCCTTAGACAGCCTTTTAATTTAGAAAACAATGATTTAAGACATTCATTTAATAATCAAACATTTTTTAGCTTAAGCATCTAACGAAATATGAAAAATAGGCTTCAACAAATATGGTGGTTGATCAAAAGCTATGATAATTAAATATGTCATTGCGGGTCGATCTAACTTAGATTGAGTTGATTCTTCAATATTTTTTTATGTTTTTAAACAGAATAATTTATGAGGTCCTCAAAATTAAAATTGGATGAATTTAACTCATTCAAAATGTTTCTTTTACGTATCATTATTATGACTGATGATCAATAAGTTTAATTTAAATTGACATGTTTTCATATGTATAAAATGAAATTATCATCTATATACCTACCCGACCAAAAGTTGTGCATTCTATAAAGGTAGCATAGTAAATGTTATGATGAGAAACGGTAGTTGTAGCTGAAAGAGTTGATGGAGCAATCATTTTTTATTTACATCCTTTTGTCCATTAGAAACAACCATCTGTTATGGAAAAAATTTGAAATTAATTCATAAGTTTTATTCTTGTTTTAAGAGTATTTTAAATTCCTTAATCATGAATCAAAATCTTTGGCCCAAATATTTTTTATAGATGTTTTACCTGTTTTAACAAAACAATTACTAGTTTTTAGTTATAGTATCTCAAATTACACTTGTCTTATATCATTGCTATAATTAAGAGACCGCTTAGTAGCTAGGGCTTAAAACATAACCAAGATCATCATCATCTGAGTCATTAAATCATTCATGCTTTCATAATATTGATATTTGAAAATGTATATTCACGTTTGTATATATTTAGCTATAAAATAAATGATCTAACATCTAAACCCCCACAATGTATAGGACGTATAGTGTCTATAGAAAACTATACAGGGGGTGAAAATGTGATTTATGGAAAGTATTGTGTAGGTATTTAATTTAATATAACAAGTTGGTGTAGCCTAGCTGTTAGAAGTGGAGGCTCCATGATTAAACACGGCTACATAATTAACCAATTAGCCCATATCTGTGCCTGTGGGCGACTTAAATTCCTCCAATGACTACGCAATAATCGCATGCCATGTCATCAACAATAGTGCTGAATCAGCTGATAAGCTGAAGCCGCCTCCACGTAAGCCTAAACGAAGGTGTATTTTCTTTTCTCTTTACCTTTATTCGATACGTTTAAGTACTAAATAGTAGGGGTGAGAATGGGGCGGTTTGGTTCGGTTAGTGGCCAAAACCGAACCATAACCATTACAATCGGTTAATGCATTTTAGTAGCCATTGGTTATGGTTAATATTGGTTATGATTAACGGTTTTAATCGGTTAATGGTTTTGGTTAATGGTTTAATAATGGTTAACCATAATTACATAAAAATTTAAAGTTTGTTTATTTATAACTTTCTATGATTTGTATGAATTTAAAAGTTAAATTATCTCAAAAGTCAAAATAATGATATTAACTGTTAAAAAAATATCAACTTTTTATTATTATTCTAGTATATACTAAAATCCATGCAAACGTTAAAAAAAATTTGATTTACTTTTAAAATTTTATTACATTTATCATATGATCTTGTTTTTTTAATTACAAAAAGGAACCAAATTCCCTTTTCAGTATCATCCTTTCCACAACTTGATGATTGTGATTATTTAACTATTAAATAGCTTTGATCCCATTTCATTACCATTAATTACGTTTGACTGTGTCAAAACTTGAAAGTTCTGCTTTGGTTTTTAAACATGAGGATCGAGTAAATTGTCAATTCATACAAGCGGAAAGTTGTATCAGATTGATCAAAAACAATTAACAAATTAACAAATTGATATGAAGATTGAAGCGTAAAGCTAGCGGCAAATTGATTAAAAACAATTAACAATTTGATATGAAGCGGCAAATTGATTACAAACAATTAACAAATTAACAAATTGATATGAAGCGTAAAACGGCAAATTAATCTCTAATCAGCACATTGATATGAAGCGTAAAACGACAAAAGTTGTTCTTTTTCACGGTTTAGAATATTAGTAGATTACAATACAATTAACGTAAATTAAAGCGTATCATAATCAAGATTACAATAAATATAAACTTACTGATAATGAGATGATCGACTTATTGAGTATTGGCAATGGCTGCTACATGCACGATAGTGAGAAGATGATGAAACGACGGAATGTGATGACCACGTCCAACCTTGGTAACCTATCTATCCTCAATTGTTTTGGATTTTTTGGGCTTGGATCTTTATCAATTTAATGTTTCCAATTAAACTACAACATATAAACTATATATTATTATATTTATGAACCGTAATATAATGTTTCCTACTGAATTTATAACATATAAAATATATATTATTATATTTATTGGCGGTTCGGTTAATATATGTTCGGTTTCCCTATAAAACCATAACCAAACCATTATATTTCGGTTATCAAATATATAAACCAAAACATTCGGTTAATAAATGGTTCGGTTATAATGGTTCGGTTTTATCGGTTATTTTGGTTATGGTTCGGTTTTTCGGTTATTATTCTCACCCCTACTAAATAGTGTTGTTGTAAAGTATATATGATTTTGAAAGTACACTTTCTCAAATAAAAACCGAGTAAATGTATATTTTATCAAATATTATTTTTAAAATAATGGTCCATTTTTTAATTAATCACCTTAAAAGGTGTAAACTTTCCTCATACACTTTTGATGACTTTTAAATCATTCGACTTCTAGCTTTAGCTAAACCCTCTAGGTTTATAAATTGTCATCTTGATTATTTTGAAAGTGCCAACTCAAATGGCATGTCAGACACATGTCATGAGGCCAGTTAGTTAGTTGGTAGTACATGTAATAAATACATGTACGTGGCATGTAAGTATCTAAACACAAAGTGACAAACTTTTGTTGTGTGACATCTTTTTAGATAATTGTCATTTTTGCACCCACCAATATCAAATAGATAAATCACAATATTAAAACAGCAAATGCAATAACCATTAGTACAACCATTCAAAAACAACAAAATCTTGTAATTTTAAGGTCAATTGAAGATAAGGCTGCAGGGAGTGGTGGCCAATGGCCAAGGGATGGCCAAGGGGTTTTTGTGGGCCAGCCTATGATTGGTAGGCGTTGGCCATTTTGTAGGCAGTGGTGGCCAATGGCCAACGAATGGCCAACGAGAAATTAATATATAGGTAAGAAATTAATTATTTTTGAATTAAAAAAAAATAAAATAAAGGAAAATGCCGTTGGCATCTCGCCAACGGCTTGGCGTTTGTGTTTTGGCGAGCACCATGCCGGAGTAGTGTTGGCGTGTGTGTTTGGTTGGCCAAGGGGTTTGGCGAGTGGCTTGGCCACTCTTACTCCCTGCAGCCTAATAGATATAGACTTTACACTTTAATATAAATTTTACCTCTAGGATAGTAAATGTTGTTACTTGTTATGATAAGGTTGTACGGAATTTAGATGTTTAAAAATAAAAAAGATAGAGTGATGTGATGATTGATTGTTTGATTAGGGCGGTGAGGATGAGTTGTAGTTGATATTCCCTCTACCCCACGATTGATTTCATATTAATGACAAATAATGCACTCACCATTTAATTTTCAGAAGGTTGTTCACCCAACCCAATAGGCCTTTTGGTTCTCAAGTCTCCGTTACGAATCATTAGTGTTTGATATATGGAACAGAAACAAAACCACCTAATGTACCGATTTGGCATTGATGAAACGAAGACAAGATTGTAGGAACTAACACAATTGAACAACCAATATTAGACTTTATAACCTTAATTTAAGTTTAAGAAATAACAATCAGACATCAACGTACCCATTTAACCTACAAGTAATAGTTTTTATTGTTTAATATATATATATATATATATATATATATATATATATATATATATATATATATATATATATATATATATAAAAGTCACCTACACCTTTAACCTTCATCAAGATCATAGCTTTACGTCTCAAAATGCGAAAGAAAAAAAAATACATTTATTAGAAGCAGTTACGGATTTCCCATCACATCTTCGGTGAAGACCAATTATGTAATCAACGTAACATGATAATTCACCATCTCTGTCTAGAATTGAAATATTTGTAAGGGTGGACGGAGTAACGATGGCATGGCTCGGGTTCGGCTGGGGGATGAGATCGGTACCGCCGGTACCGAGATGGTGCCACTTTGGTCATTGCACCACCTTGCGCGGGTTCATGTTTGATGAGTTGATTGGGATGGGGTGTGGGTTCACCATCCCACCGAACTCACTCAATTTCATAAAAAAATTAATCTTCCAAAAATTATCCTCCTACTTTCACTATAAATACCACCTCCTTTCTTCGTATTTAGGTATTTTGTTTCAAATTTTAGCTTATTTTTTTTCGTATTTAGGCTGGTTTTTTTTAACTCTTGTAACTGTGTGCTTTTTAATTTGATGTTATTTGACTTTTTCTAATCTTTTTATTGCATTTTAATATTATTTAGAATATTAAATAAAATGTTAAATTAATTTTTGTATTTAATTAATTAATTTAATAATCGAAAATACGATGGCATGGCTCGGGTTCGGCTGGGGGATGAGATCGGTACCGCCGGTACCGAGGTGGTGCCACTTTGGTCATTGCACCACCTTGCGCGGGTTCATGTTTGATGAATTGATTGGGATGGGGTGTGGGTTCACCATCCCACCGAACTCACTCTATTTCATAAAAAAATTAATCTTCCAAAAATTATCCTCCTACTTTCACTATAAATACCACCTCCTTTCTTCGTATTTAGGTATTTTGTTTCAAATTTTAGCTTCTTTTTTTCGTATTGAGGCTGGTTTTTTTTAACTCTTGTAACTGTGTGCTTTTTAATTTGATGTTATTTGACTTTTTCTAATCTTTTTATTGCATTTTAATATTATTTAGAATATTAAATAAAATGTTAAATTAATTTTTGTATTTAATTAATTAATTTAATAATCGAAAATATGATGTGGCTTCGCGGGTTCGGTGGTTTCGATGAGAACTGCTTCCGTAAGTAAAAGATAATAAAAGATGGAGAGAGATGAAAGTGAGGGGGAGAGAAAAAGCTGATTTGGCAAGTGGGATGGGGGATGGGAGGGAACTACTCTCCCCCCATAAATATAGAAAACTAATTTATAAATATAGTGGAATAAATATAAAAAATAGTCCACATAAAATCCAATAATCCTAATGACAATTAGGTAATTCTAAGGGTGTGTTTAGTTACAGAAAAACTGGTTTTCGTTTTCCGTTTTTCATTTTTAGGAAAATAAAATAAGTTTTCAATTGAGAATTTAAAAAACACGTTTAGTAATAACCGATTCAGTGTTCATTTTCTATTTTGGAAAAATAGAAAACGTGTTTAGATGTGTATTTTTTATCAAATTTTATTTTTTTAGTTTTTGTTATTTCAAACGTGTTTAAGGGTGGATGGATGGGTGGGTGGGGTGGATAGGGTGAGGTATGGTTGATAGGGTGGGGTTGGGTGGAGGTTGGTCGGTAGGGTGAGTAGGGGTAGGTAGGTTAGGATGGGGCAGGGTATGTGGGTGGGGGTTGGACGGTGGGGGTGGCATGTACTTGTGGGGGTGTAATTGAGAATGAGCGTGTGTATGTTTATTTTAAAAAAATGGAATTGGAAAAATGTAGAAAACAATAATTATCGGTTTTCCAAAATTTTTCAAATTCTTTGTAATTTTAAAAAATAGAAAATTTTGGAAAAATTGTCGAACTAAAATGCGAATTCAAAATTCTCATTTTTTTCTGAAATTTTTTTCCGAAAAATGGAATATTTTTTATAACTAAACGTACCCAACATGTTCTACTAGACCATCGTAGTCTTGCCTTCTATCCAGTCCAATCCTATTTCATGCAAC
This sequence comes from Cichorium intybus, assembly GCA_023525715.1. Classification (NCBI taxonomy): domain Eukaryota; kingdom Viridiplantae; phylum Streptophyta; class Magnoliopsida; order Asterales; family Asteraceae; genus Cichorium; species Cichorium intybus. The sequence continues at coordinate 134,391,954 of CM042012.1, forward strand.
TTCGATCATTGTTTTAACATGTATTGTGGATCTTTTTTAGAGGAGTTTTATAGCCACTGCCCACTAGGGTGTAACACATTAGAAATAGATAAAGATTTAATTCAACATGGATTGGATTTATGGACATTGTGTTTTCATGCCGGCCAACAATCTATATATCTAACTTATTGTACCTTAGGCTGTGTTTGGCACGCCACAGCTAGCGTATAAAATAACGTTTTTTTCGAGCTTTTTTAGTTTGACATGTTTGGGAATCCAAAAACTAACTTATAAGCTAGCTAACAAGCTAGGTTTTTTAAACGCTACTAATAGTAACGTTTTGAGTAACGGTTTCAAAATGTTCTCATTTTACTATCACAGGGGATATGTTTCATTTATCCTAAAAGAAGTTTTATAGCCACTAGGGCGTAACACATTTCATGGGTTGTAGACTTGTAGAAATAGATAAAGATTTAATTCAACATGGATTGGATTTATGGACATTGTGTTTTCATGCCAGCCAACAATCTATATATCTAACTTATTGTACCTTAGGCTGTGTTTGGCACGCCACAGCTAGCGTATAAACTAACGTTTTTTTCGAGCTTTTTTAGTTTGACATGTTTGGGAATCCAAAAACTAACTTATAAGCTAGCTAACAAGATAGGTTTTTTAAACGCTACTAATAGTAACGTTTTGAGTAACGGTTTCAAAATGTTCTCATTTTACCATCACAGGAGATATGTTTCATTTATCCCAAATTATCTATGCTTCCTTTATCCCAAATATTATTTACGCTTTCTTTATCCCAAATTGACATATATCTATATATGCTTCCTTTACCCTTCATAACTATATTCGAAGGAATGACTCGACAGATATGATTTTCAACATCGTTGAACAATATTTTGATTACATACCTTCAGAATAACAAAATAATCATTCAATATCTAATCATACGAACATTCGAGAGTCATGTCACGAGATGTGAGAACTTCGTGATAATATTGCGAATATGATATCAGATGGAAGAAATTTATTTTAAAATCTGTAATATTTTATGTAGTATTTACTTTAATTTAATTTAATGTATTATGGTTTTTAATATCTAATCACGAGATGCGAGAGTTATGTCACGATATGCGAGAACTTCATGATAATATTGCGAATATGATATCAGATGGAAGAAATTTATTTTAAAATATGTAATATTTTATTTAGTATTTACTTTAATTTAATTTAATGTATTATGGTTTTTTTTAAAATATTGGATTAATTTTATGCATGTCCCTTTATGTCATTTTACGATTTCCAGCTAATTTTATCAGTTAGTTTTTACCAAACGTCATTTATTATCAGCTAGTTTTCTAGCTACCGTTAGTTTTTCACTAGTTGTATTATCGGATCCAAAAATAAGAGTCCGGTATCTAGTTGAATCCGATAATACAACTAGTGAAGGACTACGGACTACCACGTACAATCACCACCATCTGATTTTTTTGGTAAACGCGTTAAATATATATTAGATATTATTCACCGTCCAAAATCCAAATTATAATCGATTTGGCCCTGTAAATTTTGTCTTATCGATTGGACCTATGGTGTTGACATATATTTAGCATGTTATATGAATATGTAATGTCATATCTTTGTCACACCTTAGCCGGGCCTAGTGTTGTTTTTTTATCGATATCCTAGATCTCAAAAACAAATCATACATATACTAAAACACCCCAAATTTTAACTAATCAAAGAATTTACACCTTTAGTAACAAGACTAAAAAAACTTTCTAATTTTCTTTAAGACCGCCATGGAGCATCACGTGTTCTAAAATCCATCTCTGTCCATGGAGCAAACACGACTTTGTCATCTTCTACATCCACATGCGCCAATTCCAAAGACTGTTAAGTGTTAACACACCATGTTAAATTAGCAACATGTACCTCATGCATAAAAACTTGTACAATTGTTGATTTTGGAGAATGACTTATATACCTTAAGAGCAGGACCTTTAATAACTTTGCCAAAATTATCATATTGGGAGCCATGGCATGGGCACATAAACTTCTTTTCTACTGTGTTCCATGGTACAATACACCCCAAATGTGTGCATACCGCATTAATCCCGTATGTTGCAATAGGTCTGTTGTTCTCGATTATAATGTATGTTGGATCTCCCTATAATTTTCATGCAAAAAAAACAAAAATCAGATTTTGTGTTAAAAGATTTGTTTTTACTTAAAAAATTGTAATGTAAAATGTTTATAAGACATTAAGGTTTTGATGATACCTTTAAGCCTTGAGTGAGGGTTTTGTCACCAGGTGGATGGGTGTTTAGCCATTCTGATGCGATAATATCGTTTCCGAATTCGTCCTTAGCGGTGGTCCCACCTCTTGAACCCCATGAACTGTTTCGGTTCCCCACACAAAAAAAAAAAAAAGATACATTAAACCACCAAAAAAAATTCGGTATATGATGTGAGGGATTGAAGCATATTGATGTTAGACTGAATTGTATTCTCTCTATTTTCTGTATTTTGTCTAACAAGTTGTATGGTCAAAATGTTGGGGTCTATGATTCATAAGGAAAGGAGTGTGGAATATGACATTACCCACCGCATAAAGGCGGGATGGTTAAAGTAGAGGGTAGCCACATGAGTTCTATATGAGAAGGTCCTACTACTGCTACTGAAACTAAAAGGAAATTTATCCGGGACAGCAGTAAGGCCAGCTATGTTGTATGGTCAAAATGTTGACCGATTTAGATGGCGCGCGAGATGAAAATGGAACTCGCAATAATGAGGATCTTGTTGTTGTTGCTGATCAACTAATGTGGAGACAACTATAGAAAGTGATGTTTGGAAGAAAGCTATATGGGCGAACACCTAACGACCACAAAAAGAAACGAAACGTGGGAGCTTGTTGATCCGCCAAAAACACAAAAAAAAGTCATTACCCTGAAGTGGATATTTAGCATCAAGAAGCACAAATCCAAACTAGTGGCTCGTGAGCTTCATACATCAAGATTGATGAATTCTTCTTCCATCAAAATGGTTTTTTCTAAGGAGTTTAAATGAGCCACGTCCATAATACAAAGGCAAGGTATGAGTGACGGTTTGTGTTAGTAATTAATCTACATCCGGATAATATCTTCTTGCCACAAAATTCGATAGATCCCTGAATTTTTAACTAATTGTATGAAAATCCGATGTAGTGAGAGGAAAATAGGGTGAGAAGAGAACGAACCTAGGTCGAGCGGTAAAAGGGACCAACATGCCGGCGGCGGGTAAACCAATAGCGCCGAATAGCAACAAGTTCATGAGCTTCCTCCTCTCCATATCAGAAACGCCGTCGGCGCCAATGCTTGCTGCCTGACATTTGACCTTCGTCCCCTTTTCCTGTACCGCGGTTTCAAATCTGGTCGATTTCGCCATTAGTCCCTTGGTCGGTGAGAATGCTTCGTTCTTGCTAGAAAAACACTGTCAACATTCCAATGAGCTTGAATTAGAAAGCTATATGTTAAGGAGAGTGAATGCAGGCTCCATTTAGAAATGAAGTCGGAATCTACTTTGGAAACCTGTAATTAAAAGGAGCTCTGATTGCAAATTTAAACATCGAACTCTATGTTGTTAGGTAAATTACCTGAGGAGTGGCCGGAGAAAGTGTGACAGCAGCCATGGTAGTAGAGTTGAGCTCTGTTCAGATTAATGTGGAGACGGGAGCAAGAAGGTGCAAAATGACATTGGGAGTGGTCAATGGAAGATTAGTGGCACTAGTATCCACGTATTCATATTAGGAAGGGCAACGGGTCGGGTTCGGGGCGGGGCGGGGAGACCCATACCCGACCCTAAAAGTTTCGTGTCGGGTTCGGGGCAATGCCGTATCGGGTTTCGGGTTTTCGGGTCATTGAGTATATATATATATATATATATATATATATATATATATATATATATATATATATATATATATATATATATATATATATATATATATATATATATATATATATATATATATATATATATATATATATATATATATATATATATATATATATATATATATATATACTTATCGGGTCGGGGCAAGGAGACCAAACCCGACCCTATACCCTAAATTTTCGGGTTTCAGGTTTCGAGTTGCCCCGTCGGGTTCGGGTTTTTTTGTCCTAATTCATATTGATCAAATCTGAAAGTGTTTATCATTATTTAAGTTTGTAAGGATAGAAAAATACTAAAAGCATGTAAAAAATGAATATGATAAAAGAAATGTATTTTTTAATTCTATAAAAAGATTATTTTATAGAAATATATTTTTAAAAATGGTTAAGGTCAAATTTGGTCACTTAACTTTCTGGTTTGTGCACATTTGGTCACTTAACTTTGTTTAAGTTCTACAAGGTCACCTAACTTTGTATTTTGTCTCAAAATGGTCACTGTAACCTGTTATAGCCGGTTACAGTGACCATTTCGAGAATAAATAAAAAGTTAAGTGACCTATTATAACTTAAATAAAGTTAAGTGACCAAATGAGCACAAACCAGAAAGTTAAGTGACCAAATGAGAATATTAACCCTGAACAAATTGATTTTTTGAAACGTTGGATTTTTAGGACTTGCATTAGTTGTATATGATAATCCGATAATACATTTTTATAGATGAACAAATGTGTTTGAGCTGTGTTAAGTTGGAACCATGGAAACCGTTTCTATGTTCATTTTACTCTCCTAATTCATCTTTATAAACGAACGAAAAAACTACGTAGATAAAGAAGAAGGATCGGTTGATCGGTTCTGGTTTGGTGATTTTTTTAATTCGTTGGTTTTAGCTTCTAGTAGATGTTATAATTGTCTGGTATTTTTTTAATTGATTGGTTTTAGCTTCTAATAAAATGTTATAATTGTCTAAAAAGAGAAATGGTTATGTGTTACAACTCAATAAAACCTTATTTACAATTTATACCGAACAGTGTTATGCAAATGATTTATAATAAGGATGAACCAATAATTTCGAGGTCCTTCTTCTTTATTTAAGTAGTTTTTTTCGTTCGTTTATAAAGATGAATTATGAGAGTAAAATGAACATAGAAACGGTTTACATGGTTCCAACTTAACACGACTCAAACATATTTGTTCATTTATAAAAATTTATTATATCGGAGTAACATATACAAGTAATGCAAGTCCCAAAAATCCAACGTTTCATAAAATCAATTTGTTCAGGGTTAATGTTCTCATTTGGTCACTTAAGTTTCTGTTTTATGCTCATCTGGTCAGTTAACTTTATTTAAGTTATAATAGGTCACTTAACTTTTTATTTATTCTCGAAATGGTCACTGTAACCGGCTATAACAAGTTACAGTGACCATTTCGGGACAAAATAAAAAGTTAGGTGACCTTGTAGAACTTAAACAAAGTTAAGTGACCAAATGTGCACAAACCAGAAAGTTAAATGACCAAAAATGACATTAACCCTTTTAAAAACAAAGTTGTAAAAAACAATAAATTATGTAAAAAGTTATATACGTGGAAACTTATTTTTAAAGAACACAAAAAAACAGATTTAAAACATATTAGGAAAAAATTATAAATAAACTTTGAATTCGTAATCAAACTTGCAAAAAATATAAAATAAGTTTTACAAACATTTTTTTAAGTCAGTTCTAAATAACATAAAAACCAAATTGTAAATAAAATTGAGCAAAAATTATAAAAAGAAACATGTACCAAATTAGTATAAATAGAAAAATGTTAATAAAACCACACATAAAAATGAAATGTAAAAAAGTTAAACAATAATTCTATAAAAATGTGTCTCTACTAAAAGCAATCTATTTTGTGAAGTGTAAGTATTAGCCTAAAATCTCCAACGCTAGTGTTACAATCAACCATGGTGGTCATCATTTGGTCCGCGTGTACTATTAGTTTATGTTGGTTGGTCTTCGATTCCAGACTTTTGCGTTTTTTGTTAAGATTTTGGAATCTTATCAGATACATATTTGCCAAAATTCCCAAATGGGTTTTCAATGTCATTTGCTTTACGATATTGTGCAAGGCCCTAGGATTACTCCCGAAAACGTTTACTATTATTTCAATTGTAATATGGCCATTGGGGACTGGATAGCTTTTTCTACTAGTCCCAGTCTTCAAGAATTGTGTATGGGAATCCAAGAATTCATCAAACTTTGGAAAGATGAGTTATCTCTCGTTAGTGCTCATATATTCCATGTGGGATTGGATTTTGGTTTAACGAAGGGTGACATGCCGACCTGTCCCTTGTATTGATGAATGAGGAGTAGAAAATTGTGGTGTTGCTTCCTACGAATGCCATAAAATGGGAGGATCCGTCCGAGACGAATTTAGGGATGGCTAGTCTTAGCCCTATGGAATGGCAAATACTTTCAGAGTCGTTATTATGTCATCTGGTGGGGGGAAATGCAGAGATTCCCTTATTGTTCCTGTGTTTTTCTCTAATAGGCTCACTTTAAGGAGAAGAAAAAAGAGATAATGTTGAAGATATTACAATTCGTACATCCTTTCCCACTTCTAATATTGATGTGATCGCTTCCTTATCAATGATCGTTTCTCTATCGTTGGGAGAAACTAGTAACATTACTTCGGATATTATGAAGGGGTGGAATTTATTGACGAGATGGTTTCCCTTTGTATTTATGGTTTGTCTTCTATTGCTGAAAAGGAAATATAGGAGGATATTGTGTCTTTGGCAATATTGTGTCTTTGTTGGAAAAATGAATGAAAACAGTAAGAAGTAGAAGTATGATAACATCATGCTTACGCGTTACCAAAAAGAAATATAGGAGGATAAGGATGTTATGTTGTCTAGGATTGAAGAATTGTCTCAAAGAACCATCAATTGGAGATTGCGAACAAACAGTTGGATAATCAGAGCATCGAGGTTGTTACTTAGCATAGTAATTTGTAGTTGTGATGAAGGAAGTCGTGAGCGAGTTAGAGGACTTAAAGGCTTCTTTTTCAAAGAAGGTGTCTGAAGTTGAAGTGTGCGTCCTTGAGAGAGATCTGAACATTAAGCATTTAGAAGAGCGGCTTGGTTCGTTTTGGAGGCTGTAGTGGATTTCAAGCAACATCTGAAGACTATGTATGGTGATCATGATGTGACTTTGTTGGAAGCTACAAAATTTCATCAACATGTGTAGGTTGTGGTTGCTAATGTGGAGTGGGTTATGAAAGAAGGCATGTCTTTCAATATTCAACATTTGTTTCATTTTGAGAGTAAGTTCAAATTAAAGCTATGATACAAGTTGCTTGTGTTAATTATGGACTACATAAGGGGTATACTGAGACGCGTAATAAATAACTTGGAATGTTGTATGTCCTACCTCCAGCCCCAGCCCGTCAGCATCAGCATACTAAAGAGCAGGCTAATGAAGCCTTCGTTGTCACATATGGTTTATTTTTTATTCGTGCTTTGAGGTCTGGTGAGATGATACCGGAAGGTCTAAAAGCTATTGTTCGAAGTTAGAAAACCAGTACATATATTGATAGTGTTGAAGTGCCCAATATGTAGGAGCCTGATTAGGGGCAATGTCGCTTGTTTCTATTTCTGGTGCTGTAATGCACTTCTTTTGCTATATGTAATTGTGTCTCGCCTTTGCTTTTGTTGTTTACTTTGTCATAGTCTTGTATTGGCTACTATGGTTACATGCAATCACTTGTCTGTCTGCGTCTTACATTTTTTGGGTTAAAACTAGTCTGAAGTACTGTAATCATATTAGTTATTGTGTTTGTCATAATGCAAAATGTTTACATGTGTGCTTTCCTGAATCAATATTGTTACATGCACTATTTATACGTTATTTTTGTGTTCGACATGAACATTTTCCCTTGTACTTGTACATCCCCGCATCTTCAAGACGAAACTTACTTTCAACGAGTAACGATGTGTACCGTTTTTGGACATTGAGTATATTTATTTATTGAGCTTATATATTATTTGTTTGTGGCTGCTATTTATGAATTTATGTTATCATATGTATATATGCCCAAGTTTGGATTATAGTTACATCGGTACTGTAACGCCTATTTCTAAGTTTAGTCGTTGACCCAAACTCTGATGGTTTACGACGAATAGCATTGTGAGGTATTGTTGTGGCACGCACCCATGTTTTGATGGTTTTTGGACATCGACTATGTTTATTATTGCGCACATATATTACTTGTTTGTGATAAGTTATTTTCTAATGTTTGACAAATGGTGTTGTATAATGAGAAAATAATTTATAAAAAACTATTTGAATATATGTCAATAAGTAAGAATAAAGCAACTTATCAAAAACTTATTATTTAATTAATAAATACTTATAAAATTTTTCTGTACTAACAATTATAATTCTTTAATATCATGTCAAACCATAATAACTAATAAGTTAATAATCATTTCAAATAGACAATCCCAAAAAAAACCTTTAAATCCAACAAATGCGTTACATTTTAATGATCTTTTGGCATCCTCAAATAAAATATACGTAAAGAAATAAAAGTGAAATAGACTTAAAAAAATTAATGAACTAATATTGCTAAGCATTTTCAAAGTAACGTTTTTCAAAGAGAAAATTACTTTTATAAACTAATTTTTGTATCAAGCAGTTAGATTTTATGAAAAATTACTTTGAATTTTGAATTTCGTATAGTTAATCTATTTTTTATAATATCCATATTATTCTCACAATTATCTTCAACCTTCAAGACATTGTTATTTTTTTAAATAATTTAAATAATTAACTTTTTTTTTAATATTAACTATTAAATTTGTAAGTCAAATGATAGTTTTATTTTTTTTAACGGTATACATAGTAATTTTATAATATTTTCTATTTAAGAAAAAGCCTAGCAACTTTGTTTAGATTGTGATATTTTATGTATATAAAATAAGCCATGGTGGTGTCATCCTGTGTCAAAAAAATCATGTGTTCTGATACCATCTCATGTTTTTGCATCCAACTTACCTATCATCAAATGTTGTGTGACAAGATAAAAGCCAAATATAGAATCTAGATACTACTAAATATTTCAATTTCGTGTTAAGTGTCTTTTTGTAAATATTACATGTGTGCTTGATAAATACCAGCTTAAACAAACATTTTATAAATATAATGGTAATTAGTTAATTTATATATAAAAAACTCTAAAAATGGTCAATGATTGAAGAATGTTTAAATTATAGGTTTTTGTTTGATAAAGTTAGTGCTGCAGTGCTGCGTAAAGCTCATATTGCAAAAAAGATATAAATGAGTTGATGATTATCATGAAACAAATCAATCTAAAAATGTACATTCATGGTTTAGCATGGGAGTATATCAAATGGGTTCATTTGGATTCTCTATTATTACATAGCCTAAATCTTATTGTCATAGGGCAAACGCATGTGAGAGAGTTCGTTTCATTGGGTAGTACCTCTCCTCCTTAATGAGTTTGAATTTGTGTTTTGGGTTTAGGCAATTGAGATCAAATTCCATAACTATCTCCTACATGTTCTTCATCCTCTTTTGTAATATAAAATGTATGTTGAGATTTGAGCGACATAACCACCATATGAATTCTTAGCTAATTTGCAATACACATATAGATTACAAAACACAAAAAAACATATACGATAGCTTTAGAATTTTGATCTCAATTAGCTCGAACCCAAACTCAAACCCCTTGAATAGAAGGTTCAATGCAACGAATCTTAAATCGTGACAAAACCCAAAATTACTATTGTTTTCGAAAATATTTATAAAGAAACGGTTTAGTTAACCTAAAATTCAATATGGTTCTTGAGTGTTGGTACTTGAACTGATAAACTTTATTTTAATTTGTCAAGTCTTGACCTATGATTGATTTTATTTTAAAACAATAACTTTCTCGAACCATTTTTATGATCGTGATAGTGTTCCTTAACTTCAAGAAACAAGAATAAAGATGTGAAAAGACATGCTTCAATAAACCATAAACCAAATAAATATTCTTTCATTGCTTACATTCTTTTTTAGCCAAAAAAATTATTTTACTAATTTGACCGGTCAACATCAAAAATAACAAAAACAACATCAAATTAGCAATAGTAAATTCCATAACAAAATTGAGTTGCTTCCAATAAAAAAGGACCCGACTTAAGCAAAAAAGATAAACCAAATATCCACCTTTTTTCTACCTTCACAAAGAAAACTTATCCCTATCACAATGAAAATCAACAAAATGATTTATACCCCCAAAATGAATATCATGTTATTTAGCCACAAAAAATGCTATGTTCAAAGTTCAAACCTAAAAAAGACGCATTAATCGACTCAAGTGTACGAGTGTAACAAATGGGTTTCAATTGGAATCTCTACTACCAAATTCTAACCCAAAACATTTCATTACCATAGGCCAAAACAAGGAATTACATAGTTGCATTGGGCCGTACCTCTCCACTTTTACGGGTCTGGGTCTGGGTTCCGGGTCGACCCGTTTGCGATCAAAGCCCATAGCCATCTTCTCTTTATCTTCTTCTTCTTTGGTAATCTCAGATGTAACCGGCGGTTGAGCTGCATTTTCAACAGTTGAATTCTCAATCAGTTGCTCCTTTTCTTTCTCCTGTCTCAAACCCCATTTGTGCGTTTCTTTAAGAATCATTGGACATTTATCGGGTAACAGTATATGATCTGGTATGATATGTTCTTTTAATTCATCAACGCATCGGTCCACTTCAGACTACAAGAAGAAAAACCAGTGAGAACTGAGACGGTTTGAATTTGACATTGATGATTAAGAGGTTTCGCCGTTTGGTGAATACTAACCTGTTGAAGAAGGCCAGTTCTTAAAATCGTCCGTGAAAACTCAGAATACAGTTCGGGGAGTAATTTGAAGGAAGATACTAGAATTGCTGAAGCTGCTAGCGTTGAAGGCCTGAATTCTGTGAATCTGACATCTGGTAATTCGTTTGGAGGATGAAAACGCATGGATTAGATTATCAAATTGAACAAATCCATGATAGTTATCGACATATCAACATACCTTTTTGAATAGAAACGATTATGTGGGAAACAGTGTTGATTGGTAGAAATTGCTTCTGATCTTGCGTGTTAAGAAGAGGAAGGAAGAAATGAATGAAGGTTATGGCGGTCACTGGTCGTACCTTCCATCGTAGACCTTCTAAGATCTGAAGTTCCATAACTAGAAGGTCTCTCTCTTCCGCCACTTGGTGTTTATTCTATACATTAGATAGATGAATCAGAAATCGAAAATATATACAAAATGTGTATATGTATAAACAGGGAGACAGTGATAAACCAAGAGTTCAACGAACGAGAAGTCCGAACAGCGTATTTTCAAAGCCATTGAAACACAACAGAAGACAAATAGCTTCAAATTTTCTTCAAAACCTTGGCCCCGTAGAACCACCTGCATCGAATTGAAATTAAGTGAATCTACATTGTTGATACATTAAGAAAAATTTAATTGAAGAAATATATTAACCATTACCGGTATATTGAGGTTTTTGGATAAGAAACGATCAACATAAGTGATAGCAAGAAAAGGCACTAACGGATCAACTCGATCAGATGTATACTGTTCATACAGCAATAAGTTAAGAAATCAGCCATATCGAACGTAAATTTTAATCGTTAACGTAATATGAATGGCGGCACAGAGTTTTATGATTAATTTAATCGTAGTTCATCATACCTCTCCGATTTTTGAAATTGCGCTTGATCTGATTTCGATGAACTTCTGTTGCTCGGAGTAACCGCGAATAACCATGAATTCGACCTCGAGATCAAAGTACTTCTGGATTAAAGCTCGATTACTGGCATGGTGCCGTCGCAGTAATGGATTTAATGGATCGATTTCCATTCCGATTTTGATTTTCTTCTCGTTTTCTGGGCTGTTTTTATACGTGATCACAAGAAAATTCGCCGCCGAAATGAATTAATCGCGTATAGGCCGACTTTTCTCAAACCGTTTCTATCCGTACGGATAAAACGGTTATTCGAATCATGCAGGCACGGCGGGAATATAGCAGACGAGTTGACCCCTTTTATTAATCTTTTGATATTTAATTTAAAGAAATAAAATCGTATAAAATGATGACAGTAAAATGTGGAGATAATTGTATAATTTTATCAATTGATATAGTATCTTATAGTATTTCAAGAAACATATATGTCAGTTTAAGCAAAATTTACATAATGTATCAAAAGGTTTATACATAAAATAGTTAAAACGGAAAAAATGTTTTACATTAAATGCTTAAAATCGTAGATATAATGGGTGTAATGTTTAGTTTGTTATATTGATTGCTAAGGTTTTGTCACATAATTTTTTATGTTAGAAATAATAATTATTTATCCGTTAGATTTTGCATGTTAGTCGAACCATTATCCGCTCAATTGAAAAAGGGAAGTGATCCGTACACAATAGTTTTAATCATACACAACAATTTATTCATTAAAGATGTTGTACATTATGCATAAAATACCTTAAATTGTTGTGTATGGTTAAAAATTGTTGTGTACGGATCACTCCCTATTGTAAAAACAGCCATTTCTGTATTTTCGTCAACCTCAAAGTTAGGATGTGTAAGCTTATGGTTGCTTCTCGAAATTAATGTAGATATTATGTACTTATCAACTTCTTGGTTCACAACTAATAAGGGGCAGAACATGAGTACTAAAATTAGAGGGCTGAAACGAAAAACCTTCAAAACAAACCCTATAAACGAGTTTAATTTGGATCTAATTATAACATATCAAAATCATTTTACAATAACCGCATCTTCAATTTTATGTATATCAAAATCGTCTAGTTGTGTCTTTAGCTAATACTTAGTATTCATTGTGTATTTCATCCAAAATTTAAATACAAATTGAAGTCAATTGTACATCCGACTTGAGCCTGAAAATATAAAGTTTCAGCTGAGCTCGGATCAAGTTTTGAACTTTGAGTTTTAGTTTCCGGTCAAACGCAATATTAGAATCATTTTATCGACTTGCATCAAATATGTTTCTAGACTAATAATGATCAATATTTCGTTATTGCCGACAATTTTATGTAGTTTTAAATGATTTTGGAGACTCAAAGTATAATAACCGGGAACTATTGTATTTAAATTTATCTGAATTTTTTTATAGTATTGGATAATGTGATTTTTAAATTAAAATAGAAGTACAACTAAAAAAAAAGTTTCATTTGCTAAAAGCTACTTATCAAAGTATACCGGTGTGAAATAACTCTTATATTCATAAAATTAAAGAGATAATATATTAAGAAGTTTGCAAAAACAATTTCGTATAAATATTATCTAATTATATGAAATCAAAATAAATAATTTAATTTTTAAAAAATGTTATTTAAACAAAGTTAGACCAATTTGCATCTGGGCTTGGGCCTCTCCTCATATATCCGCAAGTTATATTGCGCCGATTTGAGTTTTCAATACAGGTGTATTATTTTTTTTTTTGATTTTATCTTAGAATTATGATATCTTGGAGTTCAATTATGATATTAACAGTAAAAATGCAATTTTATAGTGGAAAAAACAGGGGGGCCGCCCCCCTTTAGGTGTTCCGCCCCTGCAACTAATGAACACAATATGTAGTTTAAAGTTTATACAATCACAAAAATAATTTGTTTCAACTCATTATTACAGGATCTTGATACCAAAAATAAAAAATAAACGAAGATGATGAAAATTGTGTAACCACAAAGGCAGCCATTGATGAATCAACATAAAGGAACCAATGAACATAAAGGATGGTAGAGTGGTAAGGAGGATGCAAATAATATCCAACCACAAAAACATGGAAGAAACCGGGTGGGGGCCCTTTACCAGCTAGAAAATGGGGAAAACTTGGATTGATGTCCAAATAAAGTTGGGGAAATAATCTGAAAATAAAATGTAAAAACGACGTTAGGAACTTAAAGTGGGAGATGACCACAAATGTTTATGGATATTATACGTAAGGTTGTAGACAATGAATCATAATAATGTTTGACCAAAAAAAATACAAGATTGACAAATAATAGAAGGTTTTGTACCAAGAAATAAAACTAGTTTTTCAAAGAGTTTTTTAAAAAAAAATTGCCACGATTCCCCAGACGACAAAGCCACAATTCCCGAGAAAAAACTAAAAAAAGTTTAGGAGTGCGAAGTTGACCGATCTTGGAAGGTGATATATGGTAGAGATTGCAAGAGCTGATGCATCTCATGAGTGGGGTCCCCGTTGGACGGATATTCACAATAAAATCAAAATGATCAAAATCTAGTGATGTTATTTTCAATAGAAAGGCAACGGGCAATGATTAAATTTTTGACTAAATCGAGAGAATTAATGATGTTATTGAGTTCTAATATGGTATCAAACATTGAGTTCTAAATCGAGAGAATTAATGATGTTATTGAGTTCTAAATAGGGGCATTTGTAAATAAGGGTTCCCAAACGGTTCACAAGGGTATAAAGACCATGCTCAAATATGTAGCTTGTAGGGGAATTAGCAAAACTAGAATAAATTATTATTGTTGCATAGGGTGAAATTAAGAATAGATCTTATAAAAAGTGTATAGACACGAAATCGAGCTCATTGTGCCCAAAAATTAGACAAGAGGCAATGTCTCCAAAGATAGCTACACTCATATCCATGGGGTCCTTGATTAGGATCTTGAAGCATCCACAATATGAAAGCTTTTTTCTTAAGCTCTTATATGACATCTTACTGATAACTCCTTAAATTAAAAGCTCAAGAAATCTTCACAATGAGAGAGCTTTTTATCAACTTATCTATGAGACTCACGATATTTGAGTTATAATATTTTATTGTTTTGTGTATAAGTTGCTAATAATAATTGATTGTCAATTTATGGGACATGTCATAATAATTAATGAAAAGGCTTCAACCAAGAGCTTGTAATGTTACAAGCTTTATTAAAAAGCCTCTAAGTGAAAAAGCTCTCAAAACAGGGAATAAAAAATGGCTTTTGTAAAATAAAGAAGCTTTGAAAAAACTCATATTGAGGATGACCTTAAATAGAAAATGACGATCAAAACCAACCCTCCATCTCAACCCTCTAAGAAAAGCTCAGATTGGCCTAAAGCTATTAGATTAAGGTGGATCATTAGATCTTATACCTCCACCTCCACTACCATTGCCACCATCACCTCCTCCATAACTGTTATAGTCACCACTACCAACCCCATAGAGAAGTGGTTGTAACTCGTTTTCTCCATCTCACTCAAGTTTTACTCCATCATAGAAAGGGAGATGGCACAGTGTCAGAAGGACATTGTATTCTTGCACAAAGTAAACGACGACGATAAGGACGGGGACGATGGAAGGAGACAAAAGGATTTAGGTCTAACTCTTCAAGTGTGAAAGAAAAAGAGGATGGGATGGATTCTGGTGGGTTGAATATATTCAATTTAATTTTAGAATCAATTTAACTACTTAAATAATAATCAATTTATATAAAAGTATGTTCTGTCATTTCGTGAATCTGGACTAGAATTACAACAAAATCCAAATTTAGGCACAATATAATTAGATAAAAGAAAATTGAACTGCAAGTACACAATTATTTGACAACCAAATGGAAAATTTATTATTTATCATATGATACGCTATTTTTATTAGTACACCACTACACATGGTTGTATTGTTATTATGATGTAAGCATAATATGTGTAGATACAAATATATTGTATGTACTTATTGTTTAAAAAATAAATACTAAACTGAATTTAACTTTATATTAAGTATCTAAATATAAATAAATTAAAATTAATTTTTTTAAAGTTATTTAATCTATTTAACATAGTTTTGAAATTTATCTTTTTCTAATTTCATGTGTTTCCTAAAAAAATATTTATTTATTATTAGAAACTATGACATATTTGTATACATGTTTAAGAGATTACAATTGTTTTTTATGAGTACTTAAAACTTTACTGTTTTAATCTCTTTTACTTAAACACAAAATTTAATTGTGATTGATAACATTTTTTAAAATTTATTGTTTGCTCAAATATTTGTATTAAACATTATATATCTTTTAATACGGTTTGTAATATTTGAAAGAATAAAATATTATTTTCCTGTGAACTTAGATTAGTTTCAATATTGTTATCCTTGTAATTATATAATACGCAAACAAACAGCGTAATAAAAGACTTAAAACAAAATTATGTATTTTAATACTTATATACAGTATTATTTTCGTTCTTGTCACGATATTTCATATTCATGTAAACTTACTGTTATTTAGTTTCACATTATTATAGATTATACTTTTCTAAAACAACTATAAATTACTCATAATATGAAATAAACTCTTTTCGAGAAATCAAATATACAATTTATAAAGAACGACTATCAAGCAATGCATGGTTAATACATACGTTTATATAGCTAACACATTAGATTATTATTTTTAAATAAAAATCATAATAAAAATATTTATCCCGAATATTATAATAAGTTTATAAATTTGGCATTTTTTATTTGCAATAATAATATATCAAAATCAAAAAGAATAAGCTCAGTTCGTTCACTTCATTCCCGCCTTCAGCTGCATGCTTCAAACTACAGCTTTATCCGTACGGTAAGAAAGACTTCTGACATCAGACATCGGAAACGCGAATAGTCATTCACTCAGGCAGCAAATATTTCTTTCCGATCAAGTGATCAGTCGGAAAACAGAAGAATTCAAAATCAAAATGTTTCGCGATATTGAAAATGATCCGTACTACCAGGAACGACGGGAAGGTACTAGTCAAGCTATGCTCCTGGATCAATTGGATACCGAAGAAGATTATTTGGTTGAGCGTGGTTACTCCAAGCAGCAGCGGTTTATCAACATCAGATCGATTTCTTGTTACTATAGTCAAACGGTATAATGTATTGCAGTTAAATTATGTTAACGATTGCGTAATTGATGTTCGATCTTGTTGATTTCGTAATTTGTTGCTGAAGGAACAGTACACAGCTGCTCTACATGAACCGTTCATTGATTATCTTGCTCTGACTTATCATGACCGCTTCTTATCAAAGCACATTGATATACCGGTAATCATTACATCTAATTCAACCGAAATTATCTAAATCGGTCAACAATACGTGTTTAGATTTGCGTAATTTCGATCTGATGCAGGTGTTGATGCAGGGCGAAGGTTTTGTGCGTAATCTGCAGTTATTTGTTTTCTCTTGCATTTCAATCGCTTGCAGAGAATTTGTTAACGACTTTGATTTCATTCAATTTGTGGTCACTCACTCTCTCCTTGTATTTGCGTAATTGCGTATACATATGTCTGTGTGTTTTGGATATCTGAATTATTCATCGAATACATAGAATGCGCACAATGTGGCGGATAAAAGGGATGTTACGAAGATGGAGTTTCTGATCAAGAAAGGTTTAGAAGGGAGGGTAACACCACTCATGACCCCTTTCAACCCCGATATCTACAATCCCTTCATTTCTCTACTTGAGATGGAAGAACAACAACGATCGGATCTATCCACCTATGTTATTCAGACACTTCTTAACATTAACGAAGGTATGTCAGTAGTCAGTACCTTGATGCATATATGTGAATTCAATCATTCATTAGATCTGATATTCGAATTAATTACCAGATATTAAATTCACACAATTCCGCCCTTCTACACTTACGGCATCAGCGATTCCAGTGGTTTGCCACAAATTATATCCCTGGCTGCGTAATCAGTTCAAGAAGAAGATCGTCAGATCTAGATATGTTCAAGAGGTCAGAATGGAATATGCTATATTATTAATTTCTTAAATATCAACTCATGAAACATCCTATTAGTTAATATATATTTTATAACATGGTTTTTCTTGTTAAAATGATTGCAGTCTTCGATGCAAGAATGCTTTGATGAAATGAAGGATCATGTTTTAATAGGTACGTAACTAAAAAAACAGACATGCTTGATCTGAAGTAGTTATAATTAGAAAAAATAATAATAACATTAGATAGACTTGATGATAATCTGTTGTATACATGCAGACTCTGTATTTGGTCCCAACAAATGCCCACGAGAAGAGAGACACAAAAATGTACCTAAACGGAATAATCCATTGGAGTTTATTATACAAGATCATGAAGATTTCATAGATGTGTTTAAAGCAGAATGACAAACTCAGGGCATAGATCTGAGATTAGCGAAGATCCAACTGTAAAAACTTGAATGACTATCCATGGATTTCGAATAGATGCGATCTATTACAGACAAATATATTAAGACATAAACCGACTACATCTAATAAAATCATGTAAATGTATGCCAATAAAAGTATCATAAGTGAAAAGCTTAGAGAGTAATAGTGCTCGCCAATCATCATCAATAAAATAGTCATTTGAATGGTAAA
Organism: Cichorium intybus; assembly: GCA_023525715.1. Classification (NCBI taxonomy): domain Eukaryota; kingdom Viridiplantae; phylum Streptophyta; class Magnoliopsida; order Asterales; family Asteraceae; genus Cichorium; species Cichorium intybus. Next base: position 134,410,323 of record CM042012.1, read on the forward strand.
GGAACAAACAACAAGTATAATTATGTGATGAAATTATGCTCTATGATATGATATGATAAATGCAATGCACCATATGTGAGATACAATGCAAGACATGACAAACGACACAAAGCATGATCTCATGGTGAAGTACCTGAGTGAACCACTGTTTATTGATAGACAACTTTTTGTAATTATGGTGAACTATCAGTTTAACCGAAGCTACCCTATGTTCAGTGGCGAATCCAGGATTCAAATACACGTGTGTCCAACTTAAATAAGATGAAAAAATAAATAGATCAAAAATTTTGTTATCGGGTCGGTTTGTTAGTCATACCATCTAAACCAGGTATTAGATTAACTATACATGATTAGTTCTTATATGCTTCGAGGAAAGAGTTTATTGTTTATTGTCTCCATATGATTTTCCAATATCAAGACTTGTTTCCGTGTATTATTTTTCTGTTATGTTTTTGTTGCTACAGGTGTCCAAATTGTCTTCTCCACAGGTGTCCATTGTAAATTTATTCTATAATCTACCAAAATACCCTCAAAGCTAGGGGTGTCCATCGACACCCTTGAGGTATATGTAGCCTCACCTCTGCCTATGTTGTTACTCACCTTGATGGCTTTACGCAACGCCTCTAAGACCATTCGTAATACCTTTAACGGAGGAACCGTGATGATCACGTAGACCCCCATTACGGCCGTGCACACCACCCCAGGTGCACCGTGAAGGGCGTGGTCGTTGTTAAAAGTGATGGGGAGCACGTTTTAACACGACCAATGAGATTTTTTTTAAATTTCCACTCACATATATAAACAGTCAATATCAACCTAGTATTTTTTTTATTGACTTATTTTTATATGGAAAAGATGATGTGGTGTGATGAGTATTTCTAGTGTGGTGTGTGATGGTGAGGTGACGCTGATGTGTCACCCATCACATGTGATCATGTGATGTGTAGTACCATTAGCCTAATGCTTTTGCATTTCATATTTTATTCTTATCATGTGTATAATCAACAATGAAACAATATCACACACACACATACACACACACACACACACATATATATATATATATATATATATATATATATATATATATATATATATATATATATATATATATATATATATATATATATATATATATATATATATATATATATATATATATATATATATATATATATATATATATATATATATATATATATATATATATATATATATATATATATATAGATCAAATGAGAACCAATAAAATGTTGAAAATCGTGAGAACCACTACTTCATAGTTTAATAATGTTGTATTTTTTATTTTTAACACTTGTTTTTTTATCAAAATAAAATTGTCAAACACATAAAAATATATAATTATCATTCCTTTGCTATTAGATAGCAATATTGATGTGTTTTAAAGAAAAAAAATTTACATTATAGTATTCACAGTTTAATAACTAGAAATTTTTTTATATTGTGAATATTGTAAAAAGTATTAAAAATTAAGGAAATTTATTAAGTTTGATGTATTTTCACATAATAAACAACTGTGAAAAGACAAAAAAGCGAATAAAAAATTCTTGGAAAAACGATTTGATGATACATTTTTATGATGATTTTGTTGTTATAAACCAAACTTGTCCAAAAAATGAATAAAAACTTGATTCACTAAAAATGAATCATCAAAGTGTTTTTTCCGAATTAACTTTTTGTGAATCATATATTTTTATGTATCATCTAATGATTCATTTTGTTGGTTCGTCAAAAAATATGCAAATGATGCAAATATCTTACCCTTTCTACCAAAATTTACTTCTTATTTGATTCCAATTATATATATATATATATATATATATATATATATATATATATATATATATATATATATATATATATATATATATATATATATATATATATATATATATATATATATATATATATATATATATATATATACTAGTTCTATACTCGCGCAATGATGCAGATACAAATTGTTAGGTACGAGCACCACATGGTTCGGTTCGATGGTTTGCTAAATTATAACTGTGTATATCTTAATTCAATAAAAAATCCACCAATTGTCAAATTCACTCACATTTGGTCATTAATGTGTAAACGTGATTTGTTATGTTTGGTCATTTGATTTAAAAACATGACACATCGATGTGTAAATGTAATCTAGCCGAACCAATCTAATTGAACATTAAGTCAAACTATTCATTAAATGTAATGTATGTAGTGTCATCTTGTCATAAGATTATGCCATGAAGTTGTTTTGTATCTATTAAACACTCTTATAGTTGGTTAGATTAATTAAAATATAGTGTTTCAAAAATATTAAGGTATACTAAGTAAAAAATTAGAAGTGTTGCAATTTGAGTAAATACACCATAACTTCAAATTACCTTAGGGTGTTCACTATGCAGTGTTATGTGTCTAAAGTCTAAAACGCAAACGGCACCATAATATTGTCTTCACCTTTTTTTTCTACATATTATTAAGGTGTTCACAATATTGTGTGGTACGACTTCAAGTTAAAATTGCAAACTACTCTGCATATGCACTTCTATCAGTTTTCTTTCGATTAACATTTTCTTTTTGGAAATTTAGGTTAAGGTTTAGGTTGGTAATGGGGTGGGGGTGGTAGTTAGGTGAAAATCAATGCTATATTAATTACTTTTATTTTTTCCATCGCACTTTTAATTGACAGTTTGCCATTGGTTTTGTTTCACAGTGATTTTTAGGTAACCAAACCTCTTTTTTTTAAAGATTCTTTAATCGAACTGGTAGGTTAGTTACTGTGCATATTTTTTTTTGTAAAACCTAACTAAGCGAAAAAGACAAAACTTACTTTTTGGAAGTTAAATGACAAACATCAATGCTTTATATATTTATTTTTTTCTGTTACACATTTATACCAAATTTTGTGATTAGCAATGCTTCACACCACAACACGTTTTGTAGTTCGTTTCCAAATTTTACGATTGGCTTCCTTCACACCTTTTTTCAAGTTATCAAACCTCTCTTTATGACTTTTTTAAGGATTCCTATTCCAAACCAGTAATCAATTATCGTTAATGTTTTTTTTGTAATAAATGACCAACTGAAAACTCAAAACGTTTTTTTATTGTAAATAATAATAATAATAGACATTATATGAGTTATTTTTATTTTTTTCATTACACCTCTAATCCAAATTTTGTGATTGGTTTCACTTTGCATAAAATCCAAAATTTACATGTTTTTCATATGTGGATAGAGCGTAATTCGGGAAGAAATGATAGAATTTAAGAGGATTGAGTGAACAGAAAGAGCCAAAAAATGAGGAATAAAGGGGGTTGTGCATAAACAGGCAGTAGCGTATAGTAACTTAGATGACTTAAAATTATATTAGTATTTTATTCAAATATTAAAGTTTCCTTTATTATTATTATTATTATTATTATTATTATTATTATTTTATATATATATATATATATATATATATATATATATATATATATATATATATATATATATATATATATATATATATATATATATATATATATATATATATATATATATATTAGAATAGATATTTTAGAATGCTATTATGCCAAGAATGAATATTTCAGAATATTATCATTTAATAATTTTATTTTTTGATGTATTTTAGTTCAAAGAATGTTATTCTTTTTATGTATTTTAGTTCAAAGAATGTTTTTTCTTTTGATGTATTTTAGTTCATAGGATTTTTTTTCCTATATGACATTCTGTAAGAATGAATTTTTTAAAAAAATGATTTCTTAAAAATTGACTGATATTTTGAAGAAGGAAACGAAAACTTATGTTAAGAATGGCTGATCTTTTGTTGAAGAAATAATTATTTCAAAAAAAAAAACTCAGTTATCTAATGAATTTAATCAACTTTCCTAAAAATCGGTTACTTTTTTTTCTTTAAATACAATGTCCGTTTTACCCTTTTATAACCGTTTTTTAAAACCATTCAATAATATAATATATAATTACAATTATGTCATTTTAATTAAGATCATTGATATTTATTAGGGTAAATTGTAAAAAAAATCACTACATTTACATAAAATCTTGATTTGATACCGTGCTTATTTTTTACAATTAAGTCACTAAGGGCCTGTTTGATTTACCTCTTACTGGTCCAGTAAGAGGCAATATCTGACTCGGTCCGAGTCAGACTGTTTGATAGCCCAATAAATTGTCATCTTACTCGGTCCACTCCTCTTACCCTGCCTCTTACCCGGTAAGCAGAAAAACATCGCTGACTAGAAAAAAATTACGCGTATTTCTACAATCGTTGCCTCACATCTGGTACGTTCTCTCACAAGCAATCTTCAATCGCAGCCCACACCTTTATCGATACTACCTTCCATCGGCCGGCGACTGCCGGTCCACGCTCCATCTCCGGCGACTTCTGGTCCACCTTTCATCTCCGGCGAGTTCTTTGCATCTCCTCAATCGATCGGTAAGCAAATTGTATCTCGATTTCTACAACTCGATTATTTTTTCTGCATCTCCATCTCCAGCGACGTTTTTATGCATCTCTATCTCCGGTGAATTTTTACTGCATCTCCATTCCATCGCTACATTCCTGGCGTTTGTGTCTTTGATTTCGATCCCTCAATCTTTCACAAACTAATTTTAGGTCACATGTGACATTGAACAAGTCTTCAGCATCAGGATGAAATTCATGGAAGATCGAGCAAGTCACTTGATGCTAAGCGATCGAGCAAGTCATTTAACTCTTTAATTGTTAGTCCCCCAGAAATCATGCCCTGTCTTCTTTGTAGAATATGTTTAGGCACATAGGTAAAACTTGATGTAAGGATATTTGCAAGAAGATAGTTATTCACCAAACTGTATTCTCAAAAAAGAAAGAACAAATCAAGAAGATAGTTATTCACCAGTTGAATAGACTGCACATCACGCTGAATTTCGTCTCCCCTGACATTTTTTTTATCGAAAAGGGTTTTGTGTGTGTGTAAACTTTGGATTCTCTTCTAATTTCAGCAATCTACTTTGGATTCTCTTTAATTAGAGCATTGTACTTTGGATTTGAATCCACTACCTGATGGGGTTATGGTGGAGGTGGACATGAGTTGAGAGGGAGAGAGCATGAGGGATACCGGCTCGATCACAATGTGGGTCGATTAAACAATTATTCAGCATATTCAGTTAGATGTATAATCAAACAACATGGTTCTAGTCAGATCTAACTCAGTCCGAGCTTCTGACTCAGTCAGGCCTAGTCTCAGGCCTCTGACTAGGCCTGACTGAGTCAGATCTAACTCAGTCAGCAATTATCAAACGCAGCCTAAGTATTATATTTTGTTGCAATTTTGGCCATTTGATCGTTCAACCTTGTTGCCAACTGATGTGGCATGGTAACGTGTCAAAATTTGATGATGTGGTACTGACATGACATGATGATCTTTTCTATTTTAGTTAAAATTTTCTTTTATTTTTACTTATTTGATTACGAAGATAAATAATTACCCAATTAACAAAGTTTCTCATATATAAGTCATAATTACCACTTCTACTGAATATATATATATATTATACTTTTAACATAATTATCACTAGATAATATATAGAATCACCATGTATTATCTTACTTTTAAGTTTTAAATCAATTTTTAAAAACATGGTTTGAATTTATTTCTATAATTATCAGTATATAGTATGACCAATTACGGTATATCATCTTACTTTCAAAACATTATATGTGTATCCTAAAAAAACTAAATATCATCATCTATCACTTATAATTGTTGTTTTAATTTTTACTTTTTAAAGAAATCATGGTCGTGTCAGTGTCACATTATTAAAGACTCATACATTGCCATGTCACGTCAGCATGACAACTGGGTTAACCGGTCAAATAGTCAAAATTGCAATAAATTGGAAAAGTTTGTGACTTAATTGTCAAAAAGTAAACACAGTGTCAAAATCAAAATTTTTTATAAACTTAGTGACTCTTTTGCAATTTACCCTATTTATAATCCTACAAATTAAATTTGGTTTTACGTCCACACAATAATTGCTCCTCTTAATATAACCTAACCCGTTTTTCCAAATTTATTGTATGTATTCGATGATGATGATGATGTGTGTGTGTGTAAGTTCTTGTGGAGATAAATACTAAACATATGTTTGTTTTTGTGATCTGTGAATCCAAAATCGTTCCATATGCCCCCATCTTGCTTACATATGCAAACACCATTAACACACATTTAAATGTTTGATTTTTGTAGATCTCGATTATTGTGTAGGTCTCTCACTCACTCTCACACACACAGCGTGGTTTTTGTATGGGTTTTGATGTGTTCATCAAAATTAAGTTTGCAGAATTTTTTGTGGGTTTTGATGTTCAAAACACAAATGTGAAAACCAAGAACACAAATCTGATATACCAAGAGCTTGCAGGAAACTCATGTTGGCCTGAGACACACCGAAAAAGATGATCGGAGAACAGCCAAAGATGTCAAAGTCACTGGAAACCGACTAAATCTACAATACGCGGTCGTAATGATATATTTTGAGCACTATAAATAAGTTTAACTAGTGTTCTCCCCGTGCTCCGCACGGGTCAGGGGGTTTTGTTTGCATTCAATACGTAAGCATGCTAAAAGTAGACGGTTTCTCTTTATTGGTAATGAATAAAATGGGTTGCATTTAATGTAGATGTAGTTACTCGTCAAATCATCTCCCACTTTAAGTGCGCCTTATTGCCTTCCGTCAGAGTTAGATGATAACATATTTGTTACTGTTCATTTTAGTGTCAAAGATTTATATCAATCAATGATAAATGTGTTGCTAAAGCTAAGGTGTGTTTGATTGGATGGAATAGAATTACAAAGGAATGGAATGAAATAAAATTTCATATGAACTTTTTGTACTTTATGTAGATAAAAATGGGAAAGAAACATAGCCAAGAAAAGAAAATTAACAAAACAGAAGAAATCACATTACTTCAAGAACGGTCCATTCCATCAAAGGAAATACTCACCCGTTACATATAAAGTGATTAAACCGCAAAATTACCCATACAATGGTTGTTCTGTAATGGCCTAAATTCTATTTTGTTTTAACTCATTCCATTCCATCCAATAAACAAACTCTTGGCTTCTTTTACCCAGTAATTTAATGTCATTTCCATTTTAGGGGCAAAATCGTAATTTCTCACCTGGACAGGACTAGCAGCCGCCAGCATGCCAGCAAGGCCGCCACCCAACACCCGCCCATTGGGTCCCGCCAAAGAAACACTCATCCCACGAGACCACTTTTTTGCTTCAAGATTCTCATTTGGCACAAATGGTCCAGATAAACTAAGAATGTCAAATCGACCCTTCAACAACAAAAAAATCATCAAAAAGCTTGATTTATTTACCATGAAATTAAATATAGTTAAAAAAGAAAAGGGTTGTATTTGTAATTTTGTACCTCATATGTTAAAGTACCTCCAGAAGCATTGGCTTGTCCAAGTGTAATATTTGAAATTACACCACTTGCTGCAAGAACGCAGATGGCTTTTGTCCCTTGTTGAGAAAATGATATGATCTTCATATTAACATCGTAATTAAAAAAACAAATTTATGAACAAAGATTTATTTTCTTGTCATTAATCTTTATGTTATATTATATTTATACCTCCCCAGAATTAACTATGATCACATGAGGTGTAAAATCGGCGCTCCTCATTGCGAAATGGAGACAAAGCAAGTGAGTCGTCGGACCTAAATGTGAGATACTTTCGTTTTCGTGACATCACGACCTGCAGGCAGAATGCAAACAACACATATAAAATTTCAACATAAAAGCACATGAAACGATTATTTTTAAGTTGGAGTTGATATATATATAAATATGAAAGAACAGGATAATAATTATTTTGATAAAAGGAAGACCGATACATGCATATATACATCTACACAATACATTGATTATATGTAAATTCAAAATCTCTTAAAAATTATATTGGCCATTGTTAATTTTTGTTAACCACAGACCGCCAACCCATTGTGTACAATAGATTTGTATTTGACACAACATGTGGCTTTTATAAAGTGCATTGCTATTTTTGTTAATAAAATGAAAGTCAATGGCATATTTTGTTAGTCGCATAAGTGGTATCTTAAAAAAATTTCTGATTAGCTTTTAGTAAAAAATTGATAGAATACCATATAGTAAAATAAATTTATGGAAAGCCAACCTTAACATGTGAAAAAAAAACTTTTATTCATTTAAGATATGATTACGTTAATATGTAAACAATGTTATCCTTTAACTTTGAATCTTTATGCTTTCTGGAACTTTTTGAAATAAAATTAAGAACAAAATAAAGATTTCATTTGTCGTGAAAAGTAGAAGACTTTACAATTATAAACCAATGTGATTGAATTAGAGTTTCAGAAACTTTATAATTCTTAGGCATGAATCTCTAATTCTTTTAAATTTTGCCAAACTCAATCATAAAATTGGAAAAAAAAAATTCTAAAGACGACGTGGTGCATTTATAGTAGACTAAACCCTGATCGCTTTTCGAAACAAACTAACTAATAAAAGGAAACAAACAAAACTATAAAAAGGAAAACCTTAAGTTGCCCTCTAAAATTTATACCAATAAAAGTACTTACACAATATAAATCAACTGGGTTGTCAAATATTTCTAGAAAAAATCATTCTGTAAATAGAGATTTGCTAAGGTCACATACTGCGAAATCTATACAATTATTTCAGAGAGTACTTTCTTTCACATTCATTAAATGGTCAGTACCTCGTGTTTCACCAAACCAGATGTAAAAACCCTAGCATTTTCCAATGAAACCCTTATCTGCAACTTCCAATACAGATGATCTCACTGTTACTTGATTCTGTTAGAAACAAAATTAAAATCACTGTTAAATCAATCGTTATCAAGATTTCAATTTGTAAAAAAGATAAATCAAATGAAAGTGCCACAAAGTTGAAGCTCTTCGGGAGTGTTTTCTTCCGGTATAACCCCAAGCAACCGACATGTTATCTGCACCAAAAGCAACAATATTACAAAAAAAAAATTCTAAATGAGGAAAATTATATAGGTTTAAAAAAGTTAACAGTACCTTCCTTCCATCACTTAATCTTCGCCTCACTATTTGTACCAAAGTGACCTGCAACAATAAATGAAGCAATTTGTAAGTAAATCCAAACAGTGCGAAGTTGAATGAGAAGATTTTTTAAAGGTCTGTTAAGATTTCAGTTTACATTTGCAGGAGGAAAAAACTCATTAGTAGCATTTTGTGTTCTTGAATCTTGGGAAGATGAACTAACACCAGAAGGTAACGAATCTTCATTGTTATGTGAGGGAGATTGACGTTTAGGTTGTCTTCTTTGAGATCCGTTAGGCGACCTTAATGCCCTATATGTAAAAATCACTGCAACAGTAAATCCTGCTATTGTTAGGTGAATGTGAATATTTTGAAGATTTATTCAAAGGTTGGTGAATGGTTGGTAGCCTAATAAGTTTGGTAGCCTCATTCCATGTTCTTCATTTCACATTAACTTCTTACATGTATAAATAGGTCATTAGTTGAAGAACAACATGCACCACAACACACAATACATGCAAAGATTGAGTGTGTATCTCTTATAATCTCCTCATTCAAATAAAATCTAGTTGTGCCCGTGGATGTAGGATTGACACCGAATCCGAACCACGTAAAATCCTTGTGTTCTTAATTTGTGAGCTGAGTGTGTGAGTTTCGTGTTCGTATGCTAAGTGTCTCGATCCTAACAAGTGGTATCAGAGCTCAGAGGGTGATTTTCTGTTTTTTGGTCGAAATTTTTTTGTCTCAAAAACGATTTTGGTGTACGCCGTTGGAAAGGTCTCGTTCCGCAGATTCCGAAAATATATTTTTTGGATTTTTTCGACCACCGGAAGACCTTCAAATCGCCGGCCAAACGTTCGCCGGAATAGTAACCGGAGAAACCAGATCACCGGAGAAGACGACACTGTAGCGCCGGAGTCCGCCGGAGAAGACGACACTGTAGCAGTTCACTGTAGCGTTCCTATAGGAGTACTGTAGCAGATTTTCAGAAAATTGCAAAACAGGTCCGTGAAGTTCCAGAAAATTGCAAAACAAGTCCCTGAACTTCTAGGAAATTGCAAGACATGTCCCTGAAGTCTCAGAAAAATTGAAAATTTATCTCGAGTTGTTTCTTGTTTGTCGTAATGGCTGAAGACAAGATTGTAATCAAGAAGTTCAACGGTTTTGACTTTAGCTGGTGGAAAATGCAATTAGAAGCATTGCCATGTCAGAAAGATTTGGACGTGGTACTTGGAGACAAACCGGAGAAAATGGAAAAAGCTGCTGAAGATGCGTGGAACTCAAAGGACAAGAAAGCTAAGGCGGTTATTACGTTGTCGTTGGAAAGGAGCGTTGCTTTCAACATCATGAAGGAAACCACGGCGCGTGGTATGATGGATGCTCTGACGAACATGTATGAGAAACCGTCGGCGGCTAACAAGGTGTTCTTGATGAGGGAGTTATTCACTACAAGGATGAATGAGGAAAGTTCTGTTACGGTTCACATTAACAATCTAAATTCAATTCTGTCCAGATTATCATCTGTGGGAATTAAATTTGATAACGAGACTCAAGCTTCGCTGCTACTAGCTTCACTACCTGATTGCTGGTCTGGAACAGTAACCGATGTTACAAGTTCAGTGGGGACCAGTGGTATGACTTTTGAAGGGGTTAGAGATTTGGTTCTTGGCGAGGATGTTAAACGCAAGAATCAAGGTGGATCTTCTTCTTTTGAGTTATTAAACATCGGAATAGGTAGAGGAAATAGCAGGAATAATGAGAGCAGTGGGAGTCGGGGAAGAAGTTCATCTAGAACTTGGAAGAATGTGAAGTGCTGGAACTGCCAAGAGGTGGGACATGTTAAGAGTCAATGTCCAAAGAAAGAATTAAACAGTGTTGGTGCTGAGAATGTTTATCAGGAAGATGCATTAATACTCAGTATGGAAAACTGTGTAGACTCTTGGGTCATGGATTCAGGGGCTTCGTTTCACGCCATGGACAACGGAGAAACGATGGTGAATCTAAAAGAAGGAGATTTTGGGGAGGTACGGTTAGCAAATGACGAGATGCTTCAAGTAACGGGCATAGGAGATATTGATCTGGTTACTTCATTGAGAACTACATGGAACCTGAAGAATGTCAGGGTGATTCCGGAGCTGAAGAAGAAATTGATTTCTGTTGGTCAGCTGGATAAACAAGGACTGGAAGTAAGGTTTGGTGGTGGTAAATAGAGGGTGGTCAATGGTAATTCGGTGATTGGTCAAGGTATGAAGCGTGGGTCATTGTATATGGTTGAGGTACCTGCTGAGGGAAGTATGACCGTCCCGGTTAAGCATGGCAAAATCTGGTTCGCTAAATCTAGTGCTAAAAGAGTTCATTTTGCAAACATGAATTCTGGAGCCAAGGGGATGTTAGTTGAACGAGTCGGAAAGTCTAAACCATTCAGGGGATTTTGTGACAGTGGGAGCACGGGTTGTGTTCCTGGTACAGTTACAAAGAGCCGTTGGGTTTTGAAGACTAAGACTGAAAAATTCTCTGACGAACATGTATGAGAAACCGTCGGCGGCTAACAAGGTGTTCTTGATGAGGGAGTTATTCACTACAAGGATGAATGAGGAAAGTTCTGTTACGGTTCACATTAACAATCTAAATTCAATTCTGTCCAGATTATCATCTGTGGGAATTAAATTTGATAACGAGACTCAAGCTTCGCTGCTACTAGCTTCACTACCTGATTGCTGGTCTGGAACAGTAACCGATGTTACAAGTTCAGTGGGGACCAGTGGTATGACTTTTGAAGGGGTTAGAGATTTGGTTCTTGGCGAGGATGTTAAACGCAAGAATCAAGGTGGATCTTCTTCTTTTGAGTTATTAAACATCGGAATAGGTAGAGGAAATAGCAGGAATAGTGAGAGCAGTGGGAGTCGGGGAAGAAGTTCATCTAGAACTTGGAAGAATGTGAAGTGCTGGAACTGCCAAGAGGTGGGACATGTTAAGAGTCAATGTCCAAAGAAAGAATTAAACAGTGTTGGTGCTGAGAATGTTTATCAGGAAGATGCATTAATACTCAGTATGGAAAACTGTGTAGACTCTTGGGTCATGGATTCAGGGGCTTCGTTTCACGCCATGGACAACGGAGAAACGATGGTGAATCTAAAAGAAGGAGATTTTGGGGAGGTACGGTTAGCAAATGACGAGATGCTTCAAGTAACGGGCATAGGAGATATTGATCTGGTTACTTCATTGAGAACTACATGGAACCTGAAGAATGTCAGGGTGATTCCGGAGCTGAAGAAGAAATTGATTTCTGTTGGTCAGCTGGATAAACAAGGACTGGAAGTAAGGTTTGGTGGTGGTAAATAGAGGGTGGTCAATGGTAATTCGGTGATTGGTCAAGGTATGAAGCATGGGTCATTGTATATGGTTGAGGTACCTGCTGAGGGAAGTATGACCGTCCCGGTTAAGCATGGCAAAATCTGGTTCGCTAAATCTAGTGCTAAAAGAGTTCATTTTGCAAACATGAATTCTGGAGCCAAGGGGATGTTAGTTGAACGAGTCGGAAAGTCTAAACCATTCAGGGGATTTTGTGACAGTGGGAGCACGGGTTGTGTTCCTGGTACAGTTACAAAGAGCCGTTGGGTTTTGAAGACTAAGACTGAAAAATTCTCTCATGTTGGAAGTTTGCAAAGTTTGGAGAGTGTTAGTGGTCCTCGGTGTATCTCTGGAGCTGGTGGAGTGTCCAAACCGGTTGAGACAGAGGATGAGTCGATGGTGGGATTAGCCACGGCTGAGTTGGAGCAAGTGGGAGTTTCAACTAGCCCTTCTAGTACTTGAAGATGAGGGGCGACTACAACTAAGGGAATTTGACTGAGTCTTAGCTTGTTCTTGGGAACTGGAAGCTTGGAAGACTTGTTACGTTAGGAGATTAATGAGAGATGTTCAAAATCTTCAAGTGGGAGATTGTTAGGTGAATGTGAATATTTTGAAGATTTATTCAAAGGTTGGTGAATGGTTGGTAGCCTAATAAGTTTGGTAGCCTCATTCCATGTTCTTCATTTCACATTAACTTCTTACATGTATAAATAGGTCATTAGTTGAAGAACAACATGCACCACAACACACAATACATGCAAAGATTGAGTGTGTATCTCTTATAATCTCCTCATTCAAATAAAATCTAGTTGTGCCTGTGGATGTAGGATTGACACCGAATCCGAACCACGTAAAATCCTTGTGTTCTTAATTTGTGAGCTGAGTGTGTGAGTTTCGTGTTCGTATGCTAAGTGTCTCGATCCTAACAGCTATAGCCCAAAAAGATCACATATCCTGATACAGGAATATTGTTAATCAATTTCATCAATGATTTGTACCGATGGCAGTGGAAAAATAAGCAAAATTCGCCTGAGATTTTGTTAAATAATGAAACATTGCAAGCAACCAATTTAATATCCCCAATTGAAAGGTACGACAGTTCACAGCTAAAAAACATTTGAAGAATATTTCCAATATAAGGATATTTCTTTTTGACTTAATCCATAAATGTCTTAATGTATTAAGCCTAAAATGTTGGCTTAATACATACAGACACAAATTTTCCCTTTATCCAGCATTTTTTAGAAAGACTCGTTAAAAATATGAATTCTGGTTAACCATTGACACATGAACATCTTTGTTATATAGCAAGAGAGGTTACCAGCTTATCTGCAGTAACATTTGGGCCCTATGCCATGGAATTATCATATACAAGTTCAAAAAATGGGATAAATGTGAGCTACCTGGTATTGTCTCTGAACTGACTGCACATGAGGTGGTTAGTGATGAATGATTTGACGTTAATACCCCTGAAGCAGATTAAGGCCTGGAATTTGGATAGTGTGTTCTATAACAGAACAAAATTAGAAGATGAACAAAAGTACTTTGATCTTGAGTGCAGCTATTTCGTCTTGCAAATGTTCAATGGATGATTTTAAAGGCCAATTGGAGACAGAGGGAAGATTATACGTTTGATTCCATATAGATAAATAAATTGCAAGAAGAAGATATGTAGGATGCAAGAGGCTGAAAGATATGTTCCTTACCGGCATAAGTTACGGATGCAAGAGACTCAAAGATGCTTTGTCTATGGAAAACTGGAGTAAAAGTGAAGTGTTGTCACTGGTGCTCTCTCGGAGACTGGAACATGAGAAATCAGATGAGTTGAGATGAGTTAGAGGCTAAAATGTATACGACCTCTCTTTGGTTGTAACCTAAACGAATTTTAGAAAAACGTAACTCAGATAACCAATTTCAGATGACTCGTTGATGAATTTCAGAATCGTAAGGATCTTTGAGGAAGTTGTTTACCTTTTTGACTCGTCGATCAAGATAGAGTCGAATTTTACTTCATAGGCGATTCGTCTATTTGTTTGTAACCTAAACGAATTTCAGAAAAACCTAACTCAGATAACCAATTTCGCAAACAGTGGCGGAGAAGTGTGGATGACGATTCGACCAAACCTTCCGTATTCATCTGTGGGAGTTGTTTTATAGCACACTCGCACCTCGATGGATGATGATCGGAATTGATGACCGCCTAACCGGTAACTCAGAAGTAACAACTAAGAAGCAACTAAGAAGCACTGGTGGTAGGAATGGGGAGGAACGATGGAGAGGATGAAGCGGTGAATGAATGAATGAAGGATCTGGAAACGCGATGTATATAAAATCCGGATCCACAAGGATCCGAAGACCCGCGTGACACCAAAAAAAAAACCACGCGAAAAAAAAAACGTTACACATCCGCCAAAAATCACGCAAATTAATTAATAGAGTAATTATAAGACATAGAAAAAAAACTTAAATGCCTAAATGTTTAGATGAATTAAAATTCATTACTCTTACAAGTATTATCCTAAAAAAATACTCATATCCCGAATATTACAATAAACTTATAAATACGACAAAACCATGGACATTTTCAGTTAGTAATAATAATATTTCCCGCCGGAATAAATGTTAAAATCGAAAAGTATCAGCCTATCAGATCAATTCGTACCCTTCATTCCCGCCCTCTAAAAGTATCCGTACTGTTAGAAAGAGTTCAAGAGAAATATCGGAAACGCGAATAGTCCTTCACTCTTGCAGCAAGTATTTCTTCCGGACAACGTATAACCAATCGGAAAATCGATGAATTCAAAATCAAAATGGTGCGCGATATTAAAAGTGATTCATACTATCAGACACGACGACAAAGCACAAGTCAAGCTCTACTCCTGGATCAATTGGATTCTGAGGTCGATTACACGGTCAAACGTGGTTACTCCGAGCAGCAGCGGTTTATGGACATCCGACCGATTGCTTTTTACTATTGTTTGACGGTATATAATGTATTGTAGTTAATTAATTGTATTCATTTGTAAAATGATGATATGCGTCATTCAAATTATGTTAATGACGACGTGATTGATGTTCGATCTGGTTGATCTCATATTTGTTGCTGAAAGAACAGTACACGTTTGGTGATCAGTTCGTTCCATATCTTGCTCTGACTTATCATGATCGCTTCTTGTCAAGAAACATTGATATACCGGTAATCATTACATCAAATTCAACCGAATTTATTTAAATCGATCAACAATATGTATTTCGATTTGCGTAATTTCTGTCTGATGCAGGTGGTGATGCAGGGCGAAGGTTTCGAACGTAATCTGCAGTTATTTGTGCTCTCTTGCGTTTCAATCGCTTTGCATGAAATCTGTCAGCGAAACTTCGATTTCCATGACTTTGTGGTCTCTCTCTCTCTCTCTCTCTCTCTCTCTCTCTCTCTCTCTCTCTCTCTCTCTCTCTCTCTCTCTCTCTCTCTCTCTCTCTGTATATGCATATACATATTGTTATGAATAAATAATATCGACAATAAAATAAAATAATAATACGATAAAGAAAAATAAATGCGGACACAAGGATTTAACGTGGAAAAACCCTTTCGGGAAAAAACCACGGGCACAACCGATGATAATCACTATATGAGAAAAATGAGGAGGTTACAAGATTTGGAACTGAAAAATATATATCTCTCTTTTCTTTAATACACAGAGCCTCACAATATATATCTGTGTATATATATATATATATATATATATATATATATATATATATATATATATATATATATATATATATATATATATATATATATATATATATATATATATATATATATATATATATATATATATATATATATATATATATATATATATATATATATATATATATATATATATATATATATATATCACTCTTGTTTTTTTTGAACGATTTGTATGCAATGTAATCATCCCTTTATATAGGGATGAACAGCCGAAAAATTCCGTAATTGTTGAAAAAGATTGTGTGCGCCGAATTGTAATTGTCATTCTGAATTTTCCACGTGCAAATCAAATTGGAATTGAATTTGATTACTATTCATGTGGGGCCCACATGATAATAATTCATTTGACTGCTTTTGATTGCTTTTGAAAAGTCATCTTTTACAATCTCCACCTTGACTTTAAAAGCAATAAGTAATCAAACAACTTCACCTTGAGACGAATTTCCTCTTGTAAAACTCCTCATTATAAAATCATCGTGTGCCGACAATCCTTGGAATTAGATTGTCATACCAACCAATCTTGAGCAAAGCTCAAACTTAGTTGCTGGAACCGGCTTCGTCATCATATCCGCCGGATTGTCATGAGTGCTAATCTTTTGAACTTGAATATCACCTTTGGAAATAACATCTCGAATAAAGTGATAACGTACATCAATATGTTTCGTCCTCTCATGAAACATTTGATCTTTTGTGAGATAAATAGCACTTTGACTATCACAAAAAATCTTTGTGGGAGATGTGTCTCCACAAAGTTCACCGTATAAATTTCTTAACCAAATAGCTTCTTTGCAAGCTTCAGAAATTGCCATGTACTCTGCTTCAGTTGTGGATAAGGCAACAGTGGTCTGTAGACTTGCCTTCCAACTCACAGCACATCCACTAATGGTAAAGACATAACCTGTCAAAGATATTCTTTTGTCCAAATCTCCAGCATAATCAGAATCTACATAGCCCACCAGTCCTTCACCAGAACTTCCAAATTGTAAACATGCATTGGAAGTACCGCATAAATACCTAAGAATCCATTGAACAGCTTTCCAATGCTCTTTTCCTGGGTTAGCCATATATCTGCTAACAACACTTAAAGCGTGAGATAAATCAGGGCGAGAACATACCATGGCATACATTAGAGAACCAACTGCACTAGAATACGGAACTTTCACCATGTTGTTAATTTCATCATCTGTCTTTGGACAATATGCTGAAGACAGTTTGAAATGTGCAGCTAACGGAGTACTCACTGGCTTGGCTTTATGCATGTTGAATCTTTGAAGAACTTTCTCAATATACCTCTTTTGACTTAGGTATAGTTTTCCATGCTGTCTGTTACGAGTAATTTCCATACCAAGAATTTTCTTGGCTGGACCTAAGTCCGTCATTTCAAACTCATTGCTTAGTTGTGTTTTTAGTTTTGCTATCTCTAGTTTATCTTTTGCAGCAATCAACATATCATCAACATAAAGAAGCAGATATATTGATGAACCATTGACTGACTTAAAATAAACACAACTATCATAATCTGATCTTTTAAAATTCTGAGATAGCATAAAAGAGTCAAACCTCTTATACCATTGCCTTGGAGACTGCTTTAACCCATAAAGAGATTTCTTCAATCTACATACTAAGTTCTCTTTTCCAGGGATAATGAAGCCTTCAGGTTGCTCCATATAAATATCTTCCTCCAATTCACCATGTAAAAATGCAGTTTTGACATCTAACTGCTCAAGCTCATAATTATGCATGGCAACAATAGTAAGTAAAGTACGAATTGAGCTATGCTTAACAACAGGAGAGAAAATATCAGTAAAATCAATGCCTGGAATTTGGCTATAGCCTTTAGCAACTAACCTTGCTTTAAATCTTGCTTCCTCATTAGGAGTAATACCTTCTTTTCTTTTGAAAATCCATTTGCAGCGGATAGGCTTCTTTTCTTTTGGTAATTTCACCAACTCCCAAGTGCCATTCTTTTCAAGAGATTCCATTTCATCATGCATGGCAGTTATCCATTTGTTGCAATGTTCTGAAGTAATGGCTTCCATGTAAGTTGAAGGTTCTTTGATACCTTCAATTTCTTCTGCAACGTTTAAAGCATAAGCAACAATATTTGCTTCTTCTATCAGTCTCTTAGGAGGATGAATGACCCTCCTAGGTCTATCAGTTGCTATAGAATGTTGTGCTTGGTGAGTAGGAGTAGGAGTAGAAGACTCTTGCTCAACTGATGGATTTTGATCAATAGAGTTTTCTTTTTCTGGTGTATGTTCTGAGTTAACAGATTGCTCCACCTGCACACTTGTCTTTTGTTGACTCTCAACAGGAATATTAGTAGAAGAATCTTTATGTAACATAGCTGATTCATTAAATACTACATTTCTACTAATTACGATCTTTTTAGTTTCAGGACACCATAACTTATATCCTTTCACACCAGACTTGTAACCAAGAAAGATACATTTAATTGCCCTAGGCTCTAATTTTCCATTATCAACATGAGCATAAGCAGGACAACCAAAAATTCTTAAATCTGAATAGTTTGCTGGGGAGCCATACCATACCTCAATAGGAGTCTTTTTATCAAGTGGAATAGAAGGTGACATGTTAATTAAATAACATGCAGTAGAAGCAGCTTCTGCCCAAAAACGCTTAGATAATCCTGCGTTAGATAACATACAACGGGCTTTTGAAATAATGGTTCTGTTCATACGTTCAGCTACACCATTTTGTTGAGGTGTGTGAGAAACGGTGTAGTGTCTAACAATTCCTTCTAGTTTACAATATGAATTAAATTCATTTGAACAAAACTCCATACCATTATCTGTGCGAAGCTTTTTGACCTTCTTACCAGTTTGGTTTTCCACCATGGCTTTCCATTCTTTGAATGCAGAGAATGCTTCAGATTTAAGCTTCAAGAAATATGGCCAAACTCTTCTTGAATAATCATCAATAATTGTCAACATATAACGAGCACCTCCTAGTGATGCTTCTTGAGATGGTCCCCATAAATCAGCATGTACATACTCCAAAATGCCTTTTGTAGTATGTACCGAGGTGTTGAATTTCACCCTCATGTGTTTGCCAAATATGCAGTGTTCACAGAATTCCAGTTTGCCAACGCATTGGCCATCAAGCAATCCTCTTTTGCTTAATGCTGTTAAACCAAGTTCACTCATATGCCCAAGACGCATATGCCACAGGTTAGTAGTATCAGTAGATGAATTTGAAGTAACATTAGAATTACCTGTTACTGTACTACCTTGTAGATGATACAGGTTTGCAGATTTAATATCAGCTTTCATCACAATCAAAGCTCCTTTAGAAACCTTTAAAACTCCACCTTCACCGGAATATTTGTACCCTTTAAGGTCAAGAGTACTTAAAGAAATAAGGTTTCTTTTCAAACCTGGAACGTGTCGAACATCAGACAAGGTTCTGACAACACCATCAAACATCTTGATTTGAATTGAACCGATTCCAGTGACTTTATATGGTGCATTATCACCCATCAATACGGAGCCACCTTCTATAGGTTGATAATTTGTAAACCAGCTTCTGTTTGGACTCATGTGAAAAGTACAAGCTGAGTCAAGAATCCATTCATCATTGGTTTTTAGTATTCCTGCAAAAGCTACAAGAACATCTCCATTAGAATTATTTTCAGCAGCATAAGTAGCTTTTCCTTCATCATCTTGATTTGGTTTGTGATTTTGATTAGAAGCTCTTTTCTCCTTGTTCTTCAACTTGTAACATTCAGAGATATCATGTCCTTCCTTTTTACAATAGTTGCATGACTTGGAATGTCTGGATCTAGATTTGCTTCTAGAATTTCTTTTGTTCTTGCCTTTGGAATCATTCTTATATGTTGGTCTGCCACGAACTGCCAGACTTTCTCCTTTAGAACTTGAACCTTTAGTGGATACCATATCTTTCATCTTTTCTTTGGCATGCAAAGCTTCATAAACTTCTTGAAGTGTTAAAGTATCACGGCTATATAATATGGTATCTCTAAAGTTTGAATAAGAACTAGGCAAAGAACATAAAAGAATTAAACCCAAATCCTCTTCATCATATTTTACCTCCATAGCTTCAAGATCAGTGATGATCTCTTTAAATGTCGAAAGATGATCCAGCAACGACCCACCTTCTTGCATCTTAAGTGAAAATAATTTTTGTTTAAGGTGCATCTTACTTGTGAGATCTTTGGTCATGCAAATTTGTTCTAATTTTAGCCATAAAGAGGCTGCAGTAGTTTCTTTCAAAACTTCCTGCAAAATATTGTTAAATAAATGAAGATGGATATGAGAGAGAGACTTACGATCTTTACGATCCTTTTCTTCATCTGACCAAGACGCAGGCATTTTGTCTCGGCCTAACAGAGCATCATCAAGGTCCAACTGAGCCAATACAGCTCGCATTTTTACTTGCCATAATGAAAATCTTGTATCTCGATCCAACAATGGAATATCGTATTTCAAAGTAGCCATGTCGATATAATACTCAATAAATTGAGAATGAGTATAGAAAAACAACGTGGCTCTGATACCACTTGTTATGAATAAATAATATCGACAATAAAATAAAATAATAATACGATAAAGAAAAATAAATGCGGACACAAGGATTTAACGTGGAAAAACCCTTTCGGGAAAAAACCACGGGCACAACCAATGATAATCACTATATGAGAAAAATGAGGAGGTTAAAAGATTTGGAACTGAAAAATATATATCTCTCTTTTCTTTAATACACAGAGCCTCACAATATATCTCTCTGTGTGTGTATATATATATATATATATATATATATATATATATATATATATATATATATATATATATATATATATATATATATATATATATATATATATATATATATATATATATATATATATATATCACTCTTGTTTTTTTTTGAACGATTTGTATGCAATGTAATCATCCCTTTATATAAGGATGAACAGCCGAAAAATTCCGTAATTGTTGAAAAAGATTGTGTGCGCCGAATTGCAATTGTCATTCTGAATTTTCCACGTGCAAATCAAATTGGAATTGAATTTGATTACTATTCATGTGGGGCCCACATGATAATAATTCATTTGACTGCTTTTGATTGCTTTTGAAAAGTCATCTTTTACACATATCGTCTCTGTTTTTCGATATCTGAAGCATTCATCTAATGCATAGAATACGCACCAAGTGGCGGATGAAAGAGATGTTAGGAAGATGGAGTTTCTGATTAAGGAAGGTCTAGAAGGAAGAATAGAAACACCACCGACCGCCTTGCACTCCATGATCATGGGGCCCCTCATTTTTCTACTTGATATGGAAGATCAACAACGATACGCACTACTCTACTATGTACAGCAGACACTTTATACCATTAACGAAGGTATATTAGTACCTTGATTCATATGTAAATTTTATTAGATCTGATATACGGATTAACGAATACATACATTTTCGTTGAACGAATTACCAGATATCAAATTCACACAATTCCGCCCTTCTACACTTACCGCATCAGTGATTCTAGTAGCTTGCTACAATTTATTTCCCGGACTTCATCATCGTTTCTTTAAGAAGATTCTCAGATCTGGCTATGTTCAAGAGGTCAGGATGGATCCGACGCTCTGTTTTCACCAATTCTTCCGTATTTTCTTAATTATCAACTTATGAAACGTTCAAAATTCTTTACCACTGATTCATTTGTTGTATCTTGTTGAAATGGTTGTAGTTTGAAGTGAAAAACTGCTTTGATAAACTGAAGGATCATGTGTTGGTAGGTACGTAATTAGTAAAACACGAATAGGATTAATCTTCTGTAATTTTAATTTAGAAAACGAACATTAGACATAGAGATTGATGATAATCTAATCTATACATGCAGACCGTGTATTCAATCACGACAAATGTCCATTGCTGCTTAGACGAAATGTGAGAAGCGAACAAGGGAAGGAGCTACTGATCGATGATTATCCCACTCCGTACAAATATCTACCTAACCACGAACATCCATTGAAGTTTATTTTAGAAGATTATGAAAATTTTATAGATAAGTTTAGAACGGAGCGACAAAACCAGGAGCATAGATCTGAGATTATGGAAGAATATGAAGATCAAGAAGACACATTTGAAATTACTGAAGAAGTGGAGGAAACAGAAATTACAACAGAGGAAGCTCTGGGACTTAATCACCATTGGATTGAATCAGGATCGGAATCGGAATCAGAACCGAAAGCAAAGTCGGAATCGGGACCAGAAGAAGAGGAAAGGTACAGTCTATTGCAACGAATACTCATGTGCTTTTGCCCTTTAGCATGCATGATATGTTTTGGATATGAAATTGGTAGGGGATGAACCAATTTAACACACTTTGACAATATAACATTACATTCATTTTTGGAGTAAACCGGTAAGAACAACTTTTTAGGGGAAAATGGTATATGATTAAATGGCATTCAATTATTATTATCAATCAAATATATGGAAAAAATAAAATGCAACTAAGTTAAATGTTAAAAACATTGTTAAACTTTTTGGAGTTGGTTTGGGTCATCTTCAAATGGGTTTAGTGAGGTTTACTATATTGTGATGATAAAATTAGAGTTTAACGGCCATTGGTCCTATATTTATTGATTAAATAAATAGTTATTTGATTTCTAGTTGTAAGACCCGTGTATTACACGGGATGATACAAAAAAATTATTAATTAAGAATATCTAAACATTAATAATTATACATAAGAAATTTGTTTGTGTATCGTTACATCTTGCTTTTGATTTTAACTATTACAACTTTGTATTTTGATAAATATAATTCATTATGAGAATGTCACCGGTACTAAAATCAAATTCACTATTATGATTGAAATTGTTTATTATGACGTCAATTGTATCTCTATTGTCACCCAAATCATTCTAAACATTAAAAAATAATATGATATTAAAAAACAATTAATTTTGAAATTGAATGATAACAATTAATTTTGAAATTGAATGATAATTAAACCGATCATTAAGGAGTTAGAAACGTTTCAAACCAATTAGTTTTTCTTAAGAAATTTAAAATTATGAGAAAATGACATGTGGCAAATTCAATGAGGAGATGACATGTAGCTTTGAGTTACTTATTTATTAGGATAAGATTTTAAACTATATTATAAATATCATTATATAAAAGTAATTATACAAAAAACAACTTATCATATTTTTCGTATTGTTATATCTTTTTACTTTTATTTTAGCATGTATTATTTTTTTTATCTAATTTCATTTTATTATGTTTTATCCTATCCTAATAAATAAGTAACTTTAGGACACTTGTCATCTTATTAGCCAATTCGCCACATGTCAACTTATTAGCATGCCAATGCCATGTGTCATCCTATTTGGAAGCATTCTTATTGCATACGTGTTTGTTAATTCCATTCAAATTTGGTCAGTTACATTCAAATCTCATTAATATTGGAAACGGTTGAAAGTAATAAGGCATTCTTATTGCATACGTATTTGTTAATTCCATTCAAATTTGGCCAGTTACATTCAAATCTCATTAATATTGGAAACGGTTGAAAGAAATAAGGCATTCAAATCATATTGTACGTTGATATCATTTATGGCCACTTGTGCAAACCCAAGCGAAGAGTGAGAGAGATACCGAGAGTGATACAGAGGACAACAATTCGAAGTTATTGCTTTGATGATCTTCCACTGCTGCTACCAATATCTCTTTCATCCTACCCCCTCCATATCTGAGAAGATGGAATGATTTACCCTTACCGCCATCTCTATTCCTCCCCTGTCCACCGACAGTCACCTTTGCATCTGAATCAGCACGCAACCCACCACCGCTATCACTCCTCTTGTCAACCTATCGACCTCGATCGCCACTGATTCCTCTCATTCTCCATCCAACTTCGGTTTCTTCGTATTCACAGTTGTTTCAGCAACCAGTGATTCATCCGCCATCTCCTTTGTCGTACGTTCCTTCTAGCAGATACGCCTTGATCCGGTCAAAATGTCAAGTGGTCACACAATGGATCACTCCGGATTCTGTGCTTCCGGTTCCATCAAAAGTATCGTCGACTGCTAGGTTTAGGTGTTGTACAAAAATGACGGAGGAGATAGAAGCAGAGACGTTAACAAGTCACAACGATGATGAATGTGGAGAACGGTAGTCCTCAGAAGAGTGTATCGTCCTTCTCTGATGCTCTAAACCTTGGGATTCGCGAACCGGTTTATAAGGTTTCTTAGGAAATTATGCAATTCCCTTTTTTACTTCATTTGCAGTTCATGTTAGGGTTTTGGATCTACCAAAAATTACTCAATCTTCAATTGACATTTTAGCTTATTATAAACTCTCTAAGTTTTTTTACATGCTTGTATAATTAATCTCTCGTAAAGGTTGTAGAAGTGAGTTCAAGTGGAATGGTGCAGTAAAGCAGCCCAAGACGTGGTTCCAAACAAAAAATGATCATAAGTGCATTCGATGATGAAGTCTTGAAGATACGCCAATCTTCAACCACTCAAGAACCTGAACAACATGATTCGGTTGCTGGATCTAGCAACATTGTTTTGTTGCACCCGTAAGATTCCTTTTTTACCCTTCTTCTCATACGAGTTTGTTCATCTTCTTATATGGGTACCCGTACCCCTTCAGGTCAACTATGTCGGTAGCATCATCGGTACAGACATCAGAGTTAGTTTAAAGGTTCTTTGAAAGAGTGTCAACGCAAAGGTAATAAATAATAATAACTAAGTAAAATATCTTCATCTTCTATTTCTCCTTCCCTCTTTTCTACTGACTTTTGTTGACTCAAAGGGTCTAAATGGTATTTTTGCTGATGAGATGGGACTTGGGAAGACTATTCAAACAATGGCATTCTTGGCTCATTTAGCTGAAGTAAGTAAACTCTATGAAAAATCTCTTATATTAATTGTAAGTACATATTAGCAAAAATCTCTTATATTAATTGTAATAACATTTTATCATTTAATGGTAATTTGCAGGAGAAAAATATATGGGGGCCGTTTCAGGTTGTCGCTCCTACTTCTGTTCTGAACAACTGGGCTGATGAAATTGGATGATTAAAAATACTTCCGTATTGGGGTAGTGTTCAAGAAAGGACAGTGCTAAGGGAAAACATTAATCAAAAGCGTCTTTTACAACTCTTTTGTCAGTGTGGTTCTTCATTTCTTTTTATTTATATAAGTATTTTTTTTGTTTCACATAAAATTTTACATGACATGGATGCTGGATTTCACATTCTGATTACTAGCTACCAACTTCTGGTATCAGATGAGAAGTATTTTAGGAGTGTGAAGTGGCATTACATGATTTTGGATGAAGCTCAAGCAATCAAACGTTACATTAACGATTCCTCGATGCCTTACAACAACATGGTAGTTTAAAAGGTTAGTCTTTTTCCGTAAATTTAACTTAATATTGGGGTATAATGACATTATTTCAATTTATAATCATCTGATTGTTATTTGTGACTCCGAAGCAAATTAGAGAGCTTGTACAAGTTGATGGCCTTACAAGTGATGAAGTCATAAGCCATTTGTAAGCACATTTTAACTTATATAAAGCCTTCATCTTTACCAAATCGAATCCCTCAAATTAGATCTCTTTCTATATATTGTAGAAATACATGCGTCATACACAACTACTTCCATCGTTTAACGCCTCATCTACAAATTAACCTTTTGTCCCTTTGGGAGAAGGGCTATGGATGTCTTCATAAGATTCATATATTAAATCCTCAAATCATGGAATCTCTAATTATGGTTTTTGTCGTTCCACTCTTTATTTATAAATCAAAGAGATTAAGATATAGGTGAGATTATATATAAAAAATAATACATAAAAAGGATGAAAATTATACGGTATTAGTTTCAATTTTTTTCTATTAAAATTTTATAGACATTTCATTGGGCAGTGACTAATCTTCAGTTTACGTTTGGGTGTTTTACTATCATTTATTATCTCCTAACTTCTATTATTAATTTTTAGAGGTTGTTTTGAATATGTTCAACGTTGATTAGTGATGCTTTGAGGTAGATGTTGGGGAAAATTCCTGAAATTGTAGGTGTTCATCAAAGATCTATCTTTTGTACATTTGGAATGCTTTGCTCTAAAAATGGTACGTATGTATTTAAATTTTTTTGGTTTTTAGTCTTCTGGTAAGTATCTCTCACAAGATAATAAAATGATATTATTGAGAAGCTTCCGGTTTGAGCTCCCATGGTTTTGCTATTAGATCCATCTATCTTGGAATAATGAGAGCTCATGTTCGCAAGGAATCTACTGATGTTAGCAGTGATCTAACACAATGGAGATCATATTTTATTCATGATATTTATTGTCATATGTAACATAACAATCATTTAATGTTTCTTACAAGACATGTTTATGTATGGGTGTATTAGCTTCCTATTTAATATTTCTTAACCAACCCGTGTAATACACGGGTCTTACAACTAGTGCACAATATACAACTAATCATTTCTCCCCATGGATGTACACAATCTTGGGATTGTGGAACAACGTTAACTCTCGTGTCTAGCTGTTTGTTGATTATTGTTATATATTGTTTTTTTAGTTTGTTGGGATATAACAAAACGAGTTAAGCACTTCAAACAAATCGATATTTGGTCTCGGTGACACGAGCGGAATAAAAATTACCAAAAAATGGTAAACGAAAATGTAAAATCGGAACACAATATTTAACGTGGTTCGGTCACGGGATCACGACCTACGTCCACGGGCGAACGAGAGAGAGGGTTTTATTAACACCAAGAAAATTACAATCATACAAGGCTAAACTGCACTTGTAATCTGACCACTCACAAGAAAATATCACTCGCACTTTTGGCTGCCAAACTGAACTCTGCACAAAAGGCTATCTCACAAAATCGTGATATATCTATCTATGTGTTTGTGTTTATTTGTGTTTGTGTTTTTGTTGTGCTGTGATTTGTAACTCACCAATGCCTCATTTATATAGGCATGTGAGTGTGTGTGAACAAATCAATGTGAAACAAAGAATCTTTGCCTTCAACAAAAATAGGCTACCTACCCTTGAGAAAAATTCTTCACCAAACCAAAAACTTCAACTTTCACCTAACAATATCCCACTTGAAGATTTTGAACAACGTAGTCTTTCTCTACCGTCCAATTATTGCAACGATTCTTCAATCTCTCTCGTTCCTGCCATGCCTCTTTTTCAAACTTCTAGAAGGCCAGTTGAAGTCATACAAAACTTCAACTTGTCTGTGGTAACCACCTTGGTGAACATATCTGCTGGATTCTTTGTTCCAAGGATTTTCTTCAGATTCAAAGTTCCATCATTGATTAACTCTCGAATGAAATGGTACCTCATCTGAATGTGTTTCGTTCTACTGTGAAACACTGGATTCTTTGCCAGGTGAACTGCACTCTGGTTGTCACAATGCAGTACACAATCCTCCTATTGCATTCCGAGTTCTGATAGGAAGTTTTTCAACCATATAAGCTCCTTGGCTGCTTCTGCAATAGCCATATACTCTGCTTCTGTGGTTGAAAGAGCAACACTCTTCTGTAATCTAGACATCCAACTGATTACGGTACCTCCGATTGTGAAAACGTATCCCGTTGTGCTTTTACCCGAATCCACACATCCACCCAAATCTGCATCGGTAAACCCTTCTAAGACTACTCCCTTTCTTCTGAAACATAGGGCAACCTCAGATGTTCCTTTCAAGTAGCGTAACAGCCACTTTACTCCTTCCCAATGCTCTTTTCCTGGATTTGACATAAACCTGCTTACTACTCCCACTGCATGAGCAATATCTGGTCTTGTGCATACCATTGCATACATCAAACTACCAACTGCAGATGCATAAGGAACTTTAGCCATCTGTTCTTTGTCTTCTTCCGTCTTTGGGGATTGCTTATTTGAGAGTTTTAACTGACTTCCCAAAGGTGTACTTCTGGCCTTGGCATCTGCCATGCTGAACTTTTCTAAAACTTTCTTGATGTACTTTGTTTGCGAAAGTTTTAATGTACCGGTAACTCTGTTCCTGGCTATGCTCATGCCCAAAATCTGCTTAGCAGCCCCTAAGTCCTTTATCTCGAACTCTCTGGACAACTGCTTCTTAAGCTTGTTGATTTCCTGCATGTCGGATCCAGCTATCAACATGTCATCAACATATAATAACAGGATGATGTAAGAGGAGTTGAATTTCTTCAAGTAGCAACAGTGATCCATCTCACATCTATGATACCCACTCCTCTGCATGAAGCTATCAAACTTCAAGTACCACTGTCTTGGAGTTTACTTCAAACCATACAGACTTTTCTTTAACTTACACACCAGATTTTCCTTACCGACTGTGGGAAAACCTTCTGGCTGTACCATGTAGATGTCTTCTTCCAGGTCACCATGGAGAAAAGCTGTTTTCACATCTAGCTGCTCTAGATGGAGCTCTTCAGAGGCTACAATTCCCAAGACCATCCTGATTGTAGTCATCTTCACAACTGGGGAAAAGATCTCATTATAATCGACCCCTCGTTTCTGTTGGAACCCCTTGACTACTAATCGTGCATTGTATCTTTTACTACCATCAATCTCATCCTTTACCCGAAACACCCACTTGTTCTGCAGTGCTTTCTTCCCTGCTGGGAGCTTGACTAAGGACCAAGTCTGGTTCTTGTCAAGTGAGCTCAATTCGTCTTCCATAACCTTCTTCCACTGTATGGAATCTTTCATCCTTAAGGCCTCTGGATAAGACTCAGGTTCACCATTCTCTGTCAGCAATAAGTAATTTGCTGAAGGAGAATACCTGACTGGAGGTCTTCGTACTCTAGTGGATCTACGAACAGTAGGAGTTGAGGTCTCTGTATCATCTGCAACCCCGTCTTCAGAACTACTGTCATATGTGCTCCCACTATCTCCATATACATCAGAGCTCCCACTGCTTCCTGAACTTTCACCTATCTCTGGAGTACCGATAGGTTTCACAACGTCATCTTCAGAGATCTCTTCAAACTCGACTTGATTTTCTGCTTTCTCTGGTTGTTTGTTTCTGCCTGAGCTCTCTGCAAGTTCATCTTTATATAGGACGTTCTCGTTGAACACAACATCCCGGCTTTGGATAACCCTTTTATTTTGGTTATCCCAGAAGCGGTACCCCATGTCATCCAATCCATAGCCTATAAAAGTGCACTTCCTTGCCTTCGCTTTTAGCTTGTCTCTTTCAGAATCTTTCACCTTCACATATGAGACACAACCGAAAACTTTCAAGTGTTTGAGTGAAACCTCGCGACCACTCTATTCTTCTTCCGGAATCTTGAACCCTATGGGGACTGAGGGTCCTCTGTTGATTAGATACGCGACTGTGTTGACGGAATCTGCCCAGAACATCTTGGGTAAACCTGCATGCAGTCTCATGCTCTTAGCCCTTTCGTTCAATGTACGGTTCATTCTCTCAGCTACTCCATTCTGCTGAGGTGTCTCTGGAACCGTCTTCTGCATTCTGATTCCCTGGTCAGCACAGTAATCAACAA
This sequence comes from Cichorium intybus, assembly GCA_023525715.1. Taxonomy (NCBI): domain Eukaryota; kingdom Viridiplantae; phylum Streptophyta; class Magnoliopsida; order Asterales; family Asteraceae; genus Cichorium; species Cichorium intybus. The sequence goes on from CM042012.1 coordinate 134,440,073, forward strand.
ATTCTTTGCTACTGTATTCGCCCCCATTATCTGATCTGAAACACTTGATCTTCAAGTCTGTTTCATTTTCCACAGTAGCCTTCCATTTCTTGAAAGTGCTGAAAACTTCAGACGTATGCTTCAAGAAATAAACCCAAACCTTCCTTGTGCAATCGTCTATGAACGTGACATAGTATCGGGATCCTCCCACTGAAGAAACTGAAGTGGGACCGTAGACATCTGAATGAACTAGCTCCAGCTTCACGGACTTGGGCTGATGACCCACCTTCTTGAAAGTGACTTTCTTCTGTTTGCCAAGAACACATGGCTCACAGAAATCGACTTTCACAGTCTTTAGCTCTGATACTAGTTTGTTGGGATATAACAAAACGAGTTAAGCACTTCAAACAAATCGATATTTGGTTTCGGTGACACGAGCGGAATAAAAATTACCAAAAAATGGTAAACGAAAATGTAAAATCGGAACACAATATTTAACGTGGTTCGGTCACGGGATCACGACCTACGTCCACGGGCGAACGAGAGAGAGGGTTTTATTAACACCAAGAAAATTACAATCATACAAGGCTAAACTGCACTTGTAATCTGACCACTCACAAGAAAATATCACTCGCACTTTTGGCTGCCAAACTGGACTCTGCACAAAAGGCTATCTCACAAAATCGTGATATATCTATCTATGTGTTTGTGTTTATTTGTGTTTGTGTTTTTGTTGTGCTGTGATTTGTAACTCACCAATGCCTCATTTATATAGGCATGTGAGTGTGTGTGAACAAATCAATGTGAAACAAAGAAGCTTTGCTTTCAACAAAAATAGGCTACCTACCCTTGAGAAAAATTCTTCACCAAACCAAAAACTTCAACTTTCACCTAACATGGTTATCTTGGTTATTTTGCATCCTATTTATTCTATTTGATTATTGGGTTACTTCTTGTGTACTGATTCCTATTAATCAGAACTTTTGATAGCATCCGGATATTGTTTGGCTACATTATCCCCAGGAAGTGGTATCAGCAAATCTAGATTTGATTTGGAATGTATTTTAGGGATCTCATTTGTTTTTAGGGTTTGCTAGTTTGTTGTTTACATCAAGTGTTCAATAAAATATCTTACTCAAATAATACAAATATTTTTATATCATATCTTCATTGTATGTTAAAGGCTCACATTTTCTATCGGGCGCCACTTTATACATTGAAAAGTAGAATGGTGATGATGATTTTGGTAAATGGTAATGGAATATGGAGGGGTTGTTATTTGGTAACAATTGTCACTCAGTTGTTTATGCTCCTGAGGAGCTTGATCATAATATATCGCCATAAAAGCATCACGAGGTGAAAAAATAGGCTTAAATAAGTTTAAAATTGGCCATATAGGAAGATGTTATGGGCTAGGTTTGTCAAGAGACGACCGTGAAGGGGTTTGGTATAAATGTCAAATTCGAGGGTCTAGTGATGATACATCTCTTGGTAGGAGTGGGAGTGGCCATGATTTTAGTGGTTGTGAGCCATATAGAAAAGGAAATAATTGGGGACGTTCCAACTCGCAAAATCCCTCTTCCAGAACTAAAAGAAATGGCAAAGGCAAACGCAACTAGTGTCATGAAGAAAAGCATTGAGTTTGAAATGTCCAAATTTAAAGAAAAGAAAGGAGAATAACAATGCACTAATTTTATTGCCGCCAGTGATGCGGCTTTGCGTACGTCTAAATGTTCCTCTATTTTTAGGCCAGATGCCTCATACCATATGATAACGGATCATGGTTGTTTTTCTTTATTCATGACGATAGACGGGAACCACATTTTGTTTCGGAACGATATGACAAGAACAATAATAGTTATTGGGATAGATAATATTCAGATGCTTGATGGTGTTGTACATAAAGTTTCAGATGTACAATTTGTGTCATCTATGGCTAGGTCATTGTTATCGGTTGTGCATTTCACGAGACTCGGATGCAAATTTACATTCTTTGATGATTTTGTGAAACTTTTTAGGGGCACTTTGGTCATTGTAAAGGGGATAATCACACCAAACAATTTGTGTATTTTTCAAGTACAAAGCATTCGAGAAGAGACTTGTATTGAGACGAATAACACTCGTAGGTTGGATGCTACACAATTGTAGCATCTTCGTTTGGATCAGACATCTGGATAGACATTACGGATCCTCTATTGGAGGAAATTGATCGCAAATGAGAAACTTAAATCTTTGGAATTTTGTTCTCATTATGTGAAGGGGAAACAAATGAAGGTGAACTTTGAAGTTAGCAAGCATACTTGCAAGGATGTGCTTGTATATGTGCATACCAACATTTGGTGTCTTATAAGTTATGTTTCAATTAGTTGCGACCATTACTTTATATCCTTCATTGATAGCTTTTAGAAAAAAATTTAGGTGTATGTGAATGGAAGGATTCACAGTTTTTAATTTTGCTCATCTAAAGGTAATCAATGACATTTATCTGGTTATACCATTTACGCAGATATCTCAAACCAAATTGTTGGAACTTCTTTTAGCATGTAAAATGATCGTTTAAAAGATGCATCAACAATGGGGTAATTTATGATGGAAAACGGTTGTTTTAGAGATGTATCTAGCAAAACTCACAATCTTTGTATTCTTGGGATTAACCTTGGTTTGCTTTTCAAACCAATTCATGAGTTGGACTCAGTTGGAAAAAGGTTAGATCCTCCACCAGGATCCGTTCAAAAAACATAAACAACGCTCCATTGCTCAAGAAACTCTTCGAGTTAATCCCTTTTACCCACATAATGCATTTAGCTGCTCAAATCTTATGTTTGTTATGCAATGGAAAAGCAATATCGATTTGCCTCAAATTAAAACAATTGTGATAGGGACTAGAGGTAAGAGAGAGATTAGAGAGTGAGAGAAAGAGACCCATGGGTTTGGGAGGTGGGTTAATGTTAGTTTCCTAAGTTTTTATCTATTAAAAATATAAAACGTTAAAAAGAAATAGGAAAGGGTAAAAAGGTCTGTTTACATCGACTAGGGACCTTCTGTGTAATATTTTGAACTACAAGGATCTTCCACATCAACTATTCAATACTTTGACCAAAAATGTAACATTAGGTAAAACTATTCAATATTTTGACCAAAAATATAACATTGGGTAAATCACGGGGACCAAATGTGTAATTTACTCTAATTTGTATGTAACTAGTTTCCACCTGTGCTACGCACGTTTGAATATGAAAACGAAACAAACAGACATTGTAATTGAAAAAGTTGAAGCAACATATTACCTTTAAAAACATAATTTTGAATCTAGCCTCTTAGTCATCATCATTCGTTGAACCCTGAAAATAGAAATCCTTCAACAAACAATTTTCAAATTAGAAACAGAAATAGAGCAAGACATAATAGTAGGAAGTGGGTTTTGATATCTTTTACATGGGTGGGAAGCAAAAAGTGGAGGTTGCATCGATGAAGAAGGCACAGCCGTTTGGGGTTTAAACGACTGTGAATCAATAGACTTACCAAAGGAAGAAGGTAAAAGAGATCAATAGACTTACCCTGTATAAAAGAGATCAATTCAGGTTCGTAAACTCAATGATACTTTTAAGCAATTACCAAAGGAAGAAGGTAAAAAAGGACGCCATCTACCTTCTGGGCATTTCCTTTTCAATTTGTTGAAGAACAAAGCAGGAGGTGGTGATTCAATTTGTTGAAGATAAAGCAGGTTGCAACAGATGGCGATAAAAAGATTGGGAAAAAAAAGCCACCCCCTTATCCCCCCCCACCCTACTCATACTTTTAGAAAACCTGTTGAGCTTTAAACAATAGGGTAATAATAATAATAACATCATGATACACATATCTCCGTATATGCGAAAACAATTTGAATTTGGAGAATTTGATTTTACACATATCGAATTATGAATTATGAATCATGAATTCCAACCTGTAAAAGACGATGAGAGGTGTGACGATCGAACACGAATCGCTTTTGTGAGGTTTTTCAATCACATTCATTACCTGCGTATCGAAGAAAGAAACAAACAAATTATATCTACTTTAGCAACAAAGGGTAAAAAGGTAACTTTATTCTTACTTTTGAAAGCAACACTTGGCTGTCAGGGGTTTGTTTTTCAAACTCTTACATTAGACAACTTTGATCATTCGGCTCTTAACGCACCTCTGTCTCTTGATTTGAAGATTTGATTGCTCTGCAAAAATAAGTGCTTAATGAGATACATTAAGTGTAGGTAAATAATAAATAAAATATTGCCACAACCATAGCATAACTAAGATTGTCAATGAGTTCTTGATGCTTGAATCTCATATTTAGCATAAATGTAGACAACCAACCAAACATGAAACTGATAGAGAGATCGTTGAAAAAAATTCGAGCTTTGAAGCAATAAAAGAACTCAAAATCACAATCAACCAAACCAAGTTTATCATAAATAAATTCTGATGGATTTATTTAAACATACAGAATTTTTGATATGCAGATCAAATCTTAGAAGTAACATTTTCATTTAGAGTGATAAGAGATTTTTTAACAGTTCACAAAAGTAAATCAAGAAACAAAAAAGCATCCATTACCTGATGAATAACATTCATGCATCTTTCAAAGTACAATGGCTATAAGATAAAGAAATAAAAGTGACATGCCAAAACCTGGTTCAAGTTACATGGATTTTCGCATATCATGACGTGAATCTCCTTGGAAAATTGCTAAACATCTTCTGAGATATAAATAAAAATATGTTAGAAAGCTCGGAGACAATAGCAATTAAAATTGAGATAAAACGGATGAAATTCTATGAATTTTCTGATTTTCTTGTTGTAGTATCTAATATGACTAAAAAATAGTAGAATCTATAAATCCAAATGCAGCCACTTTGTATCATAACACATAAGTGAGACATAAAACATATTCTTGCATTTAACCGTCTTTAGATAGTGATGCTTTCATACCTTAAGCCATGTAAAAAAGTGGTGCTCAAGTTTCTCTACCGACCAAGGAGAAATGGTGTTGGGATTTGAGACATAAGGCGGTCTTCCAAGAGTTTTTTGAAGCATTCGTTTGATACCAGGATTGTTTGATCCGATAGACGAAAATTAGAGTTTATAATTTCGAATAAAAAAAATACAATTGAAGGCCCAGCCAATAGGGACAGCACACCCCACTTCAAGCGCACCTTTGCATCAATCGATTTTATAATATGTTGTTATTGCATAATCTTATGGTTTCATGGAGTACTTGAATTCGAATTGAATGAGAACAAATATCAAAACATGTATGGCGGAAATTTGAAAAGGAAACTATAAATGCTTCAAATTCTAACAGTCATTTATGATTTAAAAACTAAAAAAATATTTATAAGTTAGCAAAAAGTAACATAACGAATATCTTACTTAAGGCTTGAGAGGCGGTCATTCTTTTCCTGTGATCTTTATTGAGAAGTATTTTCACAAAATCTTTGGCTTCTGGTGTTACAGAAGGCCAAGGTGAGTCGTTAAGATTAGGATCTGCCCTTAAAACAGAACGGAAGATTCCGGATTCTGTTCTAGCAAAAAAGGGTCGGCTTCCACATAATAATATATATGTTATAACACCAATACTCCAAAAACCAGCTTCCACATTGTATGATTTATGGAGTACTTCAGATGCAACATAATACGCGCTACCAACAATATCATTCAGTCGTAGATCTGTAGATTCACAAGAATTTATCTTTGTTTTAATAATTATCGAAATAAACACCATGTTTGTAATTTGTATGTGTGTAAAATTAGAAACTTGCCTGGTCTTGCATAATCAGATAAACCGAAATCTATAAACTTTAATGGAGAATCTTCCTCTTTTGTGCTAAATAGAAAGTTCTGTGTAAAAATTTAGGGCGATTCATTAATCAGAAGAAATGGATTCAAATATCAATTAATTTAAAAAAATAAAAAATGATATAGACCTCTGCCTTTAAATCACGATGCACAACACCTTGAAGATGACAAAAGGAAGCTACACTCAAGATCTACACAACAATTTGAATCTTCCTCTTTTGTGCTAAATAGAAAGTTTTGTGTAAAAATTTAGGGCGATTCATTAATCAGAAAAAATGGATTCAAATATCAATTAATTTAAAAAAAATAAAAAATGATATAGACCTCTGGCTTTAAATCACGGTGCACAACACCTTGAAGATGACAAAAGGAAGCTACACTCAAGATCTGCACAACAATTGATTTAGCATCGTTTTTTGTATATCTTCCACCCCTGTGACATGAAAATGGTGATGACTATGTTACAGTATAAGAAAACATATGGTTGATGAAAACTTGGTGTTTGGTCATTACCTGGATAAAATACGGTCCAGAAGCTCTCCCTCTTCACACAGCCTGTAACTATTTTTTTCCTCTCTATTTTGCTGTTTTCTTGTTGAAATTTTCATATCCTTTATGAGTGGAATCACTGTATTTTCATCTAATAGAAACAATATTGCTTCTGTAGTTTTTCCAGACTCTAATGATTGATCACTTTACCTTGAGGTTGAAGCTGGGCCAGGTGCTACAGGCCATAGATCGACGACCAGTTCTTCCAATCGCTGGAGTTTTAGTGTTGGTAAGTATCAGAATTAGGAGGAATTCGTTGAAATTAGAATCGAATTTAGAGATAACTTAGCAGTAACATATCAAGTGATTGATCGATGATGCAGTAGCAAAACCCTAGTGAGCTCACGAGTGCCACTGAAGTCGTTCCAATGAATTTCAGTAAATACCCTTTCAACCTTGAAACCCCCACCGTCAAAGCGTCCCTAAGCATCAAGCAAAACGGCGGCAAGACTCAGTGCGACACCAGTGCATCTCAATGATCGATAGGTTCAGACCCTGGGGCTGATACGGCCGGAGCGGAGCACGTAAGGGGGCAGTAAAGAAAGCGTCTTTGTCTCTAAACCATCTCTGTGGGTTTCCTTCACGGTACGCAGTGGCTGGAAGTTTTTTGGAGGTAAGAAGAAGAAGTAGAAGGAAGAGAAAGGATAGAAACCTGTGTAATAGTAGAATCGAGGTCTGGGTAGTCACTGAATTCGTGTCGCCCAATAAGGGATACAGGTGGCGGAAATCGAATGGCCAAAAAAACCCACCCCGCGTAAAATCTCCAAACCCCCCACCCCATCAAGTCTTCTAGAAACCTGCTCACATTTAAACTATATAAGAATGGTTAGAAAAAATATGTTCTATGAGTTGATAAAATAGTATAAGCATGTTATACCTCGTTTTGCAACTAATCCATCAAAATAATGATAATACGAGAACTAAGTAAAAGTTGTATGAAATGTTATCAGCAAAACCTTATTCTAATTTAGGGAATTTTTAAGTCTGAAGAATTATTTATTAAAAATATAAGTTTAAGCAAATATTTTGAATTTACTTTATCTTTTTGTCCGTTATTAATCTGTATCTATAATTGATTACTTCAAGTATTATTCACATGTTTATTTATTTATTTTTATAAGAAAAAGCTCTAAAATTTTAGTGTAAACATTTTCATTCCATCTCAATGTTAATTGAATGGGTGTTATGAACTATCAAATTAAAAAATTGAATTATAACTATATCGTAATGTAGAACATATTTTATGTAATGGGGTCCCGTTAATAGGAATATAAGCCATTCTCCGGCTTCTACTCGTTTTCTTTTTCTTTTTGAATATTTCTAGTAAAGATAATTTTAAAGTCACATACACTTTTATTGGGTTGGTGATATATTGAAAACTAAATAGGACATGGACATTTGACTAAGAAGTCAACAATCAACGCAAATAAGATAATATGAAGGTCATCAGTCTTCAACGACTCCTTGTTGTTCAAAAAAAAAAAAAAAGTCTTCAACGACTCCTTTATTCAAATCGACGTAGCAAAGGAGTGGAGAGTCGGTAGCCGTGGCCCTGGGGCTAAAATTACTTGACCATTTATCCAATAAAGTATATGGGATATAAAATAAGACGTTCGATAAAAAATTATTATGTGAGAACCATTTATTTAAAGATACAGAAAAAATAACCATCGGGGTCCATGAATGTTTATCCCCGTTGAGCCAGAAATATATTGTTGTGTTTTATACGTGATAAATAAATAATTTGATGATTAGTATTGTAAACTAATACTGTATTGTTTATAAAATATGCTATAAATAGATCGACAAACAATATGGAGAATTAATTGTTGATTCGTCGCAAATAATAAATTTAATTATTATTATTTAATTATCTGTTGTTCAGTAATCAAATTGATCCTTCACAACGGATTAAAAGACGAGGCCGAAATTAAAACCAACCTAAATATTGTTGATTCTTGACGTAAAACTGTATGAAATAACTCATATATTTAAAGGTTTTTGTGGCGTTTGTCGATTGTAAGGTATAAGTGTAAACTTTAGGATTTATTGCAGAATATCGTTTTTTCCATCAACTATGGAAGAACAAATAAATGCAAAGTGAATAAACGGAAATTGGAATAAAACTCGATCGCAGTGGAAGAGAGGACAGAGAGCAGAGAAGGCTGCGTTTTGAGTTGAAGAATAAATGAGACATGAGAGGTCCTATTTACACTAAACCGAAAACCCTAAAAGCCCAAAAAAGTGAATCTGATGACAACCCCGGCCTTTCACATGTTACTACGTGGCAATTTGAATGCTATATAAAATCCAGAGAGTTTACGTGATTATTGCAAAGCTCGTCCAATTTTAAACTTGGAGGTTATCTGATTTCTAGAGACTTTTAGAGCCTTCATGTAGTCTATCCATGAAGTCAACAATGGTCAACATGCTGAACGGCTTGATCTACCTTATCCCACCCAAACCCTTCTAAAACCAAAAGTTGCTCCAATTGACTGATGTGGCATGCAAAGTGTAAAGTGCGCCTAAATCGTGTCATTTCCCGGACCTCACATCTCGTGTCAACGGCCTATCTCAGCACGCATGTGGGCTTGGTCTACCATTAACCCCCACTAAAGCCTTAGAAGGCTTAAGACAATGAAAGCCTTAAAAACTCTTCCTAGGTTCTTCCCTCCACCTATGTGGGACAAAAAAACTAGCCAACTTGCAAGTTTCTATATTATTTCCAATAATATCGTGCCAAGTTGGAAAGTTTTTTTTTCATTTAGACAGTTGACGTCACTCGGGTGTCACAGAAACTAAACACATCTTAATAAGAATAAAAAAACAGAAGAGATTGATTCAATGGTATCTTATGGATTTAAACCAAGAACTGTAACATCTACTTTTTAGGCCTAGTGGTTTTGACATTTTTTTTGTAGAAAAATATATTTTTGAAAATAAATAAAGTTACATTCCATTAAATTGAAATAAATAAAATAACATTGGAAATTAAATAGAATAAAATATAAAATGAACTAAATATCCTATCTTAAAGATTCAAGATGAAATAATCAAATAATTAGCGAAAATTTAGACATATTACGTGTTTCAACATCATTAGCACCATCATTGAAATCGAAATCTATCACTGACACACAAGACTTGATCCTCCACCATCAACACTTCCTTCGATCAAATCAAGACGATACATTCCACGTATGTTGATGGCTTAACCAATGAAGAAATCATTTATTGTGAACTCCACACGCCTATTCTCAATCACCAACTTGTACACATTGTTGTTAAACTTGTCAGCCGATACGAGTCCTTTGGAGATCCCAAGAACATGCAACACATCCTGGGGGTGACTCTACGACCATTTCAAAATTTCAACACCACTGTGCCAATACTACGTATTAGTACTCGATGACCATCAGCGCAAACCACAACTGTCCCTTCAGGTATGTGAACGTAAGTATGGAAGCTCGACTCACTTCGACAAACGTGTAATGTAGCTGTAGAATCCAAGAACCAACCTCAGGCTGCCATTGCCCCTGTGAGAGGGGAAATCATGTTAACCTCTCCGAGATCCACGTTTGCTACTAGGTGGGTAAGATCCTCAACAGCATTACCAAATCCTTTTGTAGGACCGGATTTTCGATGGGTACATTCCCTTGCATAGTGGTCGGTCTCTCTGCAGACGTGACATTTTCCGGTTCTCTTGGTTTGGTTGTTGTTTGGTTGGTGACGGTTGGGCTTCTTGAAGTCTTTCTTCTTGGGACCAAAGCCTTTCTTGTTCTTAAAGGAAAGGATATTGGGAGGCATTAAAAACTTTGTCATTAGGGAAATCTCTTTCCACCAGGAATTCAAAATGTCAGATTTTTCCTTTTGATCAGAACCCCCGCCAGACACATAGTGCACACTCAATCCGACTTTACTCTATTTGTCCATGTTGCGTGTTTCTTCCTCAATTCGGAGGTGCTTCAACAGATCATCCAAGGAATAGTCCTCAGACTTGTGCATCATCCTCTTGGAGAAGTCTTTCTAGGAGGGTGGTAACTTTGCAATAATTGCACCCATTTAGAAGAGCTCTGATAGAGAGATGGAAAGTATGGACAGTTTGTTGACTAAGACCTAGAGTTCATTCACCTGCTCCAAGATGGGTCTGTCGTCGACCATTTGGTACTCAAGGTACTTGTTAATACCCTCATCATGTGCCTTGTACTTGAGTTCCAAGGTTTTCCAAAGTTCTCTCGGATCTGTGACCAGTGCGTACAGATCATAGAGACGGTCAGATAATGAGTTCTTAATGTGACCAAGGCATAGACCCTCAAACTCCCTGCGTAGAGCCCTTTGCTTTTCCAGAGTAGAATTAACTTTCAGATCCTACTCCTTTCCCACTTCAGGGACCGGATTAGCTGGAATGGGGCAATTCCGAATCCAGAACAAAACCAAGCTTAAGCATAGCTAGCAAAAACTTGACATTATCAGCCCATCAGGTGTAGTTCTGACCATCAAAGCGGTCTAGTTTGACGAAATCCTGATTCATTATGCTGAGGCTGGCTAAGTCAATTCAGTATCCATTTTCCTGAAGATTTTAAACGCGATATAATAAAAAACCTTTAAGATTGTTGTATTTTAGAAAAACAATCTGAAGATTAGTAGTGTGAACTAATTCTAAATAGTAGAAAACCAAAGCTGATTGGTCGCTAATAATAAATCCAGTTATTATTATTTACCGAATTTCGTCCAGAAATCAAATTGATCATTCGTGACCAGATCTGATTATAAGAAATGTAGAAGAAGTCAAATTGATCATTCGCGACCAGATCTGATTATAAGAAAGGTAGAAGAAGTCTGGCCACCCTTCTGAATAGTAGAAAACCAAAGCTGATTGGTCGCTAATAATAAATTCAGTTATTATTATTTACCGAATTTCGTCCAGAAATCAAATTGATCATTCGCGACCAGATCTGATTATAAGAAAGGTAGAAGAAGTCAAATTGATCATTCGCGACCAGATCTGATTATAAGAAAGGTAGAAGAAGTCTGGCCACCCTATCCGACCCGAACCCCATTAATAAAAGCTCATTAGCTCCCTACAACGGATGTAAAGTGCAAAGTACAAAGTGCGCCTAATCGCGCCATTTGTTAATCTCGCATTGACGGCCCGGCTCGGCGCATATGTGGGTTGGCTCATCCCTTGATCCACTTAAAGCCTTTGAAGGCTAAGGAATGGAATAACCTTATAAACCCACAAAAGTTTCTTCCCCCGACCAATATGGGACAATGGAAATTTGCCAACTTGCAACTTAACATTAAATTTCCAACAATCCCCCGCCAAGTTGGAAATGTTTATTTCATTCAGAAAAATTAGATTTATGACCTAATTCCGAATAGCAGAAAAACGAAACTAACAAATCGATAAATAATATTGAGAATTATGTCTGAATTGGTCGCTAATTATAAATTCAATTATTATTATTATTTACTGAATTTTGTCCAAAAATCAGATTGAGCTTTCGTGACCAGACCTGATATAAGAAAGGTAGAAAAAGACTATGCACCCCATCCGACCCCGAAGGTTCCTAGCGCAACCCACGAAGTCAACGCCAACGGGTCGGTCCACCCTATCCGACCCAAACCCCATTAAAAATAAAAGTTTCTCAGCTCCCGATGTGAAGTACAAAGTGCGCCTGATCACACCCACGGCCCGGCTCGGCACACATGTGGGCTTAACCCATCCATTGATCCACTTAAAGCCTATAAAAACTAAGGAAGAAAATAACCTTATAAACCAATAAAAGTTTCTTACCCCCACCAACATAGGATAATAGAAAGTTACCAACTTGCGACTTAAAATTAAATTTTCAACACGACGCCCAAGTTAAGGATGAGGAAACTCTACCTGAGAGGATGGATAGTTAAGAGTAGATATTATTGCTTTTTGAAGCCTTTCTTGAGAAGACTGTTGGTACGGTATGCTTTTAACAAGCTTGTCTGGTGTGCTCCTTTCAGAGTGTAAGGGGAAGCACAATTCATTATTGACTGTGAGGACTCTGCTATTTATGACTGCTCCCTTGGCGCCAAACTCCGGAATCTGGTCCTTTTAGTTCGGACTACACTACCAATTAGAAATCATTTGGTGGCTATATGTAATTTGGAGTGTAATAGCCAAAATTTTATAAGTTGCTATCTTTTGAAAGTTGGGTCTTCTATGAAACTTAGTTTCTCACACGATGTACATTAAAAACAAAACTAAATTACGCTAGGTTGGCCCACACTAATGTGTTTTCACTTTTCACAAGTTCTCCGTTGTGGGCTCATAAATATATCTGATGTGGGTTCTAGAAGTTTTAGTTATTCGTTTCAATATATACTTACAATTTGATTTGTGTTTATAGTCGTTTCATACTATAGTTTTTAAAATTGTAACTTTTATGCGAATACCTTTACTGTGAAAAAAATTTACACCTTGGTCCAACTAGAATTTCATATGTAATAATTTCAAGTATGAGTTTGTAAACTTCTCTTTCATTCGTAAAATTATATAAATATTTGTTGATAAACCTTAAAATGCTCCAAGCGAAGATACTAGCTTTGTGGCCTATTAAACAATAAGTCAACAACATATGGGCGACAACGAAGCTTTGTAGCCCTCGTTTTAACATATTTAATATTTTGTATTTTAATATTAAACTTTGAGCATCAAACGTTTTGTATGTTAGTATCAAATGCTTATCACATGTTCTTATTTAAGTCATATTAGTGGATCAATTTAATAAGATGGTTTCATGTATATACTTCAAAACTTGTAATCTGAAAGAGATATTATTATAAAGCAATAAAAGCATCTAGAAAGTGCTATAACTTGTGATTATGTTAAAGACATATATTTTGATCCGGTCGCTTGTGAATGGGTCAATTCAAGTTATATTTAGTAAAAAAAGTTAATTGAAAATTCGGATGGAACCAATCAAAATTCGCGTGAACATATTTTTATTCCTTATAATTTTTAAACGATTTTAGTTTAACAACTTGATTACTGTTTCAACTTTTCAAGTTTCAACAACAATTTGTATTATTTAAATGGTCAAAAGGGTGGTGCGGTCTATTCAAATAAATATAATATGAAAATGAAATCTGGGCCCCTTTATTACATTCATGTTTTTCTTTTGTTGCGAGGAAAATGGGTTCGCAATTAAGGAGTTACAAGCCAATCTTGAAAGCTTGTATGGCGGTTTCTGTAATTTTTAATATGAAATAAACGGGATATACATAAACTGATAAAATGGAAAAACGAAGATTTTCAGTTGTCAAAGATGGTCCCTTTACTATCGATTAATCTACAATATTTACTGCCCTGGTGCATTTTCTTGGCATTAATCTCTTACCGTTAACACAGTTACACAGAAGTTGATTACAATGATGCGTGACAGTGAAGGTGGCAAAAGGGCGTATAGGTCCGATTAGGGGTTCGGTCGATCGATCCATATATAAACAGTTTTTGTGTTTAGTTTTTGAATTTACAACACCTGAATATTATTATTAACGATAATATAACTTCATTTTAGTGAAATAATTTTTGGGATTTTATGCATTTGGTGGACTATGTACGACTTTCGAGATTCTCATATTTGTAGCGACACATTTAGCAGTGATATTTGAGCAATATCGGTAAGGTATTAGCAGCGACACGTCGTTGCTAATATCTTTAGTGGCGACATTTTAAGGGCGTTAGCGGCGACAAGTGTCGCCGCTAATGTCACTAAACGTTGTGGTGCTTGCCCATAACAAAGTGTGTAATAATAGTGTTGGATAGATGTCCAACGGACCCTCGAAGCCTCATTTATAATAGTGAAATTGCCAAAATGTTGACGTATGGTCGTGGGCATGTAGATAACCAAACTTTGAAAAAAATGAAGATCACACACATCAAATGCCATTGTGAAAGTTTGATATCTAAACTCGGGGAGGAGTAGACGACCGAGCATGCAAACTGCACATGCAGGAGCACATGCGTCTAGGGGACAAATCATACTTATATCAAAGTAGAGATCTTCACCTTTTGATCTTCCAAAAACAGATGTTAGGTTTGCTAAAAATAGTTTGAACTATGACTTGTGCGACACTCAATAATCATGTTCTTGAAGAGACAAATAAGCCTTAAGATGGAAATCGGAAGAGGCTTGAAGCACTTGTAGTGTTGAGGATAAGAGAGGACTTCAATACTTTGGATAAATTTTTATAGTTGTATTTCTCTCAAAAGAGTACACATGAAAGAGACTTTACCATTTATAGATTGCATTGCATGGAATACGAGAAGACGTAGAGATAAAGGGATATCATCGAGAGATTACAAAGAAACTAAAGGACATATCCATAAAACCATAAATGGTGGATTGACTTGGCCATGCACGTTTGGCAAGGAACATTTGGCCATGCCAATAAGGAGAGTGTTTAATATAATGAATCTAAGGAATTTGTATTCAGATTCCGATATTCAAGTAGCAATAAGGTAGCGTTTAGTATGCGTTAATCGACGAGAGAATAGAATGAAGCATTGTGCAGAATGAAAAATAGTATGGTTAGTTGCTCGAATGAATGTAATGAAGCATTCATCATGGAATGCGATTTTTTTCTTGAACTGATTTTCATTCCATAGGGAGGGTGTTCTTTTATTTATTTATTTATTTTGCCTCCTTTGGAGCCGATGTTTCGACACTCTTCGCAAGCCAAATGATCCTTGGGCGACTACCCACTTCACGAGTAGCCTGAAAGTCATGGCGGGTGAACCTCCGTGGCCACAAAGGAGTTTTTGTTCCTCGTTGGATTGGTATCTGACACCTCCCGGTCATTTTAACTTTTGGAAACCAAGTTCTTCCTTCACAAAATGAAATGATATATAAGAGAATTACATTACTTTAACTCTTATAATCTTTAATAGAAATTGATATTGTTAAAAGTTTAAAAACTTCATTCAAATAAAAAATTGTTTTGAAAAATATGTAATTTTTTAATTAATTTATATTTTAAAATTTTATGGTATGTATTTTTGTATTTCCTAACTTTTTTAAATTAAATATAATTTTTTAAACTTTTGGCATAGCATATAATACGTATTTTTAATCAAATATGATATATTTATATATACTTTATTTAACTATATATATTTATTTAATAATTTTTATTTTTTAAAATAACATTATTTTTATTTATTAATTTTACTCTATTTAGTTGTCTATGTATTAATAACAAACAATATATTAAATGACTTATTTTATTTATTCGATCTAATTAAGCATAACAATAGAATACAATGAATCATTCAACTACATTGTTTATTTCATTTCATTCATTCATGGTTTTATTCCATTATATCAAACAGACCCTAATAATTCGAAATTTAGTAGACGATATGAGGTTCATGGTCGACGAGCTTATAATTTGAAGATATTTAGTATTGGAAGATTGCTCGATAACCTGTATAATAACACCTTTTATGATGGATAGCTGCATCGCATGTATGTAAAACTAGCATAATATACATATGTTTTGTTTATGCTTTCGTCGGGTATTGTAAATGCATATTAATAGGTGACGATTTAGTGCATTGTTTTTGTGTATAGATTAAGTTGATTTTAGATAAGTGTGTTACATTACTAAAACGAAAGAACTTCGTATATATCATTATAAACATTCATAATTACGTCTATATCATTGTAAATTTTCAAATTACATATATATCCTTCATAAAAACCATAAACTTACATATATACCCAAATAGGGATGAGCATTTGACTCGAAGAATTGGATCGGACTCGGAACCGTGTATTCGGTTCAGTTCTCGGTTCTCCATTTCCTACTAAATCAGTTCTCGGTCCGGTCCGGGCCCGGTCTGAAACTAAACACATCCCTTAATAGCACATTTCATTGTATAACTGAACCAGTAGCGAACCGGTAGGAACCAAAACCGGGTATTCGATATGTTTCTCGGTTCTTTGTTTCCTACGAAATCGATTCTAGGTTCTTCGGTTCTCGGTCTAGTTCGGTCTGGGTCTGGACCCATGCTCATCCCTATACCCAAGTACTTAATTTAATTATAATTAATTTTTTTAAAAATTAAAAACATTATTTGAGTTGATTTTTTATTATTAATCTTGGTTGACTCAATGTCAGATTTTGGATTTGGGACTCTCTGTAACTTATGTATCTTATATCAATCGATATCTAGGGTAAGATTTTGGATTTGGTACCTGCTTCGGATCGATTACAATTCCAAATATATATGAGTCCGATATGTTATCGATTGGTATCTTGGAGTAGCTATCAATGGACTGTGAATTTTGATTGATGAAATAAATATCAATTGTGGAATGATAACAACTTTATGTCGATTTTTGAATTTGAGACCCAAACTTTGTTCATTCCGTTGATATTCAACTACATATGGATTTCTATTTATATGTTTAGGATTTCTTGGAGATATGTAATATCGTAATGTTATAAGTTAATTAGTTTTTAATAATAGAAAATCAATTTAAAAATATTAATAATCATTAAATTAAGCATTTCAGTATATATGTGAATTTATTAGGTTTTATAAGAATATACATAAAACTTAAAATTTTACAAGAATATATATACGTAATTATAAAAATTTAAAAAGACATCAACAAAATTCTTCCTACTGAAATAATCCATATTTTAAACAGTATTAGTTTGGTGAGCATATTAAATTTTTTTTTTTAAAAAGTCATCATAGTATGATGGAATTTTGAAAAAGAAAAAACAAAAACATTGGCTTTATTCTTTCACTAGTAATTTTACTTGATAATTTGATCAAATCAAAGATGAAGTCAAAGTATGTTCTTTCTAACAACACTTTTGGTCATCATATACAGGACCAAAAGTGACATAAATACCATTGTATAGGGGGGTGATATGTGTAGAATACGTTGAAGTTATTTAAATATAGAGGTTGGGGGTGGTGGGAGTTGGGGGATTTGTAAAGAAGGGAAGACGAAGAGCGGCAATTTCGCCCACTCTTGCTCTTGTACTTTGATTTCTCATCAACGATTTCTCTCTCCGGTTCTTTCCCTAAATACATGCAACCCTAACAATTCGATCGATTCGACTCTGTCTCCCTCTCCCTCTCTTTCTCTCTCTCTCTCTAGCGCTATGGCGGATGATAAGAGAAAGAAGAAGAGAGGGAGAAGCAAGGTTTTCAGGTCTTGCTTTCGGTCTCTTACCACCGACGAAGCGAGTTCATCTGGTAAATCAGATTGTCTGGATACCAAAAACGGACGGGTAGGAAAGGTAGCAGAAAGTGGTCGAACAGGGAAAGACTTCTTTCAGGATGGCAAGTTGGTCAACGGTGGCGTCGCCGACAGCGGCGGTGATTGCTATGCGAAACGTCCTCCTCGCCGCCGACGATTCTCTCGTATACTTAAAGCCGTTTTGTTTGATTCGATGATGGTTAGTGATTCATTTGTTTTTATAAACCGCTTCGTATGTTTAATTTTGTTCGTTTATGTTAGCCGATTGATAGAAGTCGGTGCAATCCAATTGTGTTTCTGAATAGAATCAATCTCAACGACGTTAATCTATTTTTATCATTTCTATGAGCCTGTGAAAATTCATCTTCTACAACTTCAGAATTGATACATAGATTCATGCTTGCCACGTTGTTACTGTGCGGCTTCACATCAATACCTTTTTCCTCATGTTAAGTTAATTTGTTTATCTTCATTTTTACCGACAGGCGAAGAAGATTCGAAGAAATTCTTCCAAATCATCGATTGCTTCAGATACGAGCGTGTCGTCATCCTCATCAAGCGAGAAAATCGGCAAGTCATTCGACTGCAGCAATGCGTGCGGCAAGGAATGTACAGATATGGATGATTCTCGTAGTCATTCAAATTTATTCTCGTCTTCTTCCCGCACCACTCTTTCCTCGGCCTCTACTTCCTCCTCCTCGTCCATGAACTCTAATTCTCGGTGGCCTTCTGACCAAAAACCATCATCAGTCGATATTAGACAACCTGTTCCATCAAATTCGTCAATCTCTAAAAAACCAAATTCAAACAACTCTAGTTCTCGATCATGCTTTGACCAAAAACTATCATCCGGAACAGATGCACTCCATCTGAGACGTCAGGATTCTTCCATTTCTCTACCATTAGCGAAACAAAAACCTATCAAATCCATTCCTAAATCGTCTTCATATCAGAAAGGATTATCCCGAGTAGGTTCGAGAACTTCAGTGTCATCAAATCCACCTTCCGTTACAAAAACCAATTCCGATAAGATCAAATCCGGCGGCAAAAATATAAGTACCCGTTGGTGTTTATTTCTTCTCCTAAGCCTCGTTGTGTTGGTGATTTGGGGGCGACTTTTCTCAATCCTCTGTACGTCAATTTCGTTCTACTTTGTACCTTGCCGCCGGCTAAAACGAGTCAACTCAGTAACCAACTCGGCCGAGTTTCTTGATTTTGACTCGGATCAATACAAGAAAAGAGTAATTATGGCTGGACTGCTTGAAAGGACTCGTAATCCAATCCGGTAGCCCTACAGGAATGATCAGGTCAGTTTGTACGGAATGTGTATAAATGTGTATGTATTCGTTTTGTAAAAACTAAAAACATTCATAGAAAATGATAGTATGGTTTTGATTTTGTAATGGAAAATTTGGAATCGTTTTCCTCATATATCATACATGAAATGAAATGATGGATTGATGGATAATTCATTTATTTTGCAACGGTTATTAAATGTTGACATTTTGAATATATCATTTTTTTAATTGGATAGGATTATATGGTGTAAATAGGGTCAACAAAGTAGGTAGCTACTTTGTAAGATTTTTTTTCCCTTTTACATGTTTTTCTTTATACTGATGATTTCTAGATGTCACGTGATTCTTTTTTTATGAGTTATGTTATAATAGTGAATAATAACATCTTGTTGTTTACTCTTTCTTTTTTATTGATAGTTAGACATGTAATAATATTGTTTTCCTGTTGAAGTTTTATCTAGAAATGGTAAAATGGATAGGTAACAGGTTAAATTGTGTAGTTTTTTAATTTTTCACGCATGTCTCTTGCAACATTTCTTATAATTATTTAATTTTTGGATAAGTATATTTTGGAGGCTATAAGTATCATAATTCTTTGAGTAAATTATATTTTTGGACTTTGTGTATAGTTTATTTCTACAATTTAGGTCCCAAAAGTTTTTTTTTTTTTTTTTGGAAATTTGGTGATGTTTTCCAAGAAAAATATTCTTTTGACTAAAATTGTAAAAAGTCCGTTGTAATCAGGGATAAAAATTGTTATTTTACTTTGGAAATGAAGAGAAAATGTTGTAAGAACCTCAAAGGATGACGAAAGTTGCATAATAAAAATTTGAAAACAAATCTTTACCACCAATAATATTAACAAACTAATTATTTATGTGGATATTAACATTAAGTTTGTTTTTTGTTTTTACTCGGACGATAGTATTATGATTCTCAGCTCTCTTTTTAACATCAAAATTATTTTTGTTTTTTTATTAATTTTGTAATACACGATGTCTAATGTGTGGGCTGGCATGATGTCCACGGATAAACAGATGAAGCTTAATTTTATGATTAAATTAAAGTAATAGGTATTTTCAAAATTCATTATGTCGTTGTGCATCTTAAAATAATGCGTAAATATATTTGGTAATTATTGTGTTATTGCAAGACCAATTGTAGACAATTAGATAGGGAAAATAAATGGCTTAGATGATAGTTGCATTATTGTAAATAAATTGAAAGAATGTTTCAAATATTTTAAAAAATCCGTTGAAAAAGGCATAAAAGTAATAGTGCATACCAATAAATTAGGAAACGATAAAAATTTAAAAATCAAATCTATAATGTCGAGAACACGATCTCCACTTAACAATCATATGTTTGTATAACAGCAACATCCAATCACATTCAAACCCTATTCTCTTACATTCAAGCAAAAATTCGCACAACAGGAAAAATCAAAAAAGGGCGATCCAGTTCTTGATTGATGGAGAATTTCCGATTCAAATATACAAACACAATAGTTAATTTAGGTTTACGTCATTTTAGTTTTCGAATGCAAAAAGTAATATTCTTCGAGAATGTGAAACCAATTTGAAACGTATTGTTGTATTTGTGAAGTGAATCATTCTTCGAGAATGATTGGGGGAAATGACCGAGTTTATATCAAATTTTTTTAGAATGGGTACAAATTTCATAAAATCTATTCTTGAAGAATGGTTGTACAAAATTCATAAAATCCATTCTTGAAGAATGGTTGTACATAAAATTAAAAATATTCTCGAATAATTGTGTATTTGTCTATGAAGTTATTGCGGTCAAAATTTTAATAGCGGTAACATGCCGATATTTAATTTAGCGGTTCTCACGGTGGTATAGCGGCGGTATAACAATTTTTTATAATATGTAGAATTTATAAAAGTTATATAAAAAACATCACATGAGGCTTAAGGTATAACATTCTACCATGACAACAAACTTTTACAGCAAAGGTGTATCAATCTCATATGAACGGCACCATATATCCATATTTTATAAAAAAAATATCAAGATAGTAAAAAAAATAAAAAAACATGTGATTACGTTAAAAAGTTCACTTACATGGTGCAACTTTTGATTCTACTGCTATCGCGGTTAATCGCGGTATTTCGCGGTCCAAAATCGCGGTAAATTGCGGTGCTATTTGCGGAACCGCTATAATTTACCGCTAAAACAAATTTCATAAAATCCATTCTTGAAGAATGGTTGTATAGATTACAAGTTTTACCAAATTGTTTAGGAAGAAAATTTTAAAATCAAATGTTAACATTCTCAAATAATATTAGCTACACTCATAAAGAATGGTTGTACAGTACAAATTTCATAAAATTCATTCTTGAAGAATGGTTGTATAGTATAGGTTTCTTAAAATCCATTTGAAAGTATGGTTGTACAGTACAAGTTTCATAAATTAAATGTTAACATTTCTCAAAGAATATTAACTACAATTAGAAAGAATGGTTGTACAATACAAGTTTCATAAAGTTAATGTGAAGAATGGTTGTACATGTTTCAAAATATCAACTCTAAGAGAATACCATTCTCAATTTTAGTGTCACGGCTTGATATCCGTCTACCATGTCCGCCCAATCCAACGACATTGCATTCTTGATTTGCATTCTCAAACGGCTTGCTTCCTCCATCGCTCAATATACTTCCTACAAACAAAAAACCCACATATTGGAGAAGTCGCCTCTGCCTTTTCGTGTGACAAGTCGACTCAGCGAAGATTGAAAATAGCAGCCAACTCGTAATCTCTTAGTCGTGGTCGTCACTCGTCGGAGTCAAAAAGGATATCGGCGATCGGAAGTCGGAAGTTTGGGGGAAGAAGTGATGCAAGAACTGGAGAAGAAACTAGGGCACGATGAAACAGGAAGAGTGAAATAAAAATATGAAAGAGCGAAAGAAATCTTATAAGAAGAAGAGGAGAGAGAGGGAATGAGATAATTATGCAATTACCTAAAATCTTGAATAAACTAAAAATATAATTAATTAATTATTAAGTAAATTTACTATCATAATTTTTATAAATGAATGGATCACAATTTGTTTTGTATTTACACAATATTTATGGTTTGTATTTGATCCTAAGACTTATAATTAAGACCACTTTAATACCAACATACGAGGCTATATAACTTTTAGTAAAACGAAACTTTCAATCCTGCTAAATAAATTTTTTAATCAAAATTTAACTCATAACTTTTTGAAAGAAGCAACAAAATTACCAAACACGTTTTTTTATTGTTAAACATAGTAAACTATTTACATTACATAAACATGCAAACATAAAACATTATAATATAAGCATCTTAAGACCACTCACATGAGTGGGTTTTCTTTAAGCAAGTCTTCTTTTAATTTTGATTTTCATGGTACTTTGGCCCTTTTTCCTTTGTCACACGCTTCATCCAATGTTTCTTCTAGAGGATAGTCATCACTCATCAGAAACAAAAAATGTTTGGTTTTGACCAACTCGAAACACTGAAAAAGTAAGGGATAAATATATACCTTTTTTTTTTTTTGGAACCGTTTGACTTATGTACTTATGTTTTTAACGAATCTACGCTTTTATAACTTCATAACGGATTATGATAAATAAATAAATAAAAGCTATTGATTAGAATTCGTATGTATTTGTATCTTTAACTTTTTGGAGAAGAAATTTGAAACAAAACCGATATAATATTTAAATAATGTCTGAACATCATTTTTGGTTAAAGTTATTGCAAGGAAATGATAAACAATACATTGAGCTCCTATGTATATCTCATGATTATTTTCCTGACTATGCACACATTTAGAGTAAAATATTGATTAAAGGATAGCAAATAGAGATTTGTTGAAGAAAATATGGCTATTTTTTATAATGCTTAGTCACTATCAACATTATATAGTCGTCAAACATAGATTTCAACACTCAAAGCAAACAAATCATAAATATTTTAATGAAGTATTGGATCGAATGATGGAGTTCGCAAAAGATATGATAGTACTAATTTGATTAATCTGAAAACATTCTTAAACATGATAAGAGGTTATGACAAGTTTTTAAAGGAACAGTTGGTGCACTTGATGAAACTTTGATACATTCTATTGTCCCTTTCCACAAACAACATTTGTATAGAGGGAGGGGGAAAGACGATTGTTATAAAAATGTATTGGTAATACTAACTTCGACATCATTTTTTATGTTTATTGTGGCCGGCTGGGAAGCGGTAGCATATGCTTCTAGAATATTATATGAAGCATTAGCATATCAGATGCATCAATCATATTTCCACCATTAGGTATGTTTACGTTTTTTTAAATATTTCTACCTTATTTTAATCATTAAATATGTGATTACCTTTATAGACATATATTATCTTGGTGATGTTGTGTATGTACATGTCTTAGTATTTATGACGGTGTATTGTAATGTGAGGTATTGGCTCGGGATTTTCATTACAGGTGTGTATCGAACAACCAAGAAAAAATAGCCACTCACATCCAATACTTTAGAATGTAATTGAGTGTGCTTTTGGTGTATAAAGCACGATTCCCTATATTAAAAAGAATTGCTCCATTGTCGTTGGTTACACAAAAAATATTAACATTGCATGTTTTGCGCCTCATAATTTTATATGAAAAGTGGGTTTGAGTAGTTAGTCTTTTTAATATGAACATGTTGATGTGTCACTTCAAATAACATGTACATGATGATAATGATAAGAACAAGGTTTGCGCAGCAACTGATGGCTTATTTACGTGATCAAATTGCTGACTAGCTTATGCAAAATGTAGAATGAAATATTTCAAAAAACTTTCTTTATGTCGGTTGTATGAATTTATTTTCAATATTGTAAAATTACTACCAATAAAACAATCTTTCAAGTTTAAAAAAACCAGTTTTTATGTAGTCTGCTGATTTCAAAAAACAATCAATCTTTCTTTTTCCAGACTGGAAACTTCTTTTCTTTTGCAAATATGGAAAAAACTAGACATTTTACCTCTTCATATACAAAGATTGTAAAAGTGATTTTGAAATTAATGTTAGAAATTGGGGTTAAACAATCATTGGAATCTCCGAAAATCGTGATGTTCACTCTCAAATCAAAGTATTTCAATGGTATGGATCGAAATCTTGATCGGATAAGATTCAGAGAATTTCAATTAATGAGGATTGTTATGTTTTTGTGTACTAGAAAATGACCAAAAAACTTAATATAACCAGTCAAAAACTGATAACAAACTGTCACAGGGCAATTCACACGGGTCATGTGATCCTACACGGGTCGTGTGATGTCTCGACTACAATATGCTTTGACACTCACACGGGTCGTGTCATTTCTCGGTTGTAAACTGCTTTGACAATCACATGGGTCGTGTGATCCTACACGGGTCGTGTGATGTCTTATTACAATATGTTCACAATTTACTTTGACATTCATACGGGTCGTGTGATCCCACACAGCTTGACTCCAGCCAGGGGCTCTGCCCCTTGGACCCCGCCAGGGGCTACCGCCCCTTGGAGCCCGCCACCAGGGGCGCTTCCCCTGGACCCCATTAGTTTAGGGGCTTCGCCCCTAAACGACAGTGTATTTTGAATCTTGATCAAACTCAAAAAAGTGTGCACTCCGCACCTCCCTTACGTGTATAATGTTTGTCAAAATTGTATTTGGTCAACAAGTTAATCCATTACACTTAAATACACATTGCTAATATAAAATCACCAACAATTAAATGGGAAGTGTTTATTTTCGGGAAGGTATTTCACGATCATAATCCCACTTATTGGGTTTCCAACTTTCCATTCCTATTTGGCAAAGCAGTAGTTTTCAGTAAAGTCAAAATTCTTCAGACTTCATCATGGTTCCTCTTCTATAGTTAGTGCTACAAATTTGGATACAATAAATCTTCGATTGAGGGGTTGAAGACCGGTGATGATATGGAAGTGGATGTCACCTTAATCTCATATTTATTATTGAATTTAATTACTTCTTATTTGTTTCTGTTTAGTTTCATCTGTATCTGAAGCTTTTATAACTCGTCAATCACCACTACCTCAATGAAGTTAATGTTAGACGGAGAAATCATCTAACGAGATGCATTCAAGAGTTGATGATGGAAGGATCAACTTCAAATTCAATAGCTTGATTTGTTGAAAGAACACGGGGGATTCTTGATATAATAATAAACACAGCTATTTATATTGGAAAGAGACCAAGAACATTATTAAACTCTTTAATAAGGACCATAGTTACGAGAATATTCGTTTTTGGACTTCGTCCATGAAAACCAACTAAACACAGGGACCAAATTGCAATTTACTCTAAAGTCAAACTTTCAGACCTAAACATAATATTCTATAATCGAAATTTAGATCATTATCCTTTTTAAAGAAGCAACACTATTACAAAACGCGTTTTAATTTTCTGTTAAACAAACTCAAGAGTCTTGTTACATTACATAAACATGCAAACATAAAATATAAGTGTTTAAAAATATTCCGTAATACTATTTTGAAGTAATTAACTATTTGAAATGATCATATATAGTAAACCTCAAACCTTTTATTATTAAAATGTATCACTTCTAAAATATCATGATGGTTGTCATATTACATGATTCTTTTCTAACATAGATGTCATATATGTTTTCTATCGAAAGATTGTATAGTTTAATGGTAAAGTTTGATTATCATTAATCCCCAGAAAAGTTAACTTGTTAACATGATTTATTTGATTTCCGTTCTATTTTTACCTTTTATTGTTATTATTAGAATAAAATACATTTTTTTCATCCTTGTATTGGGTTTTTGGTTTTGTCCAAAAAGAATTTTATTGTTTTATTGTCCATATGGTATTTACACTTTCACCTCTTCGGTTTGTAGGTCGTCAAGTTTATTATTAGTCTGACTGTTAAATATGTGCAGATGACTATTTTGCCATAAATATTATTTTTTAATTGCGTTTATGAAGTCAAATTAGTAAATTGAATATTTTTCATATCCTATTATGCAATGAAAGTAAGAAACAAGGGGCATTAGGCTAGGCGGTATAGGATTGGGACGCGGGATATATCCCCGCCACGCCAGCTCCAGGATACCCCAACCCCCCCCCCCCCCCCACGCATTCCTGCGTTCCATGTCCCCTCTCGTCTCCCTTGGCATGCACGAGAACGGTCTCATGACCGTCGGATGGTTTTTAAAATTTTCTTTTAACTTTTTACCTTTATAAATAATACCTCATTATTCAAACCAGACACACATATTTACACACTCCTAAAAACATTACACACATTATATTTTAAATATGGAGAATGCTTGAAATTTATCTTTGTCAGACAATGATCTTTTTTTCACGGAAATGATGCAAGCCTCGAGCATCGTTTGGTCTAAATAACAAACTGAAGAGGAAAGTTCTGTCAAAAGATATAGAGTAAGAGCCAAAAAAGAGACCGTGAAAAATGTCACAACTGTTTATTTCAAGATTACTTTACTGAAAATTGCGTATATAGCGATAAGGATTCAAATGTCAAGTCCGTTTGAATAGATATATGTTCCTATAGATTTCAAATGATTTGGAAGATAAGTACGAGTTTTTCCAATTGAGATACGATGGTCGAGGTAAAAGGGGTTTTACGACATTACAAAAATGTGCTGCCGCACTTAGTCTTATGGCTTTTGGAGTGGCAGCCGATGCAGTTGACGATTACTTGAGGATATCTGCAAGAACTGCATGTGAAAGTATATATAATTTTTGTGAGTATATTATCAAGCTTTATGGTGATACATATTTGCGGAAACCCACACGTAGTGATGTTAAAGAGTTGCATGCGACATATCAATCGAAGCACGGTTTACCAGGTATGCTTGGAAGCATTGATTGTACACATTGAGATTGAGAAAATTGTCCAAACGTGTGGAAAGGGCAATACACACGTGGTGATCATGGTAAACTGTTACTAATATTAGAAGTCTTAGTGTCACATGATCTATGGATTTGACATGTATACTTTGGAGTTCCAGGTCGAACAACGACCTAAATGTTCTAGATTTGTCACCCTTATTTAACGATATTCTACAAAGCAAGTCGTCCGACGTTCCATTTGTAGTAAACAGAATAGAGTACCGACGTGGATATTATCTTACCGACGAAATATATCCTAATTACTCTACATTTGTCAAGGCATACCAACATTCGATTGATGAGAAACGAGTATTATTCACGTAAGCTTAGGAATCAGCACGGAAAGATGTCGAACGTACATTTGGAGTCCTTAAAAAGAAATGACATATAGTAAAAAACCTGGCACGAGTATTCCGTCTAAAGAATATATGCAAAGTAATGTACGGTTGTATCATATTACACAATATGCTAATTAATGAAAAATGTAGGGCTATTTGCACGTATCATCCTCACCATATACTACAACCGCCTCAACAATTGTACCTGGTAGCGAACAATACTTTTCGAGATTAGTAGAGATACACAATGAGAAAACCAATGCCAATCTTCGACATGATTTGACTGAGCATGTGTGTGATAATTAGTATGACGACGAAACCGACGACGATAAATATGTTTTTTAAATTTTTTATTCTAATATAATGTGTTTTTTATCGTAATGTTTTTTAGTTAATGTAATGCTTTATTTTAATTCATATAACATTTTATTTTAATTAATGTAATATTTTATTTTAATTAATATAATGTTGTATTTAATTAAAAAATAAAAATTAAATGGTGATGTGGACATTAAATTGAGTCCTAGACTGTTGAGCATTTCCTTGGGTATGTCTTGGAGATGTGTAGATGAGGTGGTGCTGGCGTAGCGGTGTTCTTGTTGTCGTGAAGTTGTCCCCATATCCCTCAGTCTTACTGAAAATTGAAACACCATATAAGTAGAATGGCGAATAAAGTTCCAAAGTAAACAAATTGCAATAATTTGATAAGCACCGAATATGTGTAATATTGAGATGTGAAGTTTGATTTAATGTGGGACTTGGATAGTGGCCTGGGAAGAAAATTTTAAGGGATGGTTTGTTAGTTGGGTTCTTCGTCAGAATTCAGAAGTCAAGGTCTACGGTGCTGCTTGTGGTGTGCCAGCATAAGGTCTATAGAGCTCGCGCTAAGGTATTCGGTGCTTGGTTCTAAGGTCTGTGGTGCACAAACCAGAAAGGTCATACAATGTGGTGATGTCAACTCTGTTCACTATAAATAAATCTTTATGTACATTTGAAACCCTAAGCAGAAAATGCGTGTCATAGTTGTATATTTCACGAATATAATAACATTTATCTCTAGTTAGTCCGTGGACTAAGACATTGATCATGTGAATCATACTAAATCCCTGTATTCGGGTTTTTTTTTTTTTTTTTTTTTTTTTTTCATCTTTATTGTGTGTTTTTCGTATTTTACTCATAACATATAAATGTGTATGTATGGTTTTTATAAAGTAAAAATATTCAAATTTCCAATTTGGAACCCTTTTCTTCACATGTTATACGTGATTGATTGAGTTTAATGCATCCATGTTGCAACGGTTAAATGTTGGCATGTTGATTATAGATGTCTTTAAAGAAATTTTCTTGGGTGCTACTAAATATGCACTCCTTAATAAGCAAAATGAGGTTGTAGAGTAGGTGGCTACTTCATAAGATTTTTCCTTTACCTGCTTTTGTTCATGCTGAATTCTTGATGTCGCCTGCTCGAATTTGTTTCTTCTTTTGACGAGTATTGTAATAATAGTGAATAATGACATCTTGTTGCTCACTCTTTCTTTTTATTGATCTTTAGACATGTAATAATCATGTTTTTCTGTCGAAGTTTTATCTACAATTGATAAAAATAGATAGGTTGGATTTGGGTTGGTTTGTAAACGGCTTAAAAATAAAATCTTGCAGGGTTGGAAATGTTTTGGGGGGTATGTGCAGTTGATTAAATTTGGATCCAAAAATTGGAAAATTTGGAAAGTACATTAAAGTATAATAACGTATTAACGTAGGTTTATACTTGCCCCAAAAGATAAAACAAAATACCAGCTTTTGCGTATAAAATTAGAACTTCAAAAAATTGCAAAAAAACTCTCGAGTGACAATCATCATCCAAGAAACTATTCCAAGTTTCCAACTATTAGGCATGAGTGTAACACTATTGATTGTATTCTATGCTATCACTACAAATATGAAGTCAAGAAGCATGCAATCGACAATAGAGTAGGCATTGATGAACTTTTTAAATGATGGAATAGAATAAAAATTGTGTTTTAATTTTGAAAAAAAGGAACAAAACTGAAACCGAAACCAAAATAGAAACTGACGATTTGGGTTTGAGATTTTCAAAACCGAAAATTTCGGTTTGGGTTCGGTTTCACCCCCAAAACCGACCCACTAAAACCGAAACCGACCCAAACTCAAAAATATTTAATATATTAATTAATAGTTGATATATATTGTAGTATGTTATATGATATTGATTAGGCCAAGTTAATGACACTTGTATGATGCATCGTTAATTAGATTGACATGTTTCTATTTATTATTCCATCTCTTTCACCAAGTACCTAATATCCACTTGAATACGTATTTGAATACGTCAATGACTACATCAGTACCTTATTGCTCATAGAGTCAAGTATCTAAACATGTATCCTATTGTTGTTCTGTGTAAATGATGACTAAAAAGAATTGATTGAATGTGTTTATTATTTTTCTATATTTTTTTATAATTGCGGAAAACTGGGTTCAAACCTAAAACTCACGAACCCATGGGTTGAAACCGAAACCAACCCAAAACGACTTAGAAACAGAAACCGAACTCATTCAAAAACCGAAACCAATGGGTTCTGGAAACCAAAAACCAAAAATTGATCGGTTTGGGTTCGATTTTTACTCCAAAACCGACCCAAACCGACTCATGCACACCCCTAAAAAAGGGGGCATAAATACGTGAAAGGCAAAAGAAATCATCAACATTGTGAGATAGCATTCTGATAGTCCTAATATTAATCTCCTTTTATGAAAACTACTTCATAATTCACAAGTTAAAAATATTGAATGAACATTCTATAATTAGCAGCTATCGCAGAAATCCATGGTAAAAAGGTAAATATAAAAGCCCAAATAGTATACCATTGCTCTTTACAACCTCCTGCAAAGTGCAAACTGAAGTGAGGAGGGGAGGTATTGGGTATGTATAAACTATATATTTTTCTTAAATAGTAAAAAACTTATCAAGCGATTAGTGATATAAGGATAAAATACATGACCAAGATATGAACTCCCTACAAAATGCCAAAATGGAGTGACACCATAAAAATGAAAGTCGGCCCAACAATTCCATCAAAAGTACTTGGAAGAGTAAACACTTCGACAGAACGGGTCCAAACTCCAAACATGTCTGGGCTAGGAAGAAAAAGAAACCCTGCTTAATTCATATGTAAATGATAAAAGCGTTGATAACATTTTAAAACTTATTAGGATTTAGGATGAGTAAACTTGAACACAAGCTCTTTAAATAAGAAAAAGAGAAAATGACTAATATACTCTAATCCTTTTCTCAAAATAGCATAAAATTAGCCTGATTCCCAAACTAACCAACCAAATCGCAAGTGAGCTACTCTCATGTGACAACCTAAATTTTTAATATATGAAATAAGCATTTTAAGTTAAGTATCTTGATACAAAGATGTTTAATGTCTGAATGAGTATAAATGGAAACGGAAGGGCAAAATCGCCAAAGAATGTAAAAATATGGAGACTTATGTTTTAAGTACTTTTATTAAGTTATAATGACGTATTAATTAATTTGGAAATTTGATTTAAAGACCCGAGGACAAGAATGAGAAATTTGGGGACAAAAGTGAAAATATTAATTGTTAAACTTTAAAAATTTATATATAACAATCCTTAAGGAATTGGGAAAAAGTCATCAAGTAGACTTTTGTAGATTTTGATGTAATAAGAATATAGGAAAAAGATTTGGGTCGTTTGGAGTTATAACAAAGAAGCTATGACAGGCCAAAGATGACCAAAAAGTGACAAAAATGGCCAGAGGGTCATGTTTGAGGGTGTGTAACGTAAAATCCATTCAGATTCAGATTTAAGTCAGTAACGATAAAATGTAAAGCTCGTTCCCATCTATCTAACGATATAAAGTTTGTAAAAATCGGGTATCGTATGTGGAAGTTACAAGTGTGCAAAGATCGGGGACAATTAGATACAAGTGCAGGAATTTTTCTAAGGCATATTAATTCAAGGGCATTTTGGGTATTTTACAATTGTTCACTTAAAAATCAGATTTAATCAATGTTCTGGTAAATTATTGGCCTGGTACGAGTGTTCTTGAGCAAGAGCGAGAAAAAGGGGGGAAACACACACACGCACACACCGTCGATGTGTGTGTGCGTGATTTTGACATCGAGAGAAATAGAAATCGAGGAAAAGAGTGATTGCAACAAGAAATCGAGAGGGAAGGCAGAAGCATCGAGTGGAGTCGATGCAGAAGGAAAGAAACAACAGCGGGAAGCCGCTGAAAAGGAAAAACGGCGGCAAGCCGTCGGCTGACGGCGGCGGAGGACTTCGACGGAGGCAAGGGTCGGAGGTAACACTTGGTTGGTTCGAATTCAAGCTCAATATGACTTCAAACTTCAGAACTTTGAGTCAGGACAGAAAACAAAGGTAATTTATTTGACCTAATTTCAAAAGTATGAAATTCCTTCAAATTCTTCAATGCATGTTCAGAAAATGTTCAAGAATGATGTAGGATGCCTAGACTAAATCATAAATCAATTTGAAGTTGGTGTATGTTGGTATTATCTTAAATTTATGAACTTGTACGAATTAGAAATTGGGGGATTTGAACTTTTGGATGCAAGAATCGGGTTTTATTAGGAGTTTGTGAAGCTTTTTATGAATTTCAATATGTAATGGCTTGAGAAGCATTGAATGCACATGTAATAGGTGTTCTTGAGGTTGAAGATGATGAATAATGATTTTGATTTTTCTGAATTGGGCAAACTCGACCATAATATGGAAGTTTTGCAAATATGTTGATGTTAATATAGGATGGTTGTTATTGTGCTAAAGGGTGCTAAGAATGCATTATTTGGAATATGTTTAAAGTAATGTTAGAATTGTTTTGAAATATTTAACATGAAATTGGGATTTTCAAGTATAAAAGAGTTAAAATCTTGAGGTTTCTATTGGTAAAAGATAGTCATGGGACGAAATTTTTATGTTAAAAAGGACATGAATTTTTACATGTAAGACAATCGGTTAGAAAGGAATAGAGTTGACTTTATGGCAAGTTATTAAAAAGGGATTTTTAAAGTATATATGTTATCACAAAAGAAAGAACAAATATTGGAATGGAATCATGGATTCCAATCCTTATGGGACAATTTTAGTTTATACAATAATAGCATGAAAACAAACATATAATTGAATTAAATGGAAGTTATGATATGTTGGAAACATGTTGATGTTATAGTAGCGGAAAAATGGCATGGTTTGCATCGGTTTCTATTTTTAGAAACTTTGCTGTTTTATATTTGTTAAAATGACATAAAAGGGTAAAGTAAAGGATGTTATGACATCTAATCATCAAAATGAACTTATAAATAACTAATTAAGTTGAATGTCTCGTAAATAACCTAGTAAAACTCAAGAAATACATAACTAGTCAATTTTGGGACAAAATGGTAAAATGTCCAAAAGTGATTATTATACTTTAAGGAGCATACTTAATCTTTGAAATCGAATTATATAATGTATAGAAAGTGTGTATGTATGATTTGATAAAGATGATATGTTAGTGTAAAGTATGTACTAACATTTTATTAAATTAATAGAGGTTAAAAGATGTTGGAAGCAAGTAGAGTCAAGAGTTGGTGGATTTTTGTAGCTAAACATACCTAGCTACCGAGGTGAGTACATGAGGACTTTTCTGGGCACATAGCAACAAGTTTTGTTTTTATGTTAAATGTTTTATGATTAATAGTTCGATAAATGATTTTTAAAAGTTATGTTAAATGTTTATGAACAATGGTTTTTGAAATGGTCTGCAAATGGGTCTAAAGTTTAAAGTTTTAAAAGTTGTTTTATGCAAAGCTTGGGATGATTTTTATATGATTGATTAATGATTATGATCGAGACCAACATGTAATGAATTGATAAATGAAATATGAACTAAATGTAAGAAATGTGAAAGACGTCCGGACAAGGATCTCACCCTAATGAGGGGAGGTCAAAAGACACTACTGGGATGGTACCTCCCGTCGCGAAGTAGTTGTCTCAGCACGCCCTTATGGATAGATTTGTTCCATTCCATGAAGGGAAGAAAACTAGCACGCGCTCACAGATAGATTGGTTCTATTCCGGAGAGTGAAGATACGGGGAAACCCGTATGAAACCAAGTAATGATAAATGAACCATAAATTACAGTTGGTCTATGTTTTGATTAAAAAAGAGCTCAATTTATGTTTGCTTATGATTAAGTGGAGAATTTCTTTTTATGTTGAAGTAATGACTTCTGTTTTAATGTTATAGCAATGTACTTATGTTTTGATGTTTTGACAATTAAGTGGAGTTGCAGGTTATGAAAAGAAATTAAGGTTTTCTTGTTTTATAATAGTTTTGATATTCAAATTGATTTAAACTTGTTGGGTCTAAAACCCATGTTACTCACGAGGCATTTATGTCTTACGTATTGTTTGTTTTAAAATGCTATGTACTCAGGAACAGGATGCAGGTTAGCAGATGATAGAAGGAAAAGACTTAGAAGATGACATGTGGAATGTATATAGAAAAGAGGATCAGAAGATAGAGTTATCCCAAGTGCAGTATAGTTATAACATGTAAATGAGAGATATCATGATTATGGTTTAGAATTTCCCTGTAGTTGTATATTAAAGTTGTGTTATGTCCCGTATTATTTTTGGGTTGTCTTGATGAGTCGAGTCAGTATGGAATTGTCCATATTGCCCAAAGGTTATGCCGAAATTTCGGTAGAAATGTTAGTTTAATATGGGACATAGCATTAAGGTGTTTTAAGGCTTACTATGGTTGTTTTGATCTGAGTTTGTAACCCCCAGAATTGCTTAATTATTTTTAAATGCAACTGTTTTATTTGGGACCAAAAGTTTTAGACTTATTGTTTTATCGGGATCAAATGTTTCAAATGATGTCTTAAATACTAAAAGAAAAGTTTTTGAAAGAATGAAATTTTTACATCATGTTTTTATAAACGATTACACGAAATAAGGTGTAAGAAATATGGGGTGTTACATCTTACCTGCGATTTCCTCCCCTTACCTGTGATTGTGATTGGTGATTTGATGGTTATAAAAAAATAAAATTTGATGCCTCATTTTTTCCCATCACCTGTGATTTCCTCTCTACCACCTGTGATTTCCTTCTCATGACCTGCGATTTCCTCTCCAGTTCATTAAACCATTTTTGTGCATTAAATGATTGTACAATAGGCATAAAAACTTATACGTATGCTGATCTAAGGCTTAATACGTGAAATTTTTAACTAATGACAATTAATACATAAAAACAACATATAAAATTCCAAGATACAAATTTCTCGGCAGCCATTAGAGTGTTTTTCGTATTCGGGAATGAAAAAAATGAGTTTTTTTTAGGTTTATATACATTGGGCTGATGGGACAAGCCTACTATGAAATCGCAGCCCATACGGCCAAATCGCAGGTGAGAGGATGACCTGGCCACCAAATCGCACGTGATATGAGGAAATCGTAGGTGTGACTGGCCACCTGCGATTTGGTTGACTATTTTGAGTTATGAGGCTAAATTTGTGTTGTTTTGAAGAAACCCCTTATTGGATTAGACTATTTTAGTCTTCTTCTCTAAGAGAAAACTATCCCAACCAACTAGACTATAGCAACTCTCTACTCTAAAATGATTTAATATACCTTCTATTCAAAATAATTTTGAAAAATTAATTTCCAATGTTAAGAATTGAAACCGTCACCACTCATGTAGAATCAAAGTCCCTTACCAAGTAGTCAAAAAAGGCAAAAACAACTATTCTTCTAGGGGAGATATGTTTGTATATATATCATAAAATTAACACAGATTTATTTGTCCGCTTCGTATCCATTTGTTGAGTTCAAGAAAACTACATTAAAGTCATTATATCTTGGATACAATGTCGAGTTAATCACTATATTTTATGCTAAGTAGTTAGTTGATTTTAGTTTTTATTAGACCTGGTCTTTAGATATTAGCTAGTAGTGACATAAAAACACGACAGTAATCCTAGTATAGATAGTGTTGTAACATGCTTTTTCTTTGAAATTTTTGGTCTTTCCATCTCCGAATAAACTTCTGGTTTGCATCTATTCTTCTTTAAATATCTTAATTACTTCTTCATTCTTGATATTGTACAACAATGGTATCAGAGTTATGAATGACTCAAATCATGTTTTCGTTCTCTGTCTTAACCGGGAAAATTTATGATCGATAGAGTACTCAAATGAAAGTCTTGTTTGACTACCATGAGTTACTGAGTGTGGTGGTGGATGGTATCCTTGCCACTGTCGGATTGGATCATCAACTGAAGCACAAAGAAATGCACAATCCGATCTGAAGAAGAAGGACAAGAAGGCTCTATATTCAATTCATCAATAAGTAAACGATGAAGTCTTTGAGAAGATTTCAGATGCAACTACATCGAATATGGCTTAGGATACACTAATGATTCCATTCACAATTGCATATAAGGTCAAGAAAGTGCGACTCCAGACTCTAAAACGACAATATGAACTTTTGCAAATGGAAACCTCCGAAAGTGTTTTCTACTATGTTGTGGCAAACCAGATCAATATCAATGGAAAAAAGTATATAGAACAATCGAAGGTTGAAAATTGTTACGGTTACTAACAACCATATTTGACCACATTGTGATTGCGATAGAAGAAGCTGACGATCTAGCTGAAATGATAATTGACGAGCTAAGGGTACGTGACAAACCCATGAGTAACGTATGAATGAGAAGATTATTGAAAAGCCCATTAAACAATCTTTTTAAAGTCAATTGTTTGTTGAAACCAACCACAATAGTGAACCCAATACAAGAAGAGACAATTCTCCAGGTAGAGGACGGGGGTGTTCCAACAGTTATAGGGGTCGTGGACGTTGAAGACATAATGATACTCAGTGGAGAAATGATCAAGGATCACCTTATCGTCATTAGTATAACTTGAACTCTAAATGTAGAGGTAGAGGTTAAGGACGTGGCATAAAAAGGTATCACAAATCCAATATAAGGTGTTACAAGTGTAATCGATATGTTTATTATGCAAACGAGTGTACCTACAAAGAGGATGATGATAGCACCTAATTCGAGATGGTGAGTCTCCTTCAAAATAATAGAGAACAAAGAACAATAAATGAACAATTTTCTTCTGCATAAATTGGAACTACGATTACAAGAGAATAAATATGATTCTAAATTAACCTACATGCATTAACTAACAAATAAGCAGGAGAAAAGCATGGAAACGTGGCCTAATGGATTACTGGAAATAACTAAACTAAGTGCAGCTAATAATTGACTCTCTCAATGAAAGCACCAATTGATAGCACCTAATTCAAGATGGTGAGTCTCCTTCAAAATAATAGAGAACAAAGAACAATAAATGAACAATTTTCCTGTGCATAAATTGGAACTACGATTACAAGAGAATAAATATGATTCTAAATTAACCTACATGCATTAACTAACAAATAAGCAGGAGAAAAGCATGGAAACGTGGCCTAATGGATTACTGGAAATAACTAAACTAAGTGCAGCTAATAATTGACTCTCTCAATGAAAGCACCAATTGATAGCACCTAATTCAAGATGGTGAGTCTCCTTCAAAATAATAGAGAACAAAGAACAATAAATGAACAATTTTCTTGTGCATAAATTGGAACTACGATTACAAGAGAATAAATATGATTCTAAATTAACCTACATGCATTAACTAACAAATAAGCAGGAGAAAAGCATGGAAACGTGGCCTAATGGATTACTGGAAATAACTAAACTAAGTGCAGCTAATAATTGACTTGTTCCTCAATTCATGCACGTGGGATCACATGCGATAACAGAAACATTTATCTAAAAATGTTTGTATCAGATGATCAGAGGGCCTAATCTGCATAGGGAAGTGACAATGATGAGGGCCATGCTCTCCTAATGCTCACAACAATTGATAACACATTCGATTACCACACTTGGTTCATTGACACATCTTTTACTAACCATATGACCGGGAAGAGATATTTGTTTGCAAATCTTCAAGAAACGTTTATAACAAAAGTCAATTTGAAAAATGGATGACAAAAGTACGTCTCTGATGTTTTCTATATACCAGGAATGAAGACGAAACTGTCAAGTCTTGGTCAGCTACTAGAAAAAAAGGTATGATATGTCCACTCATGATACAAGAAAACTCTCGATTCATGATAAGAAATGTACGCTCATCCTAAGGCCTTCCGGTATGCCCAAGCTCGGGGTTGTGCGACGCCTACGTGGCGTGCGAGCTCTTGGGTGAACACCGCCCCCTAGTGAGAGGTGCTCTCACTTTTGGCCTCGCACGGTGTCCAGACGTTGCACGACGTCTCCATTTTCTACTCTTGGGTGAGGTAAGTGCTTGTACATTATGCATAACTATTTGTACCAAATGTGAGGGGAAGTGAGAGATACCATTTCCAAGGGTGAGGGAAGGAGTGAGGGGTGCTGATGTGGAAGAGAAAAAGTGAGAGTGTGTGTATGGGCACACCGAATGACCTAACAGCCCCTATGCAAAACTGTATGTTCCCAATAAATAATTTTGTTGGTACTTACAGTTGTTTAGTGTAATTATAAACAACGGGTCTAGGCTATGGCACCTACGGAATAGACACATACATTTCCAAATCTTGAAAAGACTTGCTCAAGAAAAGAAAATATTGTGATGTGCTTGCTGAGTATGCAACACCGTTATCAACTATGTGAAGCTTGCGCTCTTGGGAAGCAAAGTAGACTTCCCTTTACTATAGAAAATCAACATGCAACATAGCCACTCAAACTCGTTCACTCCGACGTATGTTGTCTGATAATACCTTCATGTGACACCTGGTTCACTCAATAAAGTACACCCAAATTTTTCATAAAACATCGTACATTTCATTCAAAAGCTCATTACATAAAACTAGTTGTGCAATATACATAACC
Source organism: Cichorium intybus (assembly GCA_023525715.1). NCBI lineage: Eukaryota > Viridiplantae > Streptophyta > Magnoliopsida > Asterales > Asteraceae > Cichorium > Cichorium intybus. Next base: position 134,478,236 of record CM042012.1, read on the forward strand.
ATAGTAACAAGTGTATCAAAAGGGATATATAGTACATATACAAAATATAGTGAGCCCTACATCCAAAATGTCTGTCCACTATCTAGCTACTCTAAGAATCCACTTTCTCCTTACCTTTAGTAGGGTTAGTTGTATAATGTTCAATTGTTACACAAAAATTGGATAAGTATTTATACTTTTTAAGAAATTTTGTATTTTGTTAGTTCTATTATGTTCAATTGGCAAATTTTTTTGTAATAATTCAAGTTCGGTGAAAAAATCATCACCGTAGGTGTAAGAGATATCACCATTTTGTAACCTCTTTTCAAGATTTTTGCAGCTTGCCTCATGTTCATGTTCATCTGTATTCAGTGACTTAAATTTTTCTGCTGTGACTAAGAAACCAAACATGTCTTCATACGTGTATTGTTCAAACATTCTCTCCAATAAACCAATAGCTTGATTAACTAAGTACGAAAAATACTAGGTCCTGAATGATTCTTGAGGTAAAAGTTAATGTATCGGTTTGATGACTCCACGTCACTCTCGTCAAAATGTATTTTTTTAAGAATTCTTATTTTTCATCAGCAAAATCAGATCAATTCCTAAAGCTTCCTAAATCATAAGCTTAAGCTCTATCATAACTCAAAGGCTTTTCAAACTCATGCTCTCGATATTCTTTTAAAAACTCAATAAGTGCTCCCATACTACTCATTGAATCATCAATACGTATAGTTTCATATTGTAGTTGTATGTTAAGGTTATTTACTTTAGGCGATATATGATACCATGCAACCATACCAGTTATAAAGTCAAAACAACCAAGTTCATACTCTGCTAGACAAGTAGCTTCACTTTAGATCTTTATATTTGTTTTTTCATCGACAAGTTTATACAAAGCTTCTACTATTTTGGGAGTTTTGAGTCACAATTGCTTTCACACTTTCGATCCTACTTTGCTGGAAGTTATTATTAGAAACAAAATTTATATTTTTCTTAGATGTAGATTCTTTAAATTGCTGAACAGGTTTAAGATTTTTGATAAAATATTGATTTTTTTTTGTTTTTAGTTGTTTTTTATAAATAATGATTTAAAGGGTTAAAAATTGCAACCAACAGTTACATTGTGTATGTTAAGACTAATTTTCTACAAAAATAACACATAAACATATATTTTTGAAAAATCCTATACCATAACTATAAATCTTTTTCTAAATTCTGAGACCCCGTGCGACCGTACCACCGACACACCCTTAGGACCGCCAGTGCCTCTTTCCATAAGTTGCACATAGATTTGTGTCTTCAAACAATCCTACTGAATATGCTAAAGCTGCTTCATACACTCCCAACCCTGTATGACTTTGGGATCGCAAATGTCTGAAACATACCAACATAACAACATGTTATCAACTAAATTGAATTGAAATCCTAACATAATTCGCTTCTACCCATTTGCAACCATACACATGATTGGAATGGAGTTGAATTCTATTTAGTAATTTCTGCCATGACCAACATGAAAATATGCTTTAAACCTAAAAAATGACGTTTGTTGATCAAAACTCGCAGAATTTGCTAGTACTTGGAAGTTCGCTGCACCAGATAACCAAAATCAAAAAATAGGGACAAAATTGACATTAATTTAAAATAAAATCACAACGCGAAGTGCAACATCCCTGGTGCAAAAAATTCAAGTTTCAAAGTTGAAGTAGGAACATCACATTTTAATAGATACTTATATTTAACATGAGTAGAAACATAAGTAGGAAGAAAATATAGAAATAAATACAATTTCTCTTAAATTAAAACCATGTCAAATTTCAATCGGAAGTCGGAACATCAATTTTCAATCGAAAATACTTTCAACAACCGTTGGGACTGCCTTTGTCGTTTATGCTTGTGATGAAAACTGTCGCTAAGAAATTTATGTGAAGTCCAAACCCTGCAACTGGAACTTCCCGGCAAAATCGAAATCGATTCGATGTTCACCAGGTTCATGCTCCGACCATCTTGCTCTCTTTCATTTCCTCTCACTCCTCTTACACCTTTCTTCTTCAAGCCCTGCACCGCCATCTCTATCCGTCGCACCGCCGTTGTCTCCGCTGCCGCTTCCCTTGCTGTGACCCTTGATGAAACTCACCCTTACGGGCCTTCTTTATCCAAAGGCTACCAACCTTCTGTCGAACCCAAATCACTACAGCAAGACAACGAGGTTTTATTAGATGAAAACCGCTTTATTCGTGTTTTTGACATTTCTGCCATCCGGGTCTCCGCCGATCGCTGCTACGCCCTCGAAAGCCAACTCCGTGGTCATCTCTTGAACTGGCCTCGGATTCGGAACATAGCTAGGGTTCCTGGGGACGAAATTGATGGAGAATTACAGAAGTACTTCAACTCAAATGACGATGAACCCTTACAGTCTTTGAACCGGAGAATTTACGGAAAGGCTGAGGGAGATGGGGAGCCATTGAGTCCAGTCTTATATAGAGATAAGCTCGCAAAAACTTTCAATTCAAGAGGTTACGAAAAATTCAGGAATTTGGCCAAGTTATCGAGACCAAAGAGAAAAACAAAAAAGGAGCCGAATCAAATCAGAGAGCATAAAAGTAACGAATGTTATTTAGTAGAGGTGGTTGTCGATAATCATTTGAGTGACGATGAGAAACGTGAGGATTTGAGTGGGTTACTTGGAGACGCTGCGTACAGCTTAGGAAAATGGAAAGGCTCAACAAGGTTATTGCTTTTAGATGAGCAACATGCATACAAGTCGTTCGATGAAATGCCTGAGGCAATTAAGGTACTCATCTTACCTGATTCTTGAATTATTCATATCTATTTGTTTATATAATTATATCTAAGCTTTTTGTTTTCTTCAGGCATGCTTAACGGGATCACTATTTGAAATTGTGAGATGTAAACTCACTTTATTTTACAGTTATTGGCAAATGAATGAGGTATAATTTACCTTTTTACCCCTTCTCTTTTCCCTATTTTGAGTTACATTTATGCGAATCTTGCAGGTTTTAGAGGCTTTGCTTCCAAAGGGTATAATTGTCCCTTCATCTTTTGAGACTGTGGGCCATATCATCCACTTAAACTTGAGGGATGAACATCTTCCATACAAGAATCTTATAGCAAAAGTTGTTTTGGATAAAAACAAGCCAAAAATACAAACAGTTGTCAACAAAATTGAAGCCATTAATAATGATTTTAGAACCATGCCACTAGAAGTTTTGGCAGGAAATCATTCTCTTGTGACAAAATTAGTAGAAAATGGACTTCAATTTCATGTTGATTTGGCAACAGTGTAAGTTTTCTTTCTGAAAACTGATCACAAAATACATGTCTTAACTTTTGGTAAATAACAATTTTGGTCCCTGAGTTTATCATCTCTTAGGGTTTTGATCCAAAAATGTTTCTTTTTTGCAATTTTGGTCCTTATTACAAGGTTTCGTATTGGTTTTGGTTACTGGATCGTTAATCTAACTACTCGGTTGTTAATTATTTTGAAATTACCATTTTGCCCTTGGACCAAAACTGAAAAAAGCAGTATGCCACTGGGACCAAATTTGTAAAACTCTCTTATTTTTCAATTAAAGGTTATAATGTTTAGAGTACATTACAAAAATGGTCCCTGTGCTTTTTGAATTTTACCACTTCAAAATTGAAACTTTTTTTCATTTTTGGTCCTTATTTCAAGGTTCAAGGAATGAAAATCAATATGAAACCGTAAAATAAGGACCATAACCGAAAAAGGTTTCGATTTTGGACTAAACACCGTGAAAATCAGAAAGTACAATGGCCGATTTTGTAACTTACTCTTACATTTAAATTCATAATCCTTTTGTCTACATTGTAAATTCAATAATTTGTTAAATCTTTTTTCAAACATCAATTATCCAAACAACATTTTATCAAGACAAACATTGACCATCATTGACTTTGACTTTTCAACTCTATGCAGGTACTGGAGCTCGAAGCTGGCAACAGAAAGGCAAAGACTATTGAATTGTTTTACACGGAGTGATGTTGTTTGTATGTTTTTTCTTTTCTTGATATTACAATTAAAATATTTTTGTTTTTTGTTGAAAAAGATTATAATATTTGTTTGTATTGTGGTGAATCTGATAGTTTCCGGAAACAGGTGATGTTTTTTCTGGAGTTGGTCCTTTGGCTATATCTGCAGCCAAAAAAGTCAAACATGTCTATGCAAATGATTTAAATCCTCATGCCATTGATTATCTTGAAAGAAATTGCGTACTCAACAAATTAGAAAGAAAGATTGAGGTTTGACTTTTAACTTGATCTTTTATTTTTTGACTCAAGTTTTGATTAATGAAACAAGTTTATTATATAATACCATTATTAAGAATTTATGGATAAAATTGAAGGTATTTAACATGGATGGAAGAAGATTCATTGATGCTATCTTCAAAAGTCATAGTACCCGACCAATCACACAAGTAGTCATGAATCTTCCAAAAGATGCAGCCGAATATCTTGGTATTTAAACTCTTTATTATTCCTTTTTTTCATTTCTATTTAGTGTTAAATGCAAGAAATAGCAACCTACTTTTATTGATTTGTTTATCATTGCATCCTATAATAGGATAGATTTATAGAAAGAAACTAGGGGGACCAAAACTGTAATTTTAAAGAAAAAACGGGGGACCAAAACTTTTTTTTTAATCAATTTTGCAAACAAACAATTTTAAAGAAAAAACGGGGGACCAAAACTGTAATTATCCTAACTTAAAAACTAGATGGACTAAAACTGTAATTAATACAAATTAAAAAACTACAGGGACCAAAACTGAAATTATTGAAATAGAAAAGTATGAGGACCAAAACTGTAGTTAAAGAAAATTAAAAAAATACAGGGACAAAAAATGTAATTATCATACATTAAAAACTATAAGGACCAAAAGTGAAACTAATACAAATTAAAGTCTATAGGGACTAAAACTGTAATTATACAAATTAAAACTACAGGGATCAAAACTGTAATAATGCTAAACTGGCAACAAAAACTATAAGGACCAAAACTGTAATTAATACAACTTAAAAACTATAGGGACTAAAACTGTAATTACACAAATTAAAACTACAGGGATCAAAACTGTAATAATGCTAAACCAGCAACAATTGTATATAATGTATAATGAAAGTAGGATGGTATTATACACATAAATGGAAGTACATTGCTATTTCTTGAATTTTGATATTACACACATTTTACACGAGTCTTTTTTTAATCTTTTAATATTCGGGTTTTTCATTCTTTTTGCTGATTTGAATTTGGCAGATGCATTTAAGGGAATATTTAGAGATACCGAGATGAATAAAGAGTTAACATTGCCAAAAATTCATGTCTACGGATTCTCAAAAGCTGAAGATCCAGAGTTTGACTTCCATGAGGTTTGACTTTTTAATTTTGACTCCTTACTTTCACAATTTTATCAATTTGGCCAACTTAATTTTCTATTATACTCTTTGACAGTATAAAAAGACCATTTTTCTCGGTTATGATATGTAGGGAAAATTACATAAAAACATAATGTGCTTTCACAATTTACACTAAAAGTCTAAAACTAACTATTTTTTTATGGACTTTAATGTTTTGTTTTTATTGGTGGTGTTAAATATAGAGAATAAGAATTGCATTATCTGAAGTGGCATTTGAAGTAAAAATGCATAAAGTACGTCTTGTGGCCCCCGGAAAATGGATGCTGTGTGCATCATTTGTTCTCCCTGAGCGAGTTGCGTTTGCGGATCGGGTCTCAGAAATTTAATTTGATTCTACTTTTTAAAAAGTGAGTAAGTTGTAGATTGGAATTTTGTGGGCATAATTGTACTTGGACTTTGTTGATTTTTATTAGGGTTAAATGTGAGAAAGAATAATGTACTTTTGTTTATTAGTGTATTCTAGCATCATATTTTTATTTTTCGTATCGCGATATTGTATTTTTTTTTTCTTATTAAATCATTGTAGTGAAAGATGTATCCAGTTAAGAGGACGTATACTTTGAGATATTAATATACTTTGAAAAACCTACAAAGTTATAGCAGTGTAAATTGTTTTTATATTTGTAAGACATTGCTAGAATTAAGATAGAATTTTCAGTTATTAAACAAATCAATGAAAGCATGTTATTTCTTGCATCTTACCATTTCTATTATTCCACATATCTAAACACATAAATTTAATCCGATTCTTCAGTTAGGGATGAGCGTGGTCTAAAAACCGGATTGAACCAGACTGAAACCAAATTAGACCAAAACGGAATTAGGTTTTTTTTTTAAAACTGAAAACCGAACCAAATATGTGTATTCGGTTTGCTTATGTCGGTTTTCTGTTCGGTTTGATTTTTCATGATCAAGAGTAGTGTTAGGGGTAACATGGTCCGGTCCCGAACAACACTTAAACCGAATTAACATTTTTTAAAAACCGAAGCGAATATATATATATATATATATATATATATATATATATATATATATATATATATATATATATATATATATATATATATATATATATATATATATATATATATATATATATATATATATATATATATATATATATATATATATATATTCGGTCCAGTTTCGGTCGATTTTCGGTTCGGTTCGGTTTTTCCGGTTCATATGCTCATCCCTAATTCTTTTATCATACAAGTTATGTTATTTTTGTCTACCATCAAAATCAAATTTGTTGTCTTATTATGTCACGTTGGAAATAATAAAAAATTTAATCAACAAACTTATATGAGTTTTATGTAAAATGTAACAATTTCAAGCTTGGATGGCATCTGACAAGGTATAATATTGGCTGCTTATTTATTAAATTTGTACCGTATAAGGCGAAGTTTGATCTTGTATATGCTGATCAAATAATTTATATATATAAGGTTATTAACAAAAATGATCAACGTTGTCTTTACTGTTAAAAACTCATTGCATGTATGGGTTTCCACCGCACCACAGCTCACTTTGCATCTTATACTTGTACTGTATAACTTCATGAAAATTAAAAAATGATGAAAATGAGAGATGACTATTTCAGGATGCAAGGGGAGGTGTAAGGAAGTAACTAAGTTCAGAGATGCTCGGAAAAAAGTGAAAAGTGTGGGGTGACCACAGCCCAAAAATGACCAACTATTTAAATTTTTTGAAAACTAATCATTTGATAAAAAATGACCCATTCCGAAAGGAAATCGAGTCGGTACCTATTTGTGTCGTCCCCTATTATATAAATGTGACGTACTTCAAATCAGAACGTCGTTTCGGATTGTTTTGAAAACTCTTAAACGAAATCTTCAATCTAAATTTTCTTGGTTTTTTCGAAGATAGGCATGGATTCGGCAAACCCGGTTAGTGTCATGTTAATTTCCGTACGAAATTAAACCCAAAATATCTAAAATTGCCGCCCATAATGCAATGAACATTTCGTGAACGTTTTACATTTGAAGGCATGAATTCGTATTTGTTCATCATTTTGTTATTAGATTCTTTACTACATCGTTCAGTATGTACATAGCTTAAACAACTAAAGTAACCCACAAAACGTGTCCGGAGTAGAAACCTTATTCTGAATGCAAAGACCTTTCCAGAATATGAAGAACAGTCCAAAATCTATTGCTTTTATTATTGTTAAGTATTCTATTTTTGACATAAGTATGAGTGGGTTTCATACCATTAAATTTGCCGAATCAAACCCCATATCTGAAGCAATGTTCTGAATCAGTTTGAATGTGCACTCTATCAATTTGTGTGAGTGTTGCTTAAACAAGTGGGATTTACACATTAAGAGATAAAGGCGCACCTAATGGATCTTTCAAAAATAGAGTCGTTTAAGTAAGTGATCCTCCTAAATATATGTATTATATTTACATTTTATAATACTAAATAACCTATATTTGTTATTTGTAGAGACAAACACCGGTTGTAGAAATAGAAAGAAATCTATATCCACCAAAGGAAAATGTGAAAATAAGAAGAAAATCATAGAAGTGTTAAAACTAAAATTAGAAGCATATAGAACTTTCAAGGATGAGAGTGGGTCTATCCTTAATAAAGCTATTCTTCAGACTAGTGTATGATTATTTTTTACATCGATAACTTCATGAACTAGTAAACGTTTTACAAAGTTAATCGTCTTTTGTCATTAGGTTAAACTTGAAAAGTTTGCATAGCGCTTAAAGAGCCATTATGGTATACTTGGAGGGCTAAAGTTGAAAAAAAGGGAATTCTTGCATGCAACACATGGGCAATGAGCTGCAACCTTCATGAGTCTTTGTGGAATCCAAGATTGTCTCTCCAAAAGAGCCCTTGTGGAGAGAGGGGAGACTCCAATATATATACACACTTATAAGACAGTGTCGCACCAATGTGGGATACATTAACACTCCCCCTCAGAGACATATGCTCGATGAGGTTATAGGGGTACGAGACGCCGACTCTGATACCATGTAAGATATATGTGGAGTCCAAGATTGTCTCTCCAAAAGAGCCCTTGTGGAGAGAGGAGAGACTCCAACATATATACACACTTATAAGACAATGTCGCACTAATATGAGATACATTAACAAAAACAACCCATTTGTTTAATGTAAAGAAAACAACATTCCAAAATCCATGGTAATAAAATCCAAAGTGATAAACATATGACAGCGGATGTAACGCCCAGTTTCAACACAGAGTATACCCAGAAAAATTTTCGTATTTATAACATAAATAGCATAATTGGTTACTCTTGTGCTCTGGAATCTACAAGAAGTTACCATCGAGAATCGTCCCACGATTCGAGCCGGGCGCTACAACTGCTAACCTGCACACAATATAACACACACACGTAAGCTACAAAGCTTAGTGAGTAACAAAACAACGGCATGAGTAACTTATTTAAATATAATACGTCACCCAACTCGTGGATGTAGTTATTCTGTGCAACAACTCATAAGTACTGGTTAATATAAACATATCAAACCAGTTATACTTCATTATTAATAACTACAAGTATTCTCTCTGTAGTTACACTGGTATCTACTGATACCTAAGCTACTAATAAGCAAACACGGTGTAATACAAGTAATACGAGTATACACCTAACCGACAACTTAGTACCACTACACGGTATTTCATCACACTGATTTCCAACATGAAATCATCTATTCTACTACCTTTCTGATCACAAACCACAAGGGTTTTATATCTATCTTCTCTTCAACTCTTATGATTTCAAATCACTAAGAGTCACCACTACCCTTATTGTAATATGAGCACAATAGCTTTAATCACATATGTTAGGCAATTAAGCCCCATCTCTTAGCCACATAGGCCGATATATATTTCACAAAGGTTCTTACCATATGTTAGGTTGTTAAACCCAACCGCATAGCCGCATGGCTGTTATGAATCACAAGGGTTCCTGCAATATGTCGGGTAATTAAACCCAACCGCGTAGCCAAAAAGGCTATTATGAATCACCAAGGTTTCTGCAATATATCGGGTAATTAAACCCAACTGCTTAGCCATAAAGGCTATTATATTTGGACACTGAGTCCAATCTCCTAGCCACAGAGGCCGTATATTTGGATATCAAATCCAATCTCCTAGCCACAGAGTCCGTATATTTGGATATCAAATCCAATCTCCTAGCCACAGAGGCCGTATATTTGGATATCAAATCCAATCTCCTAGCCATAGAGGCCGTATATTTGGATATCAAATCCAATCTCCTAGCCACAGAGGCCGTATATTTGGACTGTAAGGTACTCGTACCCAATAGTCCCTGCATACCTGTAATAATCACAAGTATCGTATACATACTACATATATTTCACCATATATATTCATTTTGTATACTTCTCTACGGTTGCTAGATACCCTTTTTTGCAAACCATTAACATCCTGGTTGTACCTATTCACAAAGTACTCATCTAGTGATATATGAACTTTACTTCAGATACATACGAGATTCTCAACTCAATGTCGGTTACTTCACATTGTAACCACAAACTTCTAACACATATCATCACATAGGCTTCTCTATGTGTCTACATAGTTTACATGTAATCTACCACATGTATCATCTTGTATATAACTACAAAACTCACCTGTAATAACAAGTTATTTCTGATACTTGATACACCCAGATTACATAGTATTCATACATAGTAATCTTTACATACTTATGAATCAATCTAGCATTATTACACACATAACATGTTACATCTAACATGTAGGTAGAGTTACTCACCTGGATATAGTAGCTTTACCCCGTTCCAAATGGTACAATTGATAGGCCAAGGTGTCTTCTCACCACTACAACACCTCTTGAATGCAAAGTGTCACACTTTACATCAAATATTCAAGCTCCTCAGCTCCAATTTGATCCATGGAGTCTCTTGGGGTTTTCTAGGGTTTTAGAGAGGTTTTTGATCGAAAATCATCCAAGCAAATGGCTGAAATCGCAATTAAAAGGAGGTGGGGTCGGCACGAAACCCGACCCGAGTCCTTGTGCAGCACGACCCTAGTTCTCGAATCCGACCAGGGTTGACTCTGTTGCTGCGTTGCTGAATTCTGCGGCTGAAAACCCGACCCGGGTTGTCTAACACGACCCGGGTTAGTCCAAATTTGTTTCAAACATTGTTTTAAGTCTTCCAACTCGATCCGGTTTAATTTACATGACCAGGTTACCCGTTTTAGCATTTTTCGCACGAAAACTCTATTTTAAATGTATTCGAACTATCCAAACACCTATAATATTATTTTATATCAAAATCACTTCACGATTAAGATAAAATTACTTACAGATAATAACATGGTGTTACAGCGGAAGTTTGAAATCATGATCATATCGGATGTGAATACAGTCAAGCTGCGTCCTTCCCTTTATCTGAAGAAGTACCTAAAAATATTTAATTTGAGAGAGAGTAAACACAAAGCTTAGTGATTTCCCTAAAATATCACATGTTCCACCACATAACAATCATACCACATAATGGCTATCGGACCACTTCCGATCCGCCAGGATCGCGAGCCAACCCCGTTCTGCCAACATGAGAGGACTCTCGGGTCGACCCCGATCTGTCCGACTCACATGCACACCCCGTTCTGCCACACCTTACACGGTCATAAGAATGAACCATACGACTAAACAATCAACAAGCAAGACTACACTAGTGTAAGCACACGTCCTACCCTAACGGGTCTTAGGCTACCTACGTATGCAATGTCACACATAGTATAGTGAGAAGACTCACATGAATCGTGAAACTGAACCACACACGCAACTCGCTCCTTGAACAGCCGACAACACGAATCCCTTAAATCACCATTAGGCATAACTTAGTGACCCAAACCAATAAAATGTCAATCATTTAATCCGCATCTTAAATCCATCAAAGTTTGACTAAAAGTCAAACAAGTGAAAAAGTCAATGGTCGGTGGTTCACTTTTATGTATGTATGTATGTCTATGTGTCTATGTGTGTGTGTGTGTGTGTATATATATATATATATATATATATATATATATATATATATATATATATACTGGAATCATGTATAAATAGGTTGGCAAAATGGCAAATCGGGCAATCATGTTGAATTTTTAGCTGAAACGACACGACATGACAATTTTCATATAACACGAACACGAAATGGCGTCGTGTTTTAGTTTACTAACACAAAGACGAACCAATTAAAATATGATAAAAATGACCAATAAGTTAAACGCGGAAAAGATAAATTAAAATATACATTTAATTTATTTAATTCATAATTAATCATAGAAAGCACGATAAACACGACAAGCACATGTTAATATCGTCTAGAATTTTGAATACGAACATGACATGATGTTAGATGCATTTTATGCATCTTTTCTAGGCCGTTTTTATCCTTGTTTTGTTTACTTTTGTAGTTTTTTCATGCATAGTCATTTAAATTCCGGGAACAATGATACTTCATAAGCTTGTGTTTAATTTCAGGAAAAGGTGGGCATTTGGTGTGGAATCGGGGAGGCTTGGATGTCTTGGAGCAGCTATGGAGCATTGGAAGTGAAGATAGAAGCATATTGGAGCCTAAAACACAAAGAAATGAAGAGCACGGGTCGTGTAACCCTTACACGGGTCGTGTAAAGCTACAAAAGTGCCAAAATCCATACCGAAGGCTACACGGGCCGTGTCCCACTTTACACAGGCCGTGCTGTGCCCAGTTCTGGAATTATTTGAAGAACACGACCCGTGTTACTTTTACACGGGACATGTAATCCTGAAAAACTGTTTCTATGACAGTTTTGTGCACGGTTTTAAGCCTACTTTTGGGTGGTTTTTAGATATACTTCATTTCTAAGAAAGAGAGGACGATTTTGGAGAAGACACACACTTCAATTACATTTGGAGAACATTAAATCTTGGTTTAAATCTTGTTTTGTAAGTACATTTGACATATTTCTTGCTACTTGGTTTGTAGAGTTCTAGTCCAAGCATGTGTGGCTAGAACTCTAAGTTTTCTGATTCCGTTTAAACATGTGATTTAGGTTAATTAATCATTAGGCTATGTGTTTGTTCTAATGTTTATCTAGTTGTTCAAGTTTGAACCGAATGTTTTAATAGATTCTTATGTCAATTTCAACTTGGCCATTTGAATTGTTGTTTGAATCTTTTTTGCAAGTTTAACCATGAAATCCGTAATTGTTTCATGGGGAAATGTTAGTAGCATCATCATTGTCGTTGTTTTGCATCAAAATTAATGTCAATGTAACTTGAATAACATGTTTTTACGCTTCCGAGCATTTGAGAAGTATTGAATGTTAAATGGTTTGTTCTTTTGGTTCCTTAAGCGTTTTTCTAGTCATATCCCGAGAGCTTATTTGATTTATGAATTGGAAAAATAGTTTTATCTCAAAGAGCTTGTTTTGAGTAAAATAAATAAATGAACTTAAGGTATTTGAACTTGTTAATACCTTATAAACCATTTTCAGATGAACTTGGTTCAACTTATAGTCTAAATTAAGAATCCTATCAAACATGTGGGAACGGGATCAGAACTCTATCTTATTGTGTATTTGCATATTTTAATTTATTCGTATGATAAATTTGATTAGTTTTACAACTAGCGACTTCAAAACCCCCTTTTTAAATATAGTGTACCTTACTTGAGAATTTGGCAAATCTTTAGTCTCATGTCCCTGTGGACCGAACCTGCTTACCCAATACTATCATTATAGTAATTTGAGCAGTGAACTAACACTTGATTTTATTTATTTAATATCTCAAATTATTTGTTGAGTTTGACGCTTCAACACACGACATGATGTCGTGTGTTTTACACTTGAACTTGACACAACACAAATACAAATTCAAAATTTAATTTCGTTTCTTGTTGTGTCTTTTTATTATACTGTGACTTAAATTATCATCCCTGCATATAAATAAAAAATAAGTAAAAATGTTAAGCGGATGTAATTGTTTCGCCTGAATATCTAAATAATTATAAAATAAAAAACAGAAATCGTATATTCGCATTTATGATTCCTCATTATTCAAAATAAACTGACTTAACGTTTGCTATTAATATATTAGTTTACTAGTTGTAAAACCCGTGTATTACACGGGATGATACAAAAAATTATTAATTAAGAATATTTAAACATCAATAATTTTACATAAAAATTTGTTTGTGTGTCGTGACATCTTTCTTTTGATTTTTACTATTACGACTTTGTATTTTGAGAAATATAATTGATTATGAGAATGTTACCGGTACTAAAATCAAATCAACTATTATGATTGGAATCGTTCTTCAAAATATTATGACGTCAATTGTCTTCCAAATCATTCTACACATTAAAAAATAATATGATATTAAAAAACAATTAATTTTGAAATTGAATGATAACAATTAATTTTGAAATTGAATGATAATTAAACCGATCATTAATGAGTTAGAAACGTTTCAAAGTAATTAGTTTTTTTAAGAAGTTTAAAATTATGAGAAAATGACATGTGTCAAAATGAATGTGGTGATGACATGTGGCTTTGAGTTACTTATTTATTAGGATATGATTATCAAGATGGAAATTCTAAACAAAATTGTTTATGCATCTTGTCGAAAAAGAAAATTATATCACGCCTTGAATATATTAGGAGTTGGAAAGATAAGTAGGCCTTTCGTACAATTCCTCCAGAATATTCGTTGCTTTCCTCGACTTCTTCACCGGGTCAACGTCATGGCATCACTTGGTAGGCTCCTTTTCACAATTCACAAATTCGGTTTGGAAACAACTAAATGCTTGAGTTATCATGATGCACGATATATGTTTGAGTTAGACAAACCTCTTTTTGTATAAAGTTACATAATTTACAATATTTGATAACGATAGAACCATAAAATCAGGTTTATAAAAAAAAAAAAGTATGATTGCTACATCCTTGGGTAGAGGTTCACATGAAAACTGGATCATTGATATGGATCCGATCCGTTCCGATGTGAAAGTCGGTTTTGAACAAACCGAATTGGATCAGATCACACCATATTCAAATCCTAGAGACGAAATCGGATCGTATACCTGATTGAAATCCTATCTAAAAAACCGATTAAGCTGGATGGGATTCAGATTAAGTCAACATTGGATTTTGACCGGATCCGGACCAGATTTTTTATGACAAAACTTTGTGAGATTTCGCCATAAATGTCATTTAACAGGTTTTCACCATCTAGTCGGTTACCATGCCAATGAATTGGCTTGTTAGCCGGCATGGCTTGACATGTCAGCATAGCGAGTAAGATTTTGCCATAAATGTCATTTAATAGGTTTTCCACAATCCAGACGGTTACCATGCCACTGACTTGGTTTGTCATGGCAGCATAGTGACTTCAACTAATAAATTAAAGCAATTTAGAGGAAAAGGAGACTTATGAGATTGAACTCACCACCTCTTACACATGAGACCAATACCTTAACCACTTAGGTTATAGCTATTTGGATTTTAATGTTGCACGCCTTTTATATATATATATATATATATATATATATATATATATATATATATATATATATATATATATATATATATATATATATATATATATATATATATATAAAAGGAACTCCAAGAAAACGTCATTTTTGTCTTCTGCAACTTGAAACCTACATGATGAAACCCAACTTGATAGGTATTGCCATCAATGAGAAATAAACAAAGACGAAATCGAATCCAAATGTAAAAATTAGAGTTGACAATCCATCTAAATCCGTCAACACAACCTAATAATCAGCAGGTTGGGTTGAGTTTTACAACTCATTTAATTAAACAAGGTAACCCGTCTAACCCGTTTAATTAAATCGGTTGGGATATGGTTGAAAATTTCAACATGATTTCAACCTGTTTAAGACTTTTAATATTTTTTATTTATATTTAATAATACTACTATATAATTAATATTTTAATAATTTAAAGCTTTGAAATAATATACCTAATACAACTGCATAATAGTTAAAAGTTTTAGAAGTTTCTCAGGGTCAGATGGGAGTTTTCTTAGTTTCTAAAATGACATTTTACATTCTGAAATAACAATATTATCTTTTGTAAACACTTGATTTGTGTTTGTGTTATGTTTTATTGTTTTCAAACTTGAACAATTATTAGAGTTTTTCAACTTTATGTAGTTTTTTTTACGGATTATTGGATTTTTATATTTTTCTTTTTGAAATTTAAATAGGTCAACCCTAATTCAACTCGTTTATTAAACATATTGGGTTGGAAAAAATATAAACATATCAACCCAATTTCAACCCATACAATAAAAATGTTGATTTGGATTGTTAATTCTTCACCCGTTTACTTAAATAGGTTGGGATAGGTTGAAATTTTCACCCCGTTTAATTATAAAGGTCATTCTGAAAATGATTTAACCTAAACCGATTGCCGCCCCTAATAACAATGAGGAAGATGATGATAGAGCTCGAATATGAAACAAAACCCTTCATACACGTCTCTTTCCTCATGTCGATGCCTTCTCAGCGCAACCCCCTCTGCAATCTCGACTACTAATATACCTTGATTACCTATTGCACCACATACCATTTTCACCAATTTCTCCTTTGACCCGATCGCAAAAACCCATGACAAGTGTTTTCCGGCGACTGATATGAGTATGTTGGGTATGTTGATGAAGACGAACACATATGAAGATGGGGAGGTGGTAATCGATTAGGGTCTAATTAGGGGATGAGGTTGGGGGTTGAGGTTTATTTGTTTATTTCATTTTAATTAAACTATTAAGAAAAATAGTTATTTTATATTCACTTAAAATAAATTGAAACTATATAACTCACCTACATAACAATGTTAATAGTTGTGTTTACTGTGTGAGTTTTGACAAACTATAAGGACGTGATTATATGATTTTGTCTAATCTTTATGTTAAAATTAGTTAAAAATATATATTGTGCACTTTTTTATATCAAATAGTGACAAACCAATCAAAACAAGGTGGTGACGGAACGTAGTTTTCAAGTCAAAATCTTATCCGACCCGAATAAATTGCCTTAAACCCCTCTTTTTTTTATTATTATTAAAACCCCCAAAACATCACCGATACATCCGCACATTCTCAATTCAACCTTCTGTCAACGATCCATAGCCCTAATTCCCCGCATCGAAATTATGCAACCCCAGAAAACCCTACCGGAATCTGACTTACCATCTCTCGCCGCCATCAAAGTCAAGTCATCATCCCCTCGTTTCCGTCCTACGAATCCTTCCGCCACAGAAACCCCCACCGCCGGCGCGCAGCGCAAGATAGGCATCGCCGTCGATCTTAGTGACGAGAGCGCCTTTGCTGTGAAGTGGGCTGTTCACCAGTATCTCCGCCCCGGTGACGCCGTGATCCTCATCCACGTCCGTCCTACTTCCGTCCTTTACGGCGCTGATTGGGGCTCTGTTGATCTTTCCATCGTCGACACCGACAATGAGGAATCACAGCGGAAGCTCGAAGATGATTTCGATGCTTTCACTACTACGAAATCCGCTGCCCTAGCGCAACCTCTAGTCGACGCGCACATACCTTACAAGATCCATATCGTCAAAGACCATGATATGAAGGAGAGGCTGTGTTTGGAAGTCGAGAGGCTAGGGTTATGTGCTGTTATCATGGGAAGCCGAGGATTCGGTGCTACGAAACGCGGAAGCGATGGAAGGCTCGGGAGTGTTAGCGATTACTGTGTGCGTCACTGTGTGTGCCCCGTGGTAGTTGTGAGATATCCCGATGAGAAAGATCCCTCTGCCGCTGAGCCGATTGTTTCGGTGGCAAGAGCCGACGATGAAGAAGACGATCCTGAATTCCATGATGCAACCGATGAACGAAAATGTTAGTCCCCCGTTTACCTTCTCTCGTTACAAATTACACTCACTGATGTTCCTACTGTTAACTTTAGTAAAATCGCGAAATAATCATCTATAAAAGCTCGTGAATTAGAATCTGTAGGCAATTTTCATCCATTAATCTTTTACAATCTTGTTTATGGCAGAAACGTAGATGGATTGGTCTCTGTTTGAATCTTTCATTTAGTGGTAAGAACAAATTTACGATTAATCCATCTATGTACAAGATCTAATGGGTATATTACTATATTAGTTTACGAACTTAAAAGCTGCATTAAGCAAACGGGAAACCCCATTATCTTGGTTTGAAGATTGCTGAATAATATAATTGGGTTTTTGCAAATATGCAGGATGACCGGAAGGCATTGCAGTGTGCAAAGTCGAGGTGGGATTTAGTCATTTTTTAGTGTTTGGATTTGAATATGTGTTGAAGTAGAAACTCATGCTAGTTTTTTTATAATGAGTATGTTGTGTCTACAAGTTATGTAACTGGATTTATGTGACATAATTGATAATACTCGAATGTGATATAACTATGTCTTTGAGTATGTACTCATTATTTGGATGCTTCGGTTGCAATTGTTGCTAATTTTGAAATTTAGAATATTTGCTATTGAAATGCTCTTTGGTAGCCATAGAAAGAGAACTTATTCGAGGCAATTGCTTTTTTAATTGTGGCCTTGTGGGCTATGCTTAACATGTATAAACATTCTTGAATTGTTTTCATGAATATTTATTGAATTGTTTTCATGAATATTTATCGTGTTGTATACGATTGCAAAAACTAATGATATAGTTATGGTTTTATATGTATTTATGATATGTTTCTGTTTTAGTATTCTTTTTATTTTTGCTGTTTGATTTGTTTGTGGTAAAAATAACCGAATTATAAGTGTTGCTTCGAAAATAATCCGCAAAACGTAAGTTGTCGGATTTTAGTTTAGACTTTGGTCTTTTTGGTTGTGTTTTCTTTTTATTTAATTTAACCTTTTCAATTGTGATGTTGATCGTTAATGGGCTTAAACATTATTTCGTTTGGTATCTAGAAGATATAAAAGGACCGACTTAAGTGTTGTTTGTTTTTTAAGATGTAAAAGATTTGTAGTTTGCAGACCAGAAGAAGAGTTGAATCAAACGTTTGCAGTCTGCAAGAAGAAAATTGTTTGTTTTTAAAATCTGCACTGTTAAAATAAACCGAATAAATTAAAACAAACTAAAATAAATTGAAAATAATACAACTGGTTTTTGTAATCTTAAAAGAGTTTTTCTAACATTGAAAATATGAACAAATTTGATGAAAAAAAAATCAGCAAAGACATTCTTGAATATATGAATAAATCTGATGCTATAATAAAATCAGCAAACATATTCTTGAATATATTATCAAATATGATGCAAAAAAAAAAAACACTAAACACATTTCTTGAATATAGGAACAAATCTGATGTAAAAAAAAAAAAAAAAAAAAAAAAAAATCAGCAAACATATTTCTTGATCATAGGAACAAATCGGATGCAAAAAAAATTCACCAAACATATTTCTTGAACACAGAAACAAATCTGATGCAAATAATTCAACAAACACATTTCTTAAACATAGGAACAAATAGGATCCAACAATAAAGCTAGAAAACTATTTCATCAGCAAAAATCGGTACTCTAAATACAGAAACCAGAACCCTAAATACAGAAATCGGAACCCTAGAATGCACAATTTGGTTACCTGTTGTTGAGAAAGAGATATCGGTGTTGTAGAGTAGCCGATTGGAAAGAGAATGAGAGAAGGAAGTCGGTGAAGCAGAGTAGCCGATTGGAAGGAGTACTAGCGGCAGTGGAGCAGCAGTCGGCGTAGCAGTAGCCGACAGAGTAACAGCCGGCGGAGCAGCAACGATGGAATACCTTTGTTTGACGATGCAAGGATGAGGAGAGGAGAATAAAGAAACCGGTTGGAGGGAAGTCAAACTCGATTACATGAGAAGATGAGAGGCGTCGTTTTTTTTAGGTTAAAAAGTATTTCTTTTTTACTAGAAGACCTTTTGACGATGCAAGGATGAGGAGAGGAGAAGAAAGAAACCGGTTGGAGGGAAGTCAAACTCGATTACATGAGAAGATGAGAGGCGTCGTTTTTTTTAGGTTAAAAAGTATTTCTTTTTTACTAGAAGACCTTTGAAGACGTTGGTCCATATCTGTCCCAAAAAGATGACGTGCAGACCTTTTAAGGTCTGCGGTCTTCTAAAAAACAAACGTTCTACGCAGGTCCATGTCTGCATGGCGCAGACAAAAGTGATCAAGAAGAACTGCAAGGAAAAAACAAACAGTACCTTAAAGACTTAGATTGCTCCTTTTGTTTTTGTTTTAATTACTATTATTTTTAGTTTTCTAGGGCCCAACACCCAGCAACGATCTGGTCGTCATTTCTAGGAAATCGTTGGAAAACTTAAAAAATAGTAACAACTAATCTAATACACGGCAAAGTGATGGAAACTATCATACCATGTATATTAATTCATATAAATTTTTTTAGTGTTACAATTATCCAAATACTAAAATATTACAAATCAAAATGTAGCTAGTGTGATAGAGTCCCATGTGTGGAGCATGATCATCATGCTTAGCATAAAGCATGTGCTAAGTAAATAGATTATGTCATGTTCTGGTATGTGTGAATTTTGAGAATGGCGACTTCTCACGAGTCAATGACATCATGAATGTAATAAAACTTACGTTGAATGTATCAAGACCTTTTAGTCACTCTCTACTCATTCACTATCATTATAACATTGTGATTGTTGCAATATATCTCAATAGGTCTTTCAATGCTCGATACCTAGTTTAACAATAAAAGTCCTTATCCAAACTGCATCTTGAGCTGCATTTGATACGAGATATACTTCAAACTCTATTGTAATTTGCGTAATAGTGCTTTGCTTTGAGCGAAACCAATTTACTGCTTCACTATTCATGATAAACACATAGCCGGACTGAGATTGAGAATCATCTCAGTTTATTTGGAAACTTGCATCAATATAGTAATTTACACGGAGCTCGTCCTCCAAACCTTCGTAAACCAATAATACTTCTTCAACCATTCGTAAGTACTTTCTAATGTTCTTTACAACAATCCAGTGATGTACTCAAATTTTATTAATATATGCTTTTCTTGCATAGGGCATACAAGACATCCGTTTTACTACATAACATAACATGCATGATGAATTATAATACGAAAGCATAAAGGATGTCATTCATGCATCCCACCTCATCATGTGGTAGGACCCTGAGGCTTCCTTAGAAAAATGTGATGTTGCATTGGCAAGTTTCCACACTTGGAATCTTGCATATTAAAACGTTTCAAAATATTGTCAATGCATATAAGTTGATTGAGACAGATAAGCCACATATAATTATCCTTACATATATTGATTCCTAGGTTATACAGTGCATCTCCTAAATCTTTCATTCCAAAGAACATTCCAAGCAAAAACTTTACACCCTATAATGTTGGAATGTCGTTATCTATGAGAAGTATTTCACCTACATTCAAGATCAAGAAAGTATTAACGCTCATACTAGCTCTAACATAAACATATGGGTCATCTTGAATTTGAATAAAATTAAACTCTTTTGATTTTCTTGTCAAATCAAAGATTTCAATGCCTAGATGCTTGTTTCAAACATTTCATCTCTAAAGTATTCACATTTTATTAAGATGTTTTGTATTCAAACGCCTCTGGTTGTTCCGTATAAACATCCTCGCCAAGCTGACCATTCCATGAGGTGGTTATGGCATCCATTTGAATCTCATAGTCATGCATGCATCTATGGAAACCGGGATCATGATAGCCTTAATTCTTACGATTGGAAAAAGGTTTCCTTATATTCTATACCGTGATTTTATGCGTACCCCTTCACCACAAGTCAATCCGTAAAGATTTATACATTACCGTACATGACAATCTTGAAAACCCATTTGCATCCAACAAGCTTGCTGTTGGGTAGAGGACTCATCAGCTTCCAAAATGTTGGTTATTCTGCGTTGATTGAATCTAAACATGCATGGCTTCTAGCCATCTATGAGATCTGGGTTTAATATAGCATCCCCGGTAGTTAACGGACTCACATGGATCCCTATTTCAAGAAATCCATATCTATTGGGCTGTTAAACAACTCCACCAGATCTGTGAATGCTTTGTATTTCTTGTGCTGCCTTTACAAATATTTGTTGGGGGCTTATCACGTCATTCATGTAACGCCCCATTTTTCACACACCTTATATAGTGTAATATTTTATAAAACTTACTATGGAAAAATCTCATATTTCAAAAAACTTATTTTGTTTATGACGTTAAGTCATATTTTAAAACATTATGTGACAAATGTCAACTTTTAAAAACTTTTCTCATGACATAAAGTCATGTCTTAAAATTTCGGTCCCAATAAAAATATTGAAGTTTTAAGAATATTTAAACCACTTCGGGGGTTACAACTTCATACCAAATTAAACCATAGAAAGCAAGTTAGGATTACAAACCATTATATGAGCCAGAATTCGCTCCATCGAAAATCTCAATCTCCTCGAGTCATCTACTTGCTTCTATCTCTCATGCCTAGAACCTGTGATACATGACATAAAACAAAATACGTAAGACGAAAACGTCTCATGAGCTACATGATTTTTAGACTCAAAACATTATTGAAATATTTTCATAATCAGTATCATATATTTGACATATTTCTTTTCAAAATCCTTTGCAAAATAAGTCATATAAATGACATTTACTTTCTGAAAACTTCTTTACAATCCAAGTCATATAAATGACATTTACTTCTAAAATTCTTTGCAAAATCAACTCATATAAGTTATTCTTTATGTCCAAAACTTCTTTAAAAGTTGATCTATACTAACTACACTTTCAAAGTAGAGATAAATTACTTCTCTTTTACACGTTATCGTAGTTCATTCAAAAATGCAAGTATGCAATGCATGACTCACACACTACTGTAGCTTACGGTTACAAACCACATCTTAAGGTCTATAAAGACCAAGTCACTTTCGTGACAATAGCTTAGGGTTACAAACCGCACCTTAAGGTCTATAAAGACCAAAGCTTACCAAAATAGGAGAACAAATCTACCTATAATGGCATCGTAAGAGACTTCTACATCGCGACGGGAGGTACCATCCCAGTAGAGTCTTGTTGTCCGTTACGGGGACGTGTCTAGACCTTACTGACTCATGCAATCACACTCTATACATGCATAAAAACACAACTTTTATTTTGTACAGGAAACCATATAATGCCATGAGACGCACGTACAATAACATAAACATTAACAAATTAAATCTTCCATAAGCATAGTAGGCTTGAAGCCAAAACAATCTTTCAATATCAGAGTAGGCTAAAACATACTTTCGTAATCATTATAGGCTTGGTGCCAAAACATTCTTTCAAAATCATCATATAAAATTTTCATAACCATAACATGCGTAGAAAGATTTTGCATATCATATAATGTTCATAAATCTCGTAAAATCTTTGTCAACAATTTGCTATGTACCACATAGTGGGAAAAACCACATGTACTCACCTTAGTAGCTAGGTACGTCTAGCTACACTAATCCACATAACTCTAGTCCTTCATTGCTTCCAAACGTCTTTCAATCTCTTATTAATCTAATAAAAGATTAGAACTTATTAGACAACTGAACTTATAGTAATTGTCTAATAATTCTTGGAATATTTCTAGGCATCATCTAATTCCATTCCAATGTCCAAGTATGACTCTTAAGGCATAATAACTATTTTGGATGATTTACCCCTTTTGTCCCATTTTAACCGAAAATAGCCTTTTCGGATTCTACAAGGTTATTTTAGCAAGTTTCTAGTTCTTACATCTCTATGAGTTCACTTCAAGAGTTGGATGTCAAAACATCATCCTTATTTACTTGTTTATGCCATTTTGGCAAGTTTCAACGAATAAAGTTTCTAAAAATAGATTCCGTTAAAAACATAGTATTTTGAAGTCAATACATTCCCAACACTTCATAAATATCATTTCAATTAAATTTTATGCTATTTTAAACACTACTTTTTGCATATACTAAAATCGTCCCCATAAATGGTGGAATTTATAATTCCATTCAAATCTTCGCAATTTGACCAACAAAATCTAAATCAATCCTTTTTGTTTTACTTTTAAATTGTGTCACACCCTCAAACCGTATTGGCGGAATAGTTTAAGGGTGGATGACTTCATGAACAATATCATAACAAAGTTGCACTATAGTGAAAACCAAGCAAACAATCATCATTACGTAATTGCAAATGTTACATAGTTTAACTGTATCATGTTTCAAATACAATTATAATGATATCAAAATAGACAAAAATGACGTCGTAACGTCCTTTCTTGTAGCGCTTGATTTACCAAATCAGTTTCCTGAGAATACAAGTAGTTGAAAAAGTGTCAACAATTAAGTTGGTGAGTTCATAAGATTTTTGTATAGAAATGTCCTTTGTTTGTAAGCAATAGTGTTGAAAACCAAGAAAAATCCAATATTTTCTCATAAAATGTCCCAAGTCTTTAAATCCCAAAGACTAAAATGTTATATGTAAACTGTAGTGTACTTCCTTTGAAAAGTGTGTTTCCACGTAAACAATTTATGTAAATATTAAGTTGATTATTTTCCCATGTGAGATACCATATAACCATACTGTGACTAGTTTGCCTGCTGCGACGTTCTTCAGGCGTCGGAACTGTTAGACATTTGGACACCTCAGACCTGCCGGTCAAGCTGTAGCTAGCAGCTCAGGTGCGGGGTTGTCAATCCCGTATAGATCTATACTCAAATATCGCGCTCTCTTACCGAGACTCTGGTTATATAAATGTTCAGGACTTATAGTAGGTACTTATAAAAGTACTTTGAAGATTCATCTCACAAAATGTATGTATTCCAATCAACTTGTTTACGTACGATTTGTATATAAAAACTCTTGTAATCGTCCATTATCATTTTTCCAATGATTATATAGTATAGTAAAATAATTATATATTTTTATATAATTATTTTTGTCATGTTTAAATGTCATAGTAATCTTTTGTTCATAAACTATTCCAATAATAGTCTATTTTTAGTAATTGCGTCGTAATAACCTTATTTTTGTGAATAATAGCGAAATAACTTGTTCAAAGATTATAAATATTATATTTTGAGATATTTCAAAAAAAAATAATATAATAACTTGATTATAACCATTTTTTCTAGAAAATAGTGTCTTTATTTATAAAAACGTAGTTTTTACTAGTTTTCGTTTTTATAACGTTTTTATTCAAGATCTAGCTTCTTTGTACACTTTATTTGTAGTTTAGTAACTTTTACACAACTTAGTATGTCAAAGTGTTCATAATACATGGATCTACTCATATTTCATGCCAAAATCATATTTATAACATTTTTGTTCAAGATCTAACATTTTTACACACTTATATTATAGTCTAGTAACTTTTATACAAGTATATAATGTATCATTATGAACATCATACAAAGATCTATCCATATTTCATATCAAAGGTATTTTTACCCAAATACTAACTTTATAAACTTGTGTAAATCAACATATATAACATTTAAACATATATATACTTGAATAAAACAACATTTATAGTTAAAGAACTTGTATTCTCCCCCAAAAAGGTTTGAAAAGATGAAAATGAGGGGTATGAACTCACCTTGAGTGTGGATCTTAGGATTCCTTGGAAGAAGATTGAAGATTTTGGTTCTAAGACCCGAAGGACATTTGGACAAAGCTATTATCTAATGGATTTCCGTGAGTATGTGTGTATAAAAGAGTATATGAAGGTATTTAGAACTTAAATCACTAGATGATCATAACTTACCAAGAGAGCTTGAAAGATCTTTGAAGATGATGGAGTTTGGAGCTTAAAGACCTTTGAACAAATCTAATATCCAATGGATATGGATGGATGTTAGTGTGTGTAAAAGGTGTAAACTTGTGTTATGTTGTTTAGAATCAAAAGAGGGTTGAAACTTACCACATGAACTTGTGAAAGAAGCTTGAAATTAAGCTTGAAAGTGAAGATGGTGGTGGAGATGGTGTGGCCGAGAGCAAAGAAGAGAGGAGAGGAGAAAAGAGTTTGAGTTGTGGCTTGGTTCAAAATGAATTGGTAGTTTATCTCTTGGAAGTGTAAGTTTGATTATTTTAACAAAAAGAATTATAGCCTTTTAAGGCCTAATAATATAAAATTAAAAGAATGGTTTTGGTGTGATGGTTTGTCCCCTAAGGGGGGGGGGTGGGCTGCTGATTTGGGAAGGGGGGGTGGGGTGGGGTGGGGTGGTGTGGTTTTTATAAAAATAGCAATGTAGTTATAAAAATGTGTGATTTTTATAAAATAGTAAGACGTTTTAGTGAATTTTTATGCGTTTTTGACGAAACGAAGTTCTAAATAATTATTTTGTATAAAAACATTGCCAAACATTTATTTTGTTTGAAACATAACTCGTTGGGTGCCGGAATACGCGTTTAAGCGCAATATTCTTCCGATTTCGCGATTTTCGGCATTTTACCGGAAATTGCATTTAGCTTTGGAATTAAATACTAGATACTATTACGTCACTTATCATATGAATTGTTATTTCATATTTGATGTTTAAGGCACCTCATTTTGTATTTTGGTCCCAAACCCTGTGTACATTTATCCGTACACAGCGGTTTAATCGTTATAACTTTCACATACGAACTCCGTTTTCGACGTTCTATATATCGAAACTTTCGTATTTATAAGTAGATTGTTTTAAGAATATTATTAATTTCAAAATAATAATTGTACGATTTTCGAATTTCTACGCTACAGTAGTCTGCTGTCCGTATTTTCGATTTTTAACCGATAATTGTTTTGATTTAGCATACGTAATACTATAATATTAATAATTCAACGCAAAAGTTATGGAAAACAACTTTTCAACATATAGATTAACATATGCTTCGTTTGACTACAGTTGACTTTTGTTGACCAAAATTTACAATTGTCACAAATTGGCACTTTAAAATTTCACACCATATAAGATCTTTAAGTCATGACATAAAGATCTTCCAAGTATCAAGTTCGAAACTTCTTTTCTCATATTTCTAAACCAACGTATTCCAAACATCAACATATTGCAAAAACCTCGTTTCATGGTCAAGTTTGACCAAAAATAGAAAATCACCCTTTATTTACATTCTTTAACTATTTCAAGTCCACAAATAATCACTTTAGATGTTATAACTTCGTATGATACAAGAACGCCAACATTTTGCTTTGACTTGATGAAATATTCAGATAAAGCTTGATTTTTGGCACCTAAAACTCATTTTATACCAACTCGATGTAAATCTTCTGTTTTGACTAACAAAAATGTCAAAACTTTCCAAAAATCAAACAAACAATTAATATGTTCTTGTTTCCTTCAAAATTCCAACTTAATACCAATTATTCTTAAAACTTTCCAACAATTCCTTGACATGCATTTGACAATTCCGAGTCAAACCAACAACATAGAGTTTCTTGTGTTCTTGTCATTTTTTTGAAGCTATAACCAAACATGCACTTACAATCAACTAAGTCAAACAATCAAAACCTTTCAATCATAGGTGTTTTTGAATCCATAAAGTCGTTAGAAACCGAAAATCAACTCTAAATCCAACATGTATCAAGAGTTTTCAGATTCAATAGACTAGGGTTCCAAAATCAAGTCTTTACCTTTAAGTTGCTGCTCAAAATTCTGAAATCAGAACCTTTCTTGCCCCTTTTACGAACCCCCTAGTCAAACCATGTTCAAAATTAGCTCCAATTTCCGACATACATCACCAATTTCTAAAAATTTTAGAAACTTCTTAAACCAATCTTGAAAATCTTACCTTAGATCTGATGCACATCAGAAAAATTAAAGCTTTAGGTGTGAAATCAGACCAAAGAAGGTTACAAATGTCACCACTAGCGGTTTGCGGCACCACCACCGTCAGGTTCCTTCTTTGGCGCGTCAACCATCCAAGCAGAAGCAGGCAAGCAGCATTGGCTGCTTGCTAGTCCACACCCTTATTTTGTATCGAGGTTTCTCTCCTTTTCGAGCTCCGATTAATGCACGAACAACACCGCCGCCGTCGCCCTAGGCCGCCGTCGTCGCCCATGCTTCTGTTGTCGATCGGCCTCCGCAGACGAAACAGTAGTAGCCGTCACTGCTATTACCGTCGATGAGGCTTGTCGCCTCACTGACCCCACATCGGTTTGAGGAAAAATCGCAAACACAGGAATCAATCTCGAGCTTTCTTGTTTTTCTGGTTGCTATTTCACACACACAAGTGTGGGTGTCGAGCTTCCTCTCCCGTTTTCCCGCTTTCCTTCCCTTTTTCTGATTTGTTCTAGATTCATGTAACCTAGGAGTGAGATACAAAGTCCACAGGTATTTTAGAAAGGGAAGTGATCCATACACAACAATGTTTAGCCATACACAACAATTGAATGTATTTTATGCATGATGTACAATCCTTTTAATACATAAATTGTTGTGTATGGCTAAAAAGTGTTGTGTACGGATCACTTCCCTTTTAGAAACCGTGGGCTGATTTTAAGTGGAAATGACAAAAATGCCCCTCTCCATGCCTTGATGAAAATTTTCTTACTTTTGTTCTTTATTTTTCCTCAACTTTACGCGGGCATAAATTCTCCATATGATATCCAAAATTTACAAACTTTACACCTTTACAAAGATGGGAATGAGCTTAACAATTTATCCTTACCGACTTACATCTGAATCTTAATGAATTTTCTGCTATTAACCCTTGAAAATGACAATTTGGTCGATTTTGTCACTTTTAGGCAATTTTAATTCCATCATAAGTCCTTTATTACAACTCCAAATGACCCGAATCTTCTTCTTATACTTTTTTATCTCAAATATCACAAAAGTCATCTTGATGACTTTTGCCCAAATCTTTCTAGATTTTGAGAAAATAATTTCCAAAGTTTGCACGATAAACTTTTCACTTTTAGTCCTTTAGTTCAAACTCTGCCCTTATGTTCTTAAGATTAAATTCTAATTGAATAATCATCATATCATGACTTAAATAAAGGTCTTAACAAATGAATTCTCCATAATTTCACCATCTTGGACCATTTTGCCCTTGCACAACGTGTCGAGTTTATTTAAGTATCAACTCTTTTATATTGAATATTTTTTTTTGATAACCGAGGAAGCCACCAGACCCGTCCTTTGGACGACCCGACTGACCCAACCTCGGGGCAACATGAACACCCGGTAAACTCATGTGCCAGGCAACCCACCCTTTGGGTGTACCGGTGGCCATCCCTAATTGAAACCGGTGAGAGTCGAACCATTGACCTCTCCTATGGAAAGGTGGGAAAGCTACCAACTCGGCCATCAGGAGATGGTTTATATTAAATATTTGCATAAACTCTTATCTTATATATGACAAAAACTTTGATTGTCACAATTATCTACCCCTTAAATGGATTCCATCCTCGAAATCACTAATATTGAAAGGGGTTAACTTCCAATTACATAGTCTTACACAAATTTGGACATTTTACTGACTCCTTAATAAGAGTCTTGATTCTAGTTCTCATTGTTTGGTGAAGTACCTTTAGTAGTCACCGCCTTGCTATTACTATCTACTTGCATCTCTCATGATCAATAATATACGTTACATTAAAGTGCTTGACAACTTTCTTACTTCACGTGTTATAAAAAGTTTGACTATTCCCAAAAGTCAACATGTGCTCCATTCGCTTCCTACTTGTCGCTTGCAAGTGCACATGATTGCTTCTTTAACCTAATTGCTTCTCCAATGAGGGAGTGTGCTAACACTCATATACTATCATTTTGGCTGGTTACTCGAAATAGCATTCTACTTTGGAATTCTTACTTAGCCGTCAGTCATAAGGCCTTGTCTCCTTGAGTCTTTCTTTCCTTCAAACCCTTTTATCTTAAGTGACTTTGACTTACAGATCAGCTAAACCATAATAGCAGTTCATCCCGATATGCATGTCACCTACATACTTTCATTAATCACTCATTTAATCCTTAAACTTTACTAAGTTCCAAGTTCCCTTGACCAGTTCAATTGGTCATCAAGTTCTTGCATTACCGCAGTAACGTTACCATAGATGATTAGATAATCATTTATTTTCCATTATTGACACACATACTAGAAGATCAATCACTATCCATGACCTTTGCATTAAGTTATTGCCTTTAAAATTCTTAATCATCCTTCCCAATTTGGGGATTTATAGTTACTTGACTCTCGACATCCCCGATCAAGCTTCCCTTCTCTAGATGCATCCAAGATGATCGAGAATTTTACTTGGACATCTCAGTCTTCTAGAGTCAGCAACAGCCGAAAATCAATTTCTAGTTCACAATCACAGTCCGCTCGAACCCTAAACGTGTAATACTCGCGTGGTTCGTGCGAAGATCTACTTCAATATAAGGATACAATCCCTTACATCATCATCCCTTTGATGACAGACGTGCCTTAGTATCCTATTATGCCTTTCGTCAGCTCTTGATTTTCTATTTCCTTCAATTCATCAAGTCATTAGACGAACTTGTACTACTCTATCCATATGATTATTCATATGGCTAAGCAACCATGGTCTACCCATCTACCCCTTAAACGAGAATGAAAGGCATTTTCGTTTAAGGATCACTTCTTTATAGTTTTTACATGCCAATAATCTATTTTCTTGTATCTATTTATACTTTCTAGGATCTCATGATAACGTTTTGACATAATTACAATGTCAATTTCCATTAGTTATTTACTAACTCCATACGTGATGACATGAGACTACCATGTCATTTGAATCAATTAGCTTTCAAATCAAATGTTACCTTTGTAACAATCATCTCATGATGAGGGAACACTAACCTCACTATAGTCCTCAAATTACTTTCCTAATTATCATTCTTCATGTGCTAAATCTAGCACGACAACCATGATAATCTCACTTATCCAAAGATCATTCAAATGCTCTCTAAAAGTTGTAGATCAACAACTTTCATTTAGAGGTCTTGTCATTAGCCCTTGGATAGACATGTCATACCCTTATTGACTAACTTGTTAATGCATCAATTTTATCTTGAACCTAGCTTCTGGCAACGAGGAGTCCCTTATGAACAACCTAGAAGCTATTAGAAATTCACAACACATACACATCTATAACTCAGTATAGTCATTGTGTCACTATCTTCCGATTTGCATTGCGTCCACCTAAGCGGCGTGCCCTATCTTTTTTTAGCATCTCATTCATAGAGACCCCTCATGAACATCAACCTGTGCTCAAACATGGCGTCGTGATCTCCACATAGATGCATTGTGACACTTGCAAGTCCACTTTAATGTCCATCCTTTTGTACATTAGCTTGGGTATTCTACATTTAATTCTATACACTAAAGTGGTAACCAACTTATTATCATGTCGCGATTCCTGCATGGCATAAAACAAGGCCTAATATCCTTGTCTTGCTAGTAATTAGATATTAGTAACAATTACGATGGTAGTTATGTACGACAATTACAAGTTGAAACCGTCGTTACTTGAAGGGGTGTTTTATAGAATGGGTGCAACGGTTCCATAATAGTGTATATATGTATTCACTGTAACTGATCATTGTGGGTGTTCTTGTTGTGATTACTAAGAATTTATTTGTCTTTATAAAGCACGCATCTTCCTTCTTCATATATCTTTCCTGCATATTATACTTGATTCCAACAAAAAACACCACAAAAACATATCATATGAGAGTCCGACTGCAAGAAAAGCTAGGGACCAAACATTCAATTTTTCCCAACCGTAGGAACGATTTCAAAGATTTACTCTAACTTGAATGACATATTTATTTTAGACAAAACTGCAAAAATAGACCCTGTGGTTTGCGATTTTTGTGGATAGGGTCTCTTGACTTTCAAAATCGTGAAAATAGTTCTTATCAGGAGGTTTCTTTGTGGTTTAGGTGCCTGTCCCAATTGAAATGTCTTTTTTTACCCTTTTAATATCTTTTTTCTTTTTCTTTTTACCCATTTACATTTTTTCATAATTAAAAAAAAATAAAAAACTCACCACTCAACCCCTATTTCTCGCTCTCTCTCTCTCTCTTTCTCTCTCTTTTCTCGAAAAACCCACCTATATACAACCCACCTACCTTTTTCTCTTTTCATCCAAATCGAAAGCTCCATCATATTTCACCTCCGATCCTGGCTCTCCTACATCGCTACTGTTGGCTCCTCCAGAAGAAAGGCTCCATCGATCCTGGTTCAACCCAAGGTGATTAGAACCCACCATCGCCTGAAATAGGACAACATCTAACCAACGTCGGTCGCCTATCTCAATCTCATCGTTTTGGAACCCACCATTTCCTGAAATAGGGCATCCTCCAAATCTATCTATCCCTTCTTCTACACCATCGAAAAAAGAAATCAAGCTACTGTCGCCACCCTCAAGGACCTCAGCTACTGCTTCATATACTTCTACGGCCGACCCTCACCTCTATTGCCCACCTTCCTTCCAAGTGTCCATCTCCTTCATAGAGATAACGAAGAACTGATGATTGAGTGTTCATCTCCATCTTTATATGTATTTGATATGAATATGTGAGGAGGATGGAGAAAGATGGAGTACTAGAAGGGAAGGAGATCGAGAGGTTTGTGAACCAACAACAGAAAAACAAAAATTTGGTTGGTGATTGTGTGTGTATTGATCAATGTATTCGTCTCCTTCTGTGTGTGTATTGATCAATTTGTGTGTGTGTGAGTGATTTTGTGGTGGTGGTGGTTTCTTTTTGATCCATTTTTCCGCCATAGCTGCTATTCCTCCTGTTATCCGGAGATATGGCTGGAGAATACTGAAGCAATTGTTCCCCACTTTTTGTTTTTTATTTGTATTTTTTTATTATATGGTTGAGCTTTGTGTTTAAAATTCTATCGGAAAGAGAGGGTGACCGGAGCAGAGGAAAGGGTGACCGGTGGTAGTCGACAGAAGGGAGGGAGGGAGGGAGAGAGAGAAAGAGAGAGAGAGAGAGAGAGAGGTACGACCAAATTGAAGGGGGTTAGTGAGGAAATTTGATATTATTTTTTCATTTACTAAAATTGTAAATATTTAAAAATAAAAGGAAAAAAAATTAAAAAGGGTAGAAAAGACATTTCAATTGGGACAGGGACCTAAATCACAAAGAAACCTCTTGATAATGACTATTTTTACGATTTTGAAAGTCAATGGACCCTATCCATAAAAAATTGCTAACCACAAGGACCATTTTTGTAGTTTTGTCTTTATCTTTTATTATTTGTTAGTAAATTGTAGTTGTGGTCCTCGTAGTTTAAATCATATTATAGTTTTGCTCCTAGTTTTAAAAATCTTATACCAATGGTCTCTGTGGTATGCAAACCTTCCAGTTTTGAACTAGGCTCCATATAAAAAAAAAGACTATATTGCTTTTTTCAGTTTCTTTTTTCTTTTTCTTTTTATTAATTTATTATTTTTGTAACACCCCATCTTTCATACACCTTATTTGGTGTAATAATTTATAAAACATCATTAAGTGAAAATTTCATTCTTTTAAAAACTTTACTTTTAATCAAAAAGACATCGTTTAAAACCTTTGGTCCCAATGAAAACAAATACGTAAAAAGATATTTAGACAACATTGGGGGTTACAAACTCATATCAAAACAACCATAGTAAAGCCTTTAAACTTGTCAAAGTTATGTCCCGTATTAATCTAACATTTCTACCGAAAATTCGGCATGACCTTTGGGCTATATTAATAAATCCAAACTGAATCGACACAATAGAAAAATAGCCCAAAAACAATACGGGACATAACCAAACTTTACAGTATAACTACAAGGGTATTTCTAAACCATAAACATAATGTCTCTCAATTACATAATAAACTATACCGCACTTGGATTAACTATATCTTCTTGATCATCTTTTTAATCTACCATCCACGTAAAAGCTTCTAAGTTCTTCACTCCTTTAATCCAATGCTAGACATCCTGTTCCTGAGTACATAGCATTTTAAAACAAACATACGTAAGACAAAAGTCTCGTGAGATACATGGGTTTTAGACCCAACAAGTTTAAATCAATTTGAATATCATTAGCTATTAACAAATAAAGAAAACCTTTCTCTTCTTTTCAAAACCTGCAATCTCCACTGCTATGTCAAGATAATAAAACAAAAGTTCATTGCTATAATCATTAAAATAGAAATCATTACTTATCATCCAAATGAAAGCTAAATGTTAAAACTTCAAATACTTTAGCTTAATATGTCAAGTAAGCAATTCATCATAAGCAAACATAATTCAGGTACTTTCTTAACAAGCATAGACCAACTGTAATTCATGATTAATTTATTATCATTTGGCTTTATACGAGTTTCCCCGTATCCCTTTCCCTCCCCGGAATAGAACCAATCTATCTGTGAGGGCGTGCTAGTTCCCTTTCCCTCCCCGGAATAAAACCAATATATCCGTGAGGGCGCGCTAGTTCCCTTTCCCTTCATGGAATGGAACAAATCTATCCATAAGGGCGTGCTGAGACAACTACTTCGCGACGGGAGGTACCTTTCCAGTAGTGTCTTTTGACCTTCCCTCATTAGGGTGAGATCCTTGTCCGGACGTCTTTCTCATTTCTTTCATTTAGCTCATATTTCAAGTTTTATCATTATCATCTTATCACAAGTTGGTCTCTAAATAAACATCATTCAAAACATGTAAACTCATTTTCAATTATTCAACATAAAACCCTACTTCTAATTCAACATAAATCAATACTTTCTATTTCAAGTTTTAAAACCACTTCAGAAACCATTACTAATGAAACATTATCATAATTTTTGAAATTCATTTGTCAAACTATTAATGATAAAACATATAACATAAAAACACAAGTTGTTGCTATGTACCCAGAAAAGTTCTCATGTACTCACCTCGGTAGCTAGGTATGTCTAGCTACAAAGATCCATTAGCTCTTGACTCTACTTGCCTCCAACATCTTTTAACCTCTATTAATTTATTAAGAGGTTAGTATATACTACACACTAAACATATATTCTTATCAAATCATAGATACACTCTTTTTATACGTTATCTAATTCCATTACAAAGATTAAGTATGCTCCTTAAAGTATAATACTCATTTTTGGACATTTTTACCCATTTGTCCCAAATTGACTAATTGTGTGTTTCTTGGGTTTAACATGTAATTTGAATAACTTTATAATTCAAACATACTTATAACACATTACTACTTGTTTAGATGTCAAAACATCTCTCGGTTTACTCTTTTATGTCATTTTGACAAAAACCAAACAATAAAGTTTCTATAAATAGAAGTCCTTGCAAAATATGTTGTTTCTTATTTTCTTGACTCCAATATACTACAAATATTTTCATAAAATTCGTTTCACTTCAATTCTATGATTTATTTGAGTCACTTTTGTAAAATACCTAAAATTGTCCCAAAAGGATTGGAATGCCCAATTCCATTCCATCACTTTACAATTATCTTCTTTCAAACACATATAACATATTCTATAAAGTATGTCTTCATCATTCTTTTTACATATAAGTGTGTATAATATATTCCAAGTATCAAGTTTCATCTTTTTAACTCTATTAATAAAATTTTCACTAAAACTTTACCCTTGAATGCAAATCAAATCTATCCAATTCGAGAAACTTAATTGTTGACATGAATTTAAACTTCTAACAAGGCTTTAAGTCATATTCAAGCACCAATTCTTCATCTCTTCAAACCATTACAAGCATGAAATCAAGAAACCCTTACCAAACCATAAAACCAAGGGTTCTTTTGAACTATAAGGAAATATAAACCATAAAACAACTTCAATTCTAGCATGCATCAAGGATTTTAAACAAATTGTTCAAGACTTCCATTCCAATTGTGTTTTTGAACTTATGATAGTTGTAGAACTCGAATCCCGTGTTCAATTTCAATATTGCATATACAAATTTCGGATTTCAACAAGCTAGGGTTCAAAATCAGAAATTTACCTTATACTTTTATGTCCCAAATGAGAAATTGCTGCTTGTAGCTTGTTCCAATATCAAAATCGGACCACCACAGGCTAACCCTACCACCGTCGGCCACCGTAGACGCCAACAGCAGCTCCGGCGACGGCTGCTGTCGTCGATTTCCGCTGAGCAACCTCGTGCTGCCAATCCCTCAGTCCTTCTCGCCTTATCTGTCGCTCACGGTCTCTCTTCCGCTCCTCCTTCGCGATGTCTGTGTCACACACACACACAAAAATCGAGTGTGTGTGTGCGTGAGATTCCAAACCCGTACCAGCTTCGCCATTTTTTTCCTTCCAGTCGATCCCTCCGAAAGAAATACGCATACAGAAGTAAAACGGGAATAAGGAAGGTTCTGGATATTGACTAGTCAACTATAACAGTTTTCTTCCAAAAATACCCTTGTACATGCCTTAGACAAATTTCTCCAACTTTTACCTAATTATTTTCCTGATTTTCACGTGAGCATAACTTTTACATGTGACACCCAAATTTCACAAACTTTATACCTTTAAAAAGGTGGGAATGAGCTTTTAATTTTATCCTTGCTGACTTGAGGCTGAATATCAATAATGTTTACGTTATAGACCCTCAAACATGGCCCTTTGGTCATTTTAATCACTTTTTGGCTATCTTTACACCATCATAACTTCTTCCCTATAACTCCCAAATGACTCAAATCTTTTTCCTATATTCTTATCACATCAAAATCTACAAAAGTCTCCTTGATGACTTTTGCCCAATTTCTTAAAGATTTTTATATATTAATTTTTAAAGATTAAAATTATTTTCTTCACTCTTAGTCCCAAATTTCCCATTTTGCCCTTGGTTAGAACACTTAGTTTCTTTAAGCACCAACCTCCTTACATCAAGATACTTATTTTAAATTCTTATTTCATAAATTAGAATTTTAGGTTGTCACAATTTTAATATAAAATAAATTAAAACTCATCCCCACAACCTATTGTGTGTGTGTGTGTGTCTCTCTCTCTCTCTCTCTCTCTACCGTTACCATCCCCACGAGAAAACACTAGCCGCCTCCACCTAGTTCTTCAATCTTTACACCACCTCCACATTCCTCTCCACCCAGTTCTCCACTCTAAGTATCTTTGTCTATTTGGCAAAAAACTCGGAATGAAAACCAATAGACATCTCAATTTTATTGTTGGCCGAAACACCGAAAAACACTACCACCTTATTGGTGCCTAACTGCCACCTCAACCTGATATCATCACCATCATAGTAGCCATACACCCTCACCTCACCACCACCATACAACCTTCAAACACACAGTCAGAGAGAGAGAGAGAGAGAGAGGGAGGGAGAGAGAGAGGTGCATTCCTGGAAAAGAGTGTGAGTGAGTGAGTTGTTTGTGTGTGGGGGGTGGGGGTGGGGTTGATTTCCTTTAATATTAAAATATATAATTCAGTAAAAAGAAAAGGAAAAAAGAAATTAAGAAGTGTGATATAGTCTTTCCATATGGACCAGGAGACTAAAAATCCAAGATTTGAAAACCACAGGAACTATCGGTGCAAGATTTGGAAACCACAGGGACTATCAGTATAATATTTTCAAAACTAGGACCAAAACTTGAATATAATGTAAACCATCAGGACCAAAACTATAATTTGCTATTATTATTATTATAATTTATTTATTTATTTTTATTTTCGCATTCAAAAGTCTCCCCGACCTCAATTGTCAATCCTTGAACGTGTACAATTGTGACATTTGCTTCCTCTTCTGTTTTAGTTTAGTTAAATCAATTCGCTCTAAACGATATCAAAAATATAGTTGTTCAACATGTTAATCGTAGATATGGTTTTAATTAATAAATATACATGAACACGATTTTACAATAAACAAAATAGATAGATACTTAAAGGAAAGCTACATGCTTGACATAGATTTTCTTATATAATTAATGTAATAATGTTCTGTTGATATATACCGTCTCTCTAGAACGTCAATACCATAATCAATATTTTTCAAACAATTTGACAAAGTTTCGGGAACAGATTCGGATAACTTGGGTCTAATGCATGCACCACTAATTAACTCAATACACATGGATTATATCATACCGTGTCGAAACTAGAATAGAAGACCGGTTGAAAATACTGATATTATTAAAAATAAACGAATATGACATTTTAAGAATTCTAGATATGGACCTGTAAATATGTGGTAGGGCATGGCCAGAAATCATGACAGGTTGTCAAATAATTACGAACCAAGATTTTGTATTCTAGTATTTTTGATTTGTAACGCAATTTGGTGTTATTCAGTAAGCAATGGTCCACCATCTCCAAATGAAATGAACCAATGCCAATCATCTCATGAGCAAGATAAGTTATGGCTTAAAAACCATCACACTTTTTTTCTAGACAACTTTCTTTCATAGTTTCAAATTAAGGTATATTAGTATTACCATAATTAAGTTTTAGGAGATGCATTAATTGTTGGAATCTTAAGCCACATGGGGGAAGGGACCATACATCCTAAGCCACATGGGGAAAGGAATATACACTGTCAATGTGAAACAAGACATAGTGCTCTCATTATGAATAGGAACGTGTTAGGTTCCTAGAAGGTTATTTATATGGTTGTTTAGCAATTCATTTGATAAGGCAATATGTATGAATATTAGTAATTGTTTTTGAGCAGTTCGCGATTTATAATCAAAGAGTGAAGTTTGGTTATTTGTTATATACATATTTGATCTTGAATTGGTATCAGAGCGGCGTTCGGTCGATGAGGGTGTGCAGCCCCAATTTCTCTTGATCGGGTTTGTTCAAACGAGAGACTAACCGGTGGTGCATGATAAACGGCGGGAAGATATCAAAGCAGGTGGCTTTGATTCGGTTCGTTTTGCGGGTGTGACGGAAGACGGTAAAGGTGGGTGTGACCTTGTCTTGTCAACCGGTGGAAGAGTGCTCTCCGAACAAGCTTGATCAAAGAGGTTGGGGTTGTCAAAAGGAAGACTAGAAAGGCGATGGCACTAGCTAGAGAAGGAGGCCCGATGACGTATCAAGTCCCCGTTTTAACCCCAATAAATTATCAGGTGTGGGCGGTCAAAGTGAAATCCATTATGGATGCTCACGGCATATGGGAGACGGTTGATGTAAGGGTGTTAGGCGAAGAAACGAATCTAAAGAAGAAGAAACAAGCACTTGCTTTCTTGTTTCAAGCTATACCGGAAGAGATGGTGTTGCAAATGGCGAGTTACACAGATCCAAAACAGGTGTGGGATGGTTTGAAGACACGGTATTTGGGTGTGGATCGGGTGAGGACGGCTCGGGTTGCAACCTTGAAAAGGGAGCTTGAAGGTTTGCGCATGAAGGAGGATGAAACTATTGATAGTTTTGTGACAAAATTATCGGGGTTGGCCTCAAAAGCAAGGAGTCTTGGATATGAGATTGAAGAAGGTGATTTGGTAAAAAGGTTGTTAGATTCGATGCCTAAGTCGTTTCTTCAAATCGTAGCGTCAATTGAACAATGTTTCGAGTTGGATTCAATGTTATTTGATGAAGCCGTTGGTAGATTGAAGGCATACGAGGAGCGTATAAAAGGAACGGAAAAAACGGAGGACGTTCAAGATAGTTTATTGTTGGCTAGTGGAGAAAATTCGAACATTTGTAAGCATTGTGGCAGTGGAGGTTCAAATCGGGATGGCTTTGGACGTGGCCGGGGAAGAGGTCGTGGGTCCGGGAAAAGTCGGGATGGGGAACGTTTCCAACGGGATAAAAGTCACGTTAAATGTTTCAAGTGTGGTGAATTTGGTCACTATAGCAATGAGTGTCCTAAGTGGGAAAAACAAGAGGCAAATCTAATTGAAGATGAATCAGCAGTATTTTGATGGAAGACTTTGGATGTGACTGAGGTAGAGGTCGGGTGTCCGGAAAAGGTCGAGAATCAAGTTCGTTCAAGTGCTGGTTTGTGGTTTGTGATTGTTTGGATTAAGGCTTTAATCCAAATTATTTACTATCTTTATTTATGTGGTATGGTTTTAGTTATTTGATTTGTTTACTATTGAGTGGGTATTATGGAGAATAAAGGAAAGGTGGAGCGTAAAGTCAGGAGAAGTGGAAGTTTTCACGGAAGAAGTAAACATATTCACATTCGGGATGGAAGACGTCTCTAGAAGGACTTAGGGATTCGGGGGTGATTGTTGGAATCTTAAGCCACATGGGGGAAGTGACCATACATCCTAAGCCACATGGGGAAAGGAATATACACTGTCAATGTGAAACAAGACATAGTGCTCTCATTATGAATAGGAACGTGTTAGGTTTCTAGAAGGTTATTTATATGGTTGTTTAGCAATTCATTTGATAAGGCAATATGTATGAATATTAGTAATTGTTTTTGAGCAGTTCGCGATTTATAATCAAAGAGTGAAGTTTGGTTATTTGTTATATACATATTTGATCTTGATTAATATAACAAACTATGATACAAAAAGTTATATCAAGCTATGGCATGTACATACGTGTTGCCCACTGCCCACATTGTCCCATGATTATTGCGAATTAAGTTGCAAAGGCCATTACGGAAGTTAACTATGTGAGGTTTTCTGCATAGAGCAAAAAATATTGACCCTAGATTTAAGTTGAAAAGTAAATATCACCATTTTATTGGTATCTCGAACATATGACTCATCAAAAGTTTATTTGAAAATTCAAGTCGATAACTCGATATAGACACGTGCAAAAAGGTCGGTTATAAACTCATAACCATAAATGCCAAACAGCACTGCAGTGCCCTTCGCCGTAAGTTATCAACTATTGATCATCAAAGCACCAAAAGATATTTGGGCTAACAATATATAAATATAATCTTCCGGTTTAAGCTACGAGTCTAAATGTTATTGGTTTTAGGTGTTGTTTTTATTTAATGAAATGAATCGATAATATTTAATTGCATAAACTATATTGCAATAGACAAGAGAGACACAAGAGGCTTTCAAGGACAAGTTTTTTTGTTTTTAATATGCAATATCGACATGAATATCTTATAGGAAATATTGTTTTGGTTAGATTCGAAAAGTCAAACCGTGGAACTCTTAGAAGTCAATGGGGTTTAAATAATGAGAAAAGCTCACGGGGCTGAAATTCATTTGAATTATTCAAAGCCTCAGTTTTTAAATTCTCATGTTCATATTTGTAGATCTTCTCCACTTTTGGCCGTTGGGAACGC
The DNA here is from genome assembly GCA_023525715.1 of Cichorium intybus. NCBI lineage: Eukaryota > Viridiplantae > Streptophyta > Magnoliopsida > Asterales > Asteraceae > Cichorium > Cichorium intybus. Next base: position 134,518,937 of record CM042012.1, read on the forward strand.
GTCAAGTTAAAAATGCGACAATGAGACGTGGGTTTACTATAACTCCACTTCTTTAGGTTCATAAGAGTCCAATTTTTACAATCATTCTCTCTACCACCAAAATATGAAACTAGGATAATATATTATTACAAAAACTTTAATCTTCCATTAAGATTTTAGTTAGTACATCGGATACGTCAAACCAAATATCTATTTTTACTAAGATTATTTTTACTAATATTAAGGAAAGTGATATCACTCAACTTTCACTCCCCGCACTATAACATAGACGTCACATCACACTTTCGTGACTAACCCACACTTCTTTAAATTTAGAAAATAAGTATCCCTTACACACACATCGTACGTATGTATGCATTTATTTATGTATGCATGCATGCATGTGCGTGCATGTTCTAAACCCTCCATTCAAGTCCTCCCACACCTCACACCAATAGGGATGGTGTTCCCCCACCAATAGGGAGGTGACATGGCAATGAAGGGAGGTGGGGGAACACCATCCCTAATTGGTACGAGGGAGGACTTGAATGAGAGATTTAGAACATGCAGTGCTCCCACTCCACTCAGTATAAGATTTCTTTCATCCCTTTTTATATAATCAAGCATGTACAATTTTCACCTAGATTTGTCAAATCATGACAGCCATCACTTATAAATTCCAAGAAATGATGTTCAATAAAGGCGTTATTGTACTATATTTACCTATTTATACTTGTCTTATTTTTAGTTTCATTTTTATTACTAGTACTACCTTTCTTTTTTAGTCATACACCCCTATTTATAATACATTGTCGGATTTTTATCAATGGAAGCAACTTCTATTCTTAGGTAGCCACTCAAATGTGTATGTCTTAACTCACCCATGTTCCATTAATATTGTAATTGTTGCAACTTATAAATTATATAACCTATGGAGTTCAATTCAAGTTAAAACTAGTTGCCTTGGCTTTATCTCCAAAACGGGAATATCCCAGGGTGATGAAAAGTTTAGTTTGACCCTGCGGTGTCCATAGAAAAAACCAAATAGATAAATCTCAAAAAATGAACGTACTTTCGAGGGGTATTTATGGTAATCCAAATTCTATAAAGTCAACTATTCAAACTACAAAGCCAAGTATTTGTAACGAATCATCACCAACTAACCAAGCTATCAAAAAATATGGCAGCCTTTTCCTTCTTCCTATTCATCACCGCCATTTCCACTCTCCTCTCCACCTCAACATCAATCAGCACCCTCACCGCAAACCAAAACATCACCGACGGCGAAACCATCATTTCCGACCATGAAGCCTTCAAAATGGGATTCTTCAGTCCCACAAACTCTTCAACAAATCGGTATTTCGGAATATGGTACAACAGAATCAGCGTCACAACAGTCGTATGGGTCGCCAATCGAGAAACCCCACTCACCGACAACTCCGGCGTCTTAGTACTCAACAATAACGGAACTCTCACACTCCTTAATCGAACCAAACACGTAATCTGGTCATCAAACTCGTCGGAATCGGGGAACAATCCGGTAGCGCAACTTCTCGACACCGGAAACCTTATAATAAAAAACGCCGGCGATACAAATCCCGATAGTTACGTATGGCAAAGCTTCGATTATCCCGGCGATACATTCCTTCCAAGTATGAAATTCGGGATTGATTTTGTAAGAGGAATAAACAAGTACCTCACAGCATGGAAAGCCGATAACGATCCTTCACCAGGTGAGTACACGAACCGGTTCGATTCCGACGGGTACCCGCAGATTCTTCTACGAAGAGGTTCGGAAGTGGTATTCAATTCCGGTCCATGGAACGGTTTACGGTTTAGTGGTATGCCGAATTTGAGGCCGAATGACATTTACACCTTTGGATTTGAGTTTAACGAAAGGGAACTTTACTACAGATACGAGCTTGTGAACAATTTCACAGTGACAAGAATGATTTTGAGTCCAGGTGGCGTAATACAGCGGTTTATATGGATCGAACGAACGCAAGAATGGAATCTTTACTTGAGTGCACAAATGGATAATTGCGACCGATATGGATTATGCGGTCCGTACGGTGTTTGTAACATTAATGAGAATCAAGCTTGTGGGTGTATGAGAGGATTTGATGAGAAGTTCCCGGAGGAATGGCGAAGGGCAGATTGGACAAATGGGTGTGTGAGGAAAGCTGAGCTGGATTGTGCCGGCGGCAGTGATGGGTTTGTGAAGATGACCGGACTGAAGTTGCCGGATACTAGAAAAACTCGGTTTAATGCAAGTATGAATCTTGAAGAATGTGAAAGAGATTGTTTAAGGGATTGTAATTGTACGGCGTATGCGAGTATTGATATTAGAACGGCGAGTGGGTGTTTGATTTGGTTGGACGATTTGATTGATGTTAGAGTTTATGGGGAAAATGGGCAAGATGTTTACGTGAAAATGGCGGCTTCGGAATTACGTAAGATTCGGATTTATATTTGTTTTTTGATATTTGTGTTGGATTATTTGTTTTTTTATTATTTTTATTTTTTTATATTGAAGTTTTTGATTGTGTGACAGATAGTAAAGCTAAAGCGAAGATGAAAGTGAGAATTATAGTGATTCCGGTGCTCGTGGGAGTGGCGGTGCTATTGGGATTGTGCTTGTTTGCTTTGTACCGAAGGAGGCAGAAGAAGAAAGGTAAATTTATTTATCTTATATATTTAAATTCGTTTTATTGATTATATAATGGTACCAAATTTCATATATGGAAGAAAAATTCATAACAATGGGAACACAAGTTAAACTTTATTTATTAAATCTTTGAATAAAGTTATCTAGATGGAACAAAAGTAAAAGTTGGTACTTTTAATGAAATTATTTTTAATTGTTGTTACGTCATTGTCTAGTCTATAATAAGATAAACAAATTACATTTTTTCCTTTTATTTCACACAATGGAACTTTAGTGGTAAAGCCTTTTCCAAGAAAATTTGAGGTACCTGCTACCTAGGTAGAACAAAACTAAAACTTGCTTGCTATTTAATAATATTAATCCTATTCAAAATCCTACATTTTTCAATACAAAGTTATAATTTGTCTTTATAGGTGTAACCAATCTTGTTCGTGCAACCAACTTTGCTAAAGAGAATGAGAGGGAAGAGGGGGAATTGCCATTGTTCGCCTTCAACACAATAGCCATTGCAACAAAAAACTTTTCAGATGAGTGTAAGCTTGGAGAAGGTGGTTATGGGCCCGTTTACAAGGTAATATTTGTTGTTTTTTTTTCATTTACATAAGTCCTATATAGGTAATCATGGTAAGTGAATGAATGGGTAATGAATTCTGTGTACATAAGGCTTGTTTCTGTTAATTAGACTAAATGACTATTTTACTCTTACACACCAAAGTTTATTTTCACAATATCCATTACTTTAAATAACATTCATCAATTTTATCTTTGGAATGAGTAAGGAGGAAAAACAAAGAATGACAAATATCAAAGGGTTAGTGTCATAAACTCATAATACATTCGACCATGTTTATTGGTTTAACTCATTGAGTCATTCTATCCAAATTAAGTTAAAAAGAAACAACCATGTTTAGTTGCCAAGATTATGTGCTTAACCCATTAAGCGCGTTAGGTAAAAAAGAAACAAGCCCTTACTCGTAAACAACTCTGCCAACTCCACGGTTTTTATGATTCAATTTCTACAAATATTTTTAAAATAATTACCTAAAAATTGTAATGATGTACAGGGAATGTTGGTGGAAGGGAAAGAAATTGCGGTAAAGAGACACTCAAGAAAATCAAAACAAGGACTAGATGAGTTCCAAAATGAAGTTCAATGTATTGCTAAACTTCAACACCGGAACCTCGTGAGACTTTTAGGATGTTGCATTGAAGAAGATGAAAGGATGTTGATCTATGAATACATGCCCAATAAAAGCTTGAATTCTTTTATTTTTGGTGCGTTTCTCTTTAATCCTCACCACTATTACATTCTCTTGATTCTTAGAGTAAATTACATTTTCAATACCCGAGTTTAGCTCATTTTTCAATTTTGGTACCTAAAGGAATCGGTTTTCAATTTTGGTCCTTATTTTAATGTTTCATAATGATTTTGGTCCCTAAATCATGAAATCTAACTGGTCATCTGTTAAAATTTTTTTAAACGACCATTTTGCCTTTGGACCACAGCAACCAAAACGGTATTCCACATAGAACATTTTTACTTATTAAACAATAAGAGAAAATTACAAATTTGGTCTCTGTGGTATACTATTTTTTTCATTTCACGTTTCGACGCTGTGGTTCAAGGGCAAAACGGTCATTTGGAAAAACCAAAAATTGAGTAATTAGATTTAATGATGTAGTTGCCAAAATCGCTACAAAACATCAAAATAAGGACCAAAATTACAAACGGATTCCTCTAGGGATCACGACCGAAAAATCAGATAAACTCAGGGACCAAACATGTAATATCTATTTGTCACTATGAACTAATGTGTGGCGGATTTATTGAGCAGATGAAAGAAAAAGAAAGTCACTTGACTGGTCAAAGCGGTACAACATTATAATTGGGATTGCAAGAGGTCTTTTGTATCTTCACCAGGACTCCAGATTAAGAATCATTCATAGAGATTTAAAAGCTAGCAACATATTATTAGATAAAGATATGAATCCGAGAATTTCAGACTTTGGTTTAGCAAGAAGTATGGAAGGAAGTAAAACAGAAGCAAATACAAGAAGAGTAATGGGAACCTAGTAAGAACACTTCTACAAAACCTTAAACGTTAATCTTTAAGTATACCAAATTACAAAAAACTAATTGACTTTTCCATTAATTTTATGTAGCGGCTACATGGCACCCGAGTACACCATTGATGGAATATACTCCACTAAATCTGATGTCTTCAGCTTTGGTGTATTGGTGTTAGAGATCATAAGTGGAAAGAAAAACAGAGGATTTCGTCATGCAAATCATGACCTAAATCTTCTTGGACATGTAAGTTTCAATTTTCAACACCTAAATGTCTCAAACATCTCATTTTCATGTTTTAGTTTGACATATTTTGTCAGGCATGGAGGCTGTATAGAAATGCGAAGCAATTGGATCTGATTGATGAAAACATCAAAAGTTCCTATGTGCAATCGCAAGTGAACAGAGCAATTCATATTGGTTTACTATGTGTGCAAAAGTACCCTGAAGATCGACCAGATATGCCATTGGTGGTTGTTATGTTGGGTAGTCAAATTCCATTGCCTGAACCTAATCAACCTGGTTTTTACACAGAAAGAAGACGACCACAAGAAGCGGATACTTCGTCTAGTATTCATGAATGGAGTTCATCTAATCGTTTATCTGTTACGTATCTGGAACCGAGATAGAAATTAGAATGCCTGATTGACTGATTCTGTTATTACGTATTTATATTTAGGTTTTTTACATGATTCGACAAGTTCAATTTGTTTTGTATGTGATATTTGTAAAGAATAGAGAGAGATTCCATAGACGATGAGTGTATATAAGCTGATGCTTCTGTTCAGTTAAAATTATTCATAAAACAGGTGGGAATTTTATCGATTTACACAGGATCGGACTCCGGAACATAGAATTTCAGCAATCTGTCAATAATGCAAGGTTTAAGTATAGCAAGCATCCTCGAAAGTGATATCATATGATTACGGTCAATTTTCAGTGTTTTTACTTGTAATCCACAAGTAAAATCGTCTAAGATAGTTAACAGTTTAACTAATTTTAGGAGCTACAGGATAATGGATAATAGAATAAGGCAAAATGACAGTATAACCCTATGAACTTGGTTCTTGCTTTAATAGGTTATCTAAGGGTACGAACTCAAGTTTTACCTGTCCATTAGGCCCCTTTAGTAGGTTATCCGGTATGTAATACTGTTCAACAAATTTAACCTGAATCTTCCTTCAACCGGACATCTCTCAAATTCAGAATCCTCAAAAGAAACATCAAAAAGTGCTCATGAGCTGTTCCATGAATAAACAATTTCCTCAACATAAAACATTCTTGAAGCAACCCAGTAGCAGTAAAGACAAACGTCGACAAACATCTCTGGTTAACATCTCGATTAAAGTTCTATTCAACCAAGAGACGAAAGTCTGCATTCCTTTTACGATTGCAATCAAACTCATATTAGTCAAATCGTTTACATTTCGAATTGATAATGATTCTAGACGTCGACACAATGAGATTTCATCTAATTTTGATTCAATCGGAATTGAAATCCCATGAAATGACATAACCACTCTAATTTCAAAACATATCCCTAATTAATGTTATCCAATGACATGGAAGATAACCGGGATAGGATTCAATGAGATGGCAGCCCACATGGCAGTTGATTAGGTAGTTGTAACCGGATAACCTGCTAAAGGGATCTAATTGATAGGTAAAACTTGAGTTCACATCCTTAGAAAACAAAGAAATAAATTTACGGACATTTTAAAGCAAGAACCAAAAGTTCGTAAGGCTACAGTATCAAAGTGCTCATCGAACAATGTTTCTTTTTAACTTATTTGAAAGTATCTATTATGCATAGAAATCAATTTACCTTCTATCACTTTTAACCCTAAAATTATACGAATATTAACTTTGTTTTTCCTTTTTAAATGACTACACAAACCAATTTACCTTTTTACTATATTTTTATGTTATTTTACATGTATATAAAAATTTGTTAAAACATTAAAATACTATGTGTCAGTTTATTGCATTGTGGTATTGCTTAAACTAATCCAAACACTTCTTTTTTTAAACTTCGTTTTGACATCGCGTAAGCTGCTAATCAAAACATTCTTTCCTTATAAATGTGGTAACGATACAAACAATTGCACTTCCAGCCACAGGTGAAAAGACTATCTCCATTGATGAGCCCTAACATATAAAGTTTGGTTGCATAATGTAGAATTTATTGTGGTAGGTATACCATTGCAATTACATGCTTTTTAAGTTTCCACATGCTAATATTCAAGGTAATGTCTTTGGAAAGAGCTAACACTTTCATTTCTAATCCCGTAATACCTTTTTATTTCCTTCTTAGGCTTCCTCTCCTGGTACCACCAGATACCATGACCATCTTCGCCCTCCTAATCATACCATTGGTTGCCATAATTGGACATGTCCGAACCAACAGAATCTTCATTAATTCAATTTTTTTGGTGATCAACATCACACCTAACATATTTCTTTTTTTAATTGCCACATTCATTATCTCATCCAACAATGTTTTACCACATTTCCGTCACATCATCCTTATTTTCCACAATTTCCATCTAGCTTCCATGCTCATTCTTACCTGGCCAACATTATGATTCATACATTATAGATGCCTTTCGAATATCCAACTTAGCATTCAACTCAATCCAACCCACCCCAACCACCCACCCCACCCCTACCCATCAAAATCGTACCATCCTTGCCCTACCTTAAAAACCACCCGCACACCCCACTTCACCTAACCACATATTATTGGAATTAGTGTCTAATGTCATCAACTAGTGGTAATATTTCTAATAATAACAGGGTCCTTTGGGTTGCCCTCATAACCTAAATAAACAAATAGTGACAGAAAAGGAAAACGAGATATTATTTTATTAATGACATGATAAATTAATTAACAAGTTAATTTCGAATTAATTTGGGGAAATTAATTGCAAGGGAATGGATTGTAATTAATTAAAGAGTTAATTAATGGAAACAAGTCCAGGGGCCTAAGTGTAGGCTCCTTAAGTTTGAAACCCTAGGATCCATCCGGTATAAATAGAGGCCTTGGGGTCAAACCCTAAGGCATCCCTTGCCTCACATTGTGCTGCCAAATACTCCTCCCCTCCTCCTTTTGGTGAAATCTCACCCCTCTCTAGGGTTTGAGATTTTTGCCTCCTTCCCAAGTGGAAGTTCTGTCTGTCTGGTTTTCTAGAGATCCTGGGTGTGAATCATCATAGAGATTCTACTTTGGGTCCTGTTCATCCAATGCAAGGTTGCATCAACCATAGATTAAAGAAGGAGATCAATTGAGGTACATTATGTTTATGTTTAAAGTTGCTATAACTGATATGAACTACATGATCCTAGACTCTGTTCATGGATATTTATGTGATTTGATCTTGTTAAGTCTTCCGCTGTATATGTTTTGTGTTTATATGATCGAATCCCAATCGTGGTATCAGAGACTCTATTGATATGTTATCTGCACTTTGATATAAATTGCTGGAATGTGATTGCATGCTATGTGTTTATTTTCGAAATTTCTAGGATATTATGCTAGAACTGTTTAAATAAACTTGTTATGATCATAGGGTTTATGCTAGAAACATGAATGTTCATCTGCATGCTATGTGGTTTTCGATTTTTGTTGGTTTCTATGTGCCTCCTTGCTGTTTGTCGAATTCCATAGGGTTTTAAGAGAGTTCCTTGACCTTTGCATGTTAGCTGGTGGCTAGGGTTACTGCCTTAGCTTGCCTTACAAGTTTCCTAACTTGCTTACTTGCCTTATTTGCCCTATTGCCTTAATATGATTATTTCTATTAGGGATTTATTTATAATTAATTATTAAAAGTGTATTAATTGAATTAATTGATAAATAAAATATTTTAAATTGTTTGAAATACATTTATATATTTTAGAACAGTATCTATATATAAAAAAGAATAATTAAAACAAAAACACTGATCAAACCATGACTAGGCTCACCCACTAAATTTGTGTATGAGGTTTGAAGAAGGATTCTTATGAATCCAAATGAGGTTGGTTTTTAAACGACATTTATTGCCTACCACCCTCACCGCACAACACATTTGCCAAGTGGAGTTACCGAAAGGGGTTGATAGTGCAATGTTTCCAAGTTAAAATTATTAACTTAAACAAAAGTCCCGTTTTAATTAAAATAAAATGTGAATTTTATGCTACCCATGAGAAACACTCTAAGGTTAAGGTTAGCATCGCTAATGTCAGTTAGGGCCACTAATATTAAGGATTAGAGTCGCTAATGTTCGCAGGGTTTGGTAGTGGGTTTGCACGATCTCAGTTACCGACGCTAACTGCTGATTTTGGGCCAAAACCCTAGATTTTCATGCTTGGGCCATATATAAGGGCGGGGAACCCTAGGGCAGCCGCCACATGCATCATTTCAGCCCCCAAACTCGTGATTTTCCCTCTCTAGGCCATATAGAGTGATTTTTGATGCTCTTGGTATTCTTTGATGGATTTTTGAAGAGTTTATGATGCTGGTGAAGATATAGGGTGTTGCTAGGAAGCTTTGTTCAAGTGAACATCAGCCAAAGCCTTTGTTTCTGGACCATTATGAGTAAACTTCCCATATTTGTGCATTTTATGGTTCTTTTATGATTTAAGTGGGTTTTTATGGATTTAAATGATGTAATGATCCATTTTGGTGATTGTCTAGATAAAGTTTGGAACTTTATGCCTTAAGGTCTAATTTAGAAGCATTAGGTGGGTTTAGAGAGTAACCCAAACTCTCTTTGGTGGTTTAGTTGAAGTTTTAGACCATTTTGGACTTGAATATTGCTCTTGAGCTTGTGTAGTTGTGTTAGAATGTTAAAGTAGGATTTTTATGGACTTTAGGACTGTTTGGAAAGTCCCTAGAAGGATTAAGACCTTGGCTGAATGGATTAATAGTTTAATGGATTTTTGAGACTGTTCATAGTTTGCGATGCTAACTAGGGAAGTTAGGTGCACTAACTGTTCCTATTGACTTTTGTTGACTTTGACATTTGACCGTCGACTTTTTGACCAATTTGACTTTTGGTCAAACTTGAGAGTTATGGATACCAGTCTTATAGGGTTATCCTGTTTGGCATTTAGGAAGTTCTAAGTGGATTTTATCCTTGTTAGGAAGTGTGTATTGTCGGGATCGGAGGGCACTCCCATGGAGTGCTGTCTAGTTTGAGGTCACGAATCAGGTAAGTCTTCTCACAATACTATAGGCGATGTTACATGCGTAGGTAGCCTTATTACTTCGTGTAATAATGTGTTAATATGTGCCTTACGTGATTTATGACGTATCTGGGCACCCGAGAGTCAACCGATGATTTTTGACGTATCAGAGCAACCCGAGAGTCAACCGATGATTTCTGACGTATCGGTGCAACCCGAGAGTCAACCGATGATTCTGATGATTTTTGACGTATTGGGGTAACCTGAGAGTCAAACGATGATTCCAATGATTTATGACGTATCAGGGCGACCCGAGTGTCAACCGATGATTCCTGACGAATCGGAGCAACCAGAGAGTCAAACGATGATTTGTCAAATGATGATTTTATGTGATGAATCATGTGTTATTTTTGGGGAAACTTACTAAGTTTTGTGCTTACTCTTTCACCCTAACTTCTTTTCAGGTATCTGCTGGCTTGAGCTTGGAGCACGACACGACTGTACTGCATATGAGGTTTTGATAATTAAGTCTTCCGCTGGATAATGTTTACAAATTTTTTGTTCAATACGTTTTGGCATGTTTTAAATTGAATGGTTTTAGTTGGCAATCCTTTTTATGTATTTAAATCGTTTTTAAAATGAAAAGTTTATTACAGAATTTGGGATGTTACATTCATCATGGTAATGCTAAGAAGAAGGGAGTTTCTCATCCCAAAGGAAAGGGAAGGGCTGAGTTTAGACACTCTAACCAAAGATTTAAGAGAAAGGTTGATTCTGACATAGCACCTACCAGTGACCCGAATAAGGCCATATGTTTTACTGCTAGCTGAAGGGACATTGGAAACGTAGTTGCCCAACATACCTGAAGTATCTGAAGAAGCTCAAGGTCAAGGAGTTTGACACCTCAGGTATATTTGAACTTTATAGTATGTCAACTTCTCATTCTTTAATCCTTGATATAGGATGTGTTGCTCACATATGCGCTGTATGCAGGGACTAAGTGAAAGTAAGAAGTTGAAGCATATGAGCTTCCTCTGATCATGAGATACAAAAGCGCTGATGGTGTTACAAGGACTGGGGATTACGAGCTCACGCTAATTAGTGGTGTTTAGTTAGATTATTAACCACCCCACCCTTACCCCTTACCTATCCATACCCATCCCACTTACCCTATCCTACTCAACCGCATACCCTATCAACCACCCCACGCTCACCCCTTACCTAGCCATACCCCACCCACCCACATTTCCTCCACCAACCCCAACCGACACCTACACCCCATCCACCATTGAGGTGGTTGGTGGATGGGGTTGGTGTTGGTGGGTAAATTGTAGGATGGGTGGATGGTCAGGGTAGGACGTATGGGGGTGAGATAGGGGTGTACGGGGTAGGGGTTGGTAGGGTAGATAAGGGTATGGTAGGTAGGGGTAGGGGTGGGGTGGTTTAGGTGTGGTAGGTGTGGGTGGGTAAAGGGTTACGGTGGGGGTGGAGTGGATTGGATATAGGTGGGGTAGGTCGTTAGTTGAGGTGGGTAGGGTTATGGGTTGGGGTAAGGGTGGATATGCTTTGGGTGGGTAGGGGTGGGTGTGTAACGCCCCATTTTTAATGAAGCTTTAAATAACTTAATTAAGTATTTTAAAAGAAAAAGGAATGAATTTTAATTAGAAAGCGATTTTAAAGAATGAAATTCCGATTATTATGACTAATAATAATAATAATAAAATCATTCTAAATTCTAAACTTTTGGTTAAGAGTTGGAGGGTTTAAAGGACATTAATAGAAACTTAGAATGAAGAATAAATGTTATTTGATGTTAAACACAAATCATGGAAGAAACTCAAGGGACCAAAGTTGGCTAAATGACAGAGTTGCATTGATTCAATCCTCCATGGGGTTTGGGCGACGGTTGAAACAATTAGCCTAAAGGCCCTCGTTTTCAAGGTCAAGCTCATGCAAACACACTCTCACGAAAAGAGAGAAGTCATGAAGTCGTGATCTTATACAAGCCGTGAAGTTGTAAGGGAGGGAAAAGAGAGAAGCGAGCTTGTGAGGGAGATAGAGAAGGCTGCAAGGTCGAGCTATTGCATGACAGGTGAATGATTCTTCTTCTTCATGTTAGGTAGCCGTGAGTCACCACCACCACATCTCCACAGTAGGGTATGTGTGTGTGCATGGTTGATTCTTGATAGTTCCAATCAAATCTTCTGATCTTTGCGTTGCTATTGAAGTTGTTTCAGACCCTATAGGTCTTAATATCAATGTCTTAATGGGTTTAGGGTCGAAAACCCTAGCCCTAGTGTCATTATAAGAAAGTTGGAAATCCATTGTTTTGAGGTCATCTTTGAAAAATCATGTAAAATCATTGGATTAACCAGTTTGGTCGAATCATATGTCCCTGGAAAGGTTTAGAAATGTAGTTTCTTCTACCAAAAGGGTTTACTCTGATTCCAACCATAGTTTAGGTGAATTTGGAATTCTTTACATACTGGTTCGGAACCTTGACAGATTAAGCCATCTCACTTGTAAATATCACTAAAATGATACAAAAATAATTTAGGGGTAAGGTCAGTGGCCTTAATTCTGGTTGGGTGTCTGGTTTGGCCATACCAATATGTGGAACCAAGTTCTTAACCCACTTAATTATTTAGGGTATGGTCCAACTCGTTGACTGAATAGATTAGTCCACTTGTTAAATTCACTAATAATTCTAAAAAAATAAAAATGGCATGAGGTTAGGCACTATGGTCTTGTACTAGGGTCTAGTTGATGTCATATTTTTCTTAGAGCTTGTTGATGGCCTTTACTAGGTTGAAAGTTGAAACTTTGAAACCTAGTCTAATTTTCAGCACCCTGTTAAAGTCTAAAAGGATGAATAAGCCATAAATATAACAAATGGTGGTGGGAAGGGGTCCTTAACAATTATGGAAAGCTAAATATACATATATCTAATAATTTTTATATTGGTGAAATAAGTCGGGGGGGGGGGGGGGGGTTATTGGGTCCTAGAACGAAGTATTGATTAAAGGCAAGAAAAGTATAACAAGTATAAGTATGTGTATAGTGAAATACAAATCCCGTTCCGAGTTAGTGACACATATGTGATTGTAGGTCGTCCGAAGGAGGAGTAATATTGATCTGCTATCTTGCTCATTCTAGTGATCTACTGCTTTGTATTAGGTGAGTTTCTCACTACATTGTGTAGATGTTGTATGTCCATTACTTTAGCTCGTGTGTGATTATAGAATGTGTGATTAGTACTAGGCAGATCTAGATCTAGTATGTATATGTTTTTGGGCTCGACGTACCGAGCAATATAGGGTGACTCGACGTACTAAGCAATATAGGGTGGCTCGACGTACTGAGCAATATAGGGTGGCTCGACATACTGAGAAATGTAGGGTGGCTCGACGCACTAAGCAACGTGGTACAGAACGGGATGCTCGACAAGACGCACCGAGTGGATATTCATGGCTCGAGGTATCGAATAAAGTATGCACGGCTCGGAGTGCTGAGCAGAGGAGCACATCCCATGCACATGGTGGCGTAGACTATTGTTTACTACTATGTGTGTGTTGTATTCTTTCTGATAGGGTAGAGTATGCATGATTGATATGTTTTGTATGTGTTGGAATTCAATAACCACTGTTTTAAATACATCGAATACAGATGACGACAAGACGTGACGAGTACACACTGCTGCAACTTCTTTGAGATTTATGTTTGATTTGTCATTATGTTAGCTTTTGACTTCCGCAGAATGTTTGAATTAGGTTGATAATAAAGGTTTTGATGAATTGAGTAAAGTTTGTGTTTTGAAAGTTTTTAATAAAATAATGTTTTATTATTGAAATTGTTTTTATAAAATTTGTAATTTGACATAAAAACTGGGACGTTACAAGGTGGGTTTGTGGGGGTGGGTGGATGGGTGGGTGGGATGAGGGTAGGGTGGGTGGAGTCGGCGTGAGGTAGTGAAGGGTGAGGGTGGGTGTACCCACCCCACCCCTCCCATTTATTTTAATTAAAACTGATTCTAGAATGCATGATTCCAAAAAGACATTAGAAACAAACAATTTTTTATGGAGAGTTAAAGACATATAAAATGACTTTTGGTCCACATCTTCTTCCGCAGAATAGAAAATGATAAAAAACATTTTATATCTTAAAAAACAAACACCGCCTTAATCTTATCCCCACAAGATGTTTGCTTTGATGTCTTGATATATACTTATTGTTTATGATCGCCCCCACAACTATAAAATTAACAAGTATCTATTTTCAAGAATCGATAGCTATATCCAACATCATATCGCCATTAATGGAGTGGCTTTCTAGTTTCTACAATAATACATATATGTACTAAAGATGAATTAATTATGGCATATGCACTAAAGATGAATTAAATTTTCATAGTTATGTATAAGCTTTAAATAAATACAAACTTCTATTTATCTCCCATTCAAGATTGTAATGCTAAGGTTATTCGTAGAACTTGTGTCATATGTGCCTGAAGAATGCGGTGCTGCCGGTGCATCCTCCGTATTTTTTCCAATGAAAAAACCTGGCTCTTTAGGTGAAGGGATGGGACCCTCACTCCCCAACATCAAAATCACAGAAGTCATGGTTGGTCTATCTTCTGGACGTCTTTGAACACATAACAAACCCACATGGATTGATCTTAAAACCTGAGACAAATTGATTGAATCAACTAGACCCTTGGCAACAAGTTGTATGGATTTGCCTTCTTTATGGAGTTCCCATGCCTACAAGAACAAACAAATTGTTGTTTCAGAGGTAGTAGGAGACAAATCGATCCATTCGACATCTTTTTTATTACTTTCTACTATTCTTAAACCAGTAGTGGATGGCTTCTCTTGTCACTATTCTTCAACCACTTATTTATCAATTATAGTATTGCATTTTACTCCCCTTAAACATATGTTGTATCAAAATATTCATCATTTTATCATTATTTAATCTAATTTATTAAATTAGCAAAATAAAATAAATATTGTTTTAGAAAATACACAATTAAATTACATTTGTCAAGTTGATTAAAATTACAAAAATTTCAAAATTTAAAAAACATGGTGGTAATATAGCATTTATATCATTAAATTTCTATTTTCCTAACTAAAAATTTGATAAAAATAACACCAATATAAATGACTTGTGCTTAAAAAGCGAAAAATAAGAGGGGAGGTTTTATGAAATCTTTTAAATAGATGATGATAAATATTTAATTATAAATGAAATATTTTTAAAAAAACTTATGCATTGGAGAAAATTTATTATAGGTCTTTGCTATATAAAGTTAGTGAAAATCTGATCCGACAAAACATAAAAGTTTAACGAGTCAGAGCCTATAAACTTACATGTCCGATAAGGTTGTTGTGTTCTTCGTGAAAAGATCCTCTATTTTTCTCCTCACTCACAATTTCCAGCACCAAAACACCGAAGCTATACACATCTGATTTTATCGAAAAAATGCCATCTCCTGCATATTCTGGTGCCATGTAGCCGCTGCAATAATTCGTTAGTTAAAGTTAATGATTCAAAAAAGAAAATAGAATAAACTTAATTTCAATCAATCTTACTATGTTCCAACCACCCTATTTGTGTTTGCCTCAATCTGATTTCCTCCAAAGCTTCTAGCCGTTCCAAAATCTGATATTTTAGGGTTCATCTCCGAATCAAGCAAAATATTGCTGACTTTAAGATCTCTATGAATGATTCTAAGCCTAGAATCTTGATGAAGATAAAGAAGTCCACGTGCAATTCCATTTATAATCTTAAAACGTGCGGGCCAATCAAGAAGTTTACTTTGAGATTTATCTGTGGATTGTATAAATGGCTTGAACTTAATTTTTTTTCTTTATATGATACTTTTAGATATTGAATTGAAAATGTACCAAATATAAACGAGTCTAGGCCTTTGTTTGGAAGGTATTCATAAATCAACATTTTTTCGGTTCCCTCAATGCAGCAGCCCAATAGCTTGACTAGATTCCGATGCTGAAGTTTAGATATTGATATGACTTCATTCTTGAATTCATGAAGTCCTTGAGTCGATGTTTCTGCTAGCCGCTTCACTGCTATTTCTTGCCTGTCTTCTAACACACCCTGAAATCGATATACAAAATTATGAACGGGAGCTAGCAATCCGGACCGTTTTTATTCCGTGGACGTGGTTATTGGCAAGAACTTATTGAATCCATCGTTTGGGCCATGATGATATTACTGAGGAACGTCTTTATCAGAATATTTTTGCTTCTCACTTCGGTCAATTAGCAATAATTTTTCTGTGGACTTCCGGAAATCTCTTTCATGTAGCTTGGTAATTTCAAGATTAGTTTTATAATAAGAAAGTAACATTTGAATGGCTAAATCGATGAAATGGTACAAGTACATTGTAATTTTTCAATATTCTAACATTTCTTCAAAAGGTAAGAATATAGTTAAGGTGCTATTTCTCGCAATTTACCCATAATTTTTTTACCTTGTAAACAGGTCCAAAACCGCCCTCTCCAAGTTTATTGTTTAATGAAAATTTGTTTGTAGCTTTAACCAATGTAGAAAAGCTAAATAGTGGTAGCTCAAGATCTTCATTTTCGCTATTGTTTACAGAGTCATGTCCACACTCCTCTCTATTTGTTCCTGCCAATAAAAAAACACAACATCATTAAGCAAACTGGTAACAAATATATTATGATCATATTTTGTTTCAAACTTCGTACCTTCTTGTGTTTGGTTTTTCCTTTTATACCGATAAAATAAGAATATGCAAACTAGTATAAAGACCAAAACTACAGACGCTATAGGGACAATGATTCGTACTTGTTTCCCTCCACTTGAGCTTTTACCATTTCGTGTCACGTCTATGTGAAAAGATAATGTTTGTTAGATGGTTAATAAATTTAGTCATGAAAATAAACATACAAGACCATGTCTAGCTAATGCGAGACACTAACATATTTACCTAACTCCGAAGGTGGCAATCGTATAAAAATATCCTGCCCATTTTCAGAAAGCGTCCTGATATCAATTAAATCACCGAACCATAGCAAGCAACCACTCCCAGACCCCGATATATCCGAATGCGTGTACGCAGTACACGAACAATCATTTTTACAAACTCTTTCACATTCATCGAGGGTCCAGGTTTGATTAAACTTGGACCGTTGAGTGTCAGGCAACTTCAAATTCGAATACAGATTAAACCCTTCCCCAGGCCCACAATTCAAAGGGGTTCGATGTTGACACCCGTGATCCGAGTCACCAACTCTCCATTGGTCCGGTGAAGTGGGCTTGAACCCCTTTAAACATTGACAAGGCGGTGAGTCGTTGATGTTGCAGCTCGCAAATGACCCACATTTATTGAACCCGTCACAGTCATCGATTTGTGGAGATAAATTTACGGTCCATTCTTTTGTGCAATTGACCCATAATAACCGGTCCATATTACCGTTGGGCCGTAACATTAACCAAGTGAAAACCGAGTTATGGATTAGGTTATAGTGGTAATAAATTTCTCTTGCGTTTAGAACAAAACTGAAGTTGTAGTAAATCTCGTTAGATCTCAAATCCGGCTCGCCGCTAAACCGGAGTCCGTTCCATGGACCGGCTCTGAAAATTGTTTTCGAGCCATCCAATAGGATCATCTGAGGGAATCCTCTGGTATCAATGAATGCAGTAAAATCACCGACAGCAGGATCATTGGGGGATTTCCATGACGTGACGTTTCTTTGTATTCCGGTTACCAAATCCCGGCCGAATTTCATTCCCGGAAGTAAATGATCCGTCGGAAAATCGAAGCTTTGCCATATGGGATTCTCTTGATCGGTGTCGCCATGCTCATGGATGATAAAGTTTCCGGAATCCAGAAGCTGACCCACCGGATTCCTCACTGACGGTGTTGACGAGCTCGTCGACGACCATATGACATTTCCGGTGGCGTTCCGGAGGATTAGAACTCCTTGAAGAGTGAGAGTTAAGTCGCCGGAGGTGTTGGTGAGTGGTCTGTTCCGGTTCGCTAACCATACTACGGTTCCAGTGGAAATCTTTTTGTACCAAATTCCGATGTAATAGTTGGTGGAGTTGCCGGCTTTAAAGAAACCAAGTTCGAAGGTTTCTTGAGGTGAAACGATGGTTTCGCCATTTCTGATAGTTTGATTTGCGGATATGGTGTCTATGGCGCTGGTATAAGTTATCGATGCACAAAGTAAAACAATGAAGGACAACATCACCTTGGTCCTGGTAAGTCCTCCTTCCGCCATTGATTGTTTTTCGTGCCCTGCATTTATTTTATCTGTTAAATTCATTTATCTCCTGAAGCGTATAAAATGTCCAATGCTTGCATTGACTTAAAAATGAAAATACTTAAATAAAAAGTGAAAACACAACTGTATTATTGTCTGTTTCTCATATTTTCCACAAGTGATTAGTTTACACATCTTTAGAGAACAGACAGCATTGAACAAGGGAAACAGTTTAGATTAATACTAATGCAGGTTTCACTGCGAGTATGGTTTACGTCAGAAATCAATTCTATATTATTTGGACCGACGATTGTCACGTCCAACTTGTTTTACTGGGTCATTTGGGTTCTTCAAGAGAATCTAAATAATGAATGAACATGCTGCATTCCTTGAAAGAAAATAAATAGGAAGACAATTCAATGAAAACTGGTGGTTGTTATTGTTCCCTCTATTATTTATTGTCTGTTTCTCATATTTTCTACAAATGATTAGTCAATCCTTAGAATTCTTCTGGTCATTGCATTTCGTGATTCATGCTCCTTATCTTCACATGTTGTATTAAGTTTTTCATGTAAATTTGGTTTGCAATTGCATGCCAACTGTTAGACAGTTTGTTTAATGAAGATTTTTTTATTTGTTATTTTAAATCCAATCATGGTGCCAATTTCAGAGCAGTCTCAAATAACTGATCCTTCTGATATTCTTTATCTTCATCATGGAGAACAAACCGATCATAAACCTGCAACATACTTCTAGAAGGTGACGGTGATCATGGTATTCGAAGAATTTTTGTTAGATTGCTCTTGTCGCAAGGGATAAATTAGGTTTTTTAGAATGAAACCAGACCAATGCAGCTGCAAAATTTATGATTTTAGTGTGTGTTACACGCGGCCATATTCATGGACTGTGTAATTGTGTATAGATGGTTTTGAAAACAAATTCTTGTTGTTTCAGATTAAAGACCATACTGATTTTTAAATTGCCGAATTTGACTTTATTAAAGGACCAACTTTCTCTTATTAAATGTCAGATGCTAAATTTAACAATGCAGTATAGCCGTTTTCCAATTAATTCTAAAAAAGTCCCAACCTAAAGTAGATATACCTGTAAATTTGGTCCCTAAATCATGAAATCTAACCGCTCATTTGTTAAGTTTCTTTAAAGGATCATTTTGCCTATGGACCACAACGTCCAAAACATGCCAAATAGACCAATTTATCTTAGGCCAAATTACATGTATAATCCTTAGAAAGTTTAAATATTATTTCAATATCCTTACAAACTTTAAAACTACATATATGTCATTCCAAAATTATAAAATTTACATCTATATCCAAATTTATATTTTAATTAGGTTAAAACTAATTTAATATTAAAATAATTTTCCTAAACATAAAAAATACCATGTTACATTACTAAAGTACCATTCCCTAATTAGTGATTACAATGAAATCAGCCCAATCGTGAATGATTATTGAAAATCACGATTTACAACATAAATCGTGAACAGTGTTGCCGTGAAGTCTTCATTCCTGTACGCCATCACCTGCCATCGCAATCTACATAGTCGATTCTTCGTGTCCTCTACATCGCAAGTCACAAGATCAATCAATTAAACCAAGTTTCAATCAATTAAACAAAGTTTTTCTCTTCTACATCGCAATATGTATCATTTAGGGTTCAATTAAGCATTCAATTAATATTTACATTCAATTAATTTTGACTCTGCATTCAATTAATCTTAGTATCACAACATGAATTCTAGTTCTTCATTTAATTATTTTTGATGGATGATGAGATTGATACACCGACATGGGAGATAAGTGTACACACCCCAATAATTGAGTAAGTTTCTAAGATAATTGTTGGAAGGATCAAATATGTTTTATCAAGTACGTAGATGATAGTTTATGTTGCCCTTTAATTTGATTAATTGTTTCTTTCATTGTGATTATCAAGCAAGTAATATCGAATTAAAGTTTAAACTGAAATATGGAGGCTTTTTTCGGTTAACAAGGAACTCATGTAGGCAAGTATATTGCTTTGGCTTTAGAAAGTCTCTCTATATTGACACATGCTCATACAACTTGAATCAACTAGTTGAAGAGGTGAAAAACATTATCTATCAGAAATCGATACTATTTTGTCAATAGTCTTTTGTTGACAAACATGCAACAGAGCAAGGTTTTATTGAACTTGATTCCGATGAGAACTTCATGGTGATGCTTAGCATGTATAATGAGGAGAAAGAACTAACAATTTATGCGACGCTTGAAAAACTTACACAACAAAGGAATACACCATTTAGTGGTCAAGTTCAAGTTATTGATGAATATGAAGATGAAAATGAGTCAGACTCACATTACCATAGTGAAGAAAGTTATCATAGTCGCCATAGTTTCGGTAATGAACATGAGCTTCTAAATTATGATTGCGAAACTTATGCATATAGTAAGAAAAATCCAATTATGAAAGTGAATTCTAAATTTCCAAGTGTGATTGCTTTTAGAAGAGATTTGAATCATTATGTACTAACAAATGAATTTGAGTATGTCATTGAGAAAAGTGATTTGACACGACTTACGGCATGCTGTCAACATAAAAAGTGTGAGTGGAGAATTCATGCTTTTCTCACGCAAGATGAGATTACTTTTGAAGTAAGTAATTTACAAAATACTACATTTGTTTACATGTTTATTTTGTTAAAATAAGTATATGTTTTAATGCAATTTTGTAGGTTAAGAAATTTGTAGAAACTCATTCTTGTACTCAACGCAACAAGTGTGATAAACCGGTAAGAAACATGCAACTCAAGGATGGATTGCTGATGTTGTTTCCGAAAACTTGAAATCCGATGGTGATGTTTCTCATGCCGATCTAAAATCGTGGCTTATGCAAAACTACAATGTTAAAGATCCATATATGAGAGTTTCAGAGGAAAAGAACAAGCTTATACGGATATGTATGGCAAGTGGGATGACTCATATGTAAATATATATGATTTCAAACAAGAACTTGACAAGAGAAAACTTGGAAGTGTTGTGGAGATTGATATGCAGATAGAGGGTGACAAGAAACATTTCCTACACATCTTTATATCACTAACAACATGGTCTAAGGGGTTTCTGGCTGGTTGTCGTCCTTACATTGGGCTTGATGCTTGTCATTTGAAAGGGAAATTTAATGGGGTGCTAGCCGCAACCACAAGTATCGATGGTAACAATGGCATGTTTCCAGTAGCATATGGTGTGCTTGAGTCAGAGAATACAAAATCATGGACTTGGTTTCTTAGGTCACTAGAAAAAGCAATTGGTACACCAATCGGTCTTGTTATCTCCCTTGACATGCAAAAAGGATTGGAAGTAGCTATTACACATATTTATCCTAATGTTGAGCATCGAGAATGCATGAGACATCTATATAGCAACTTCAAGAAACATTTTCGAGGTGACTATTTTATGGTTAACCGTGTTGCAAAGACTTACTCTATTAGTAAGTATGACAATTGTTAAACGAAATTGCTAATGTAAGTGAAGATGCAATTTCATATTGGAATGAGAACCGTAACAATATATGGAGTAGAAGCAAGTTTGGTACCCTTGTCAAGTGTGATTACATTACCAACAATATTTTAGAAACCTTTAACTCTTGGATAGGTGAAATACGCTATAAACTGGTGGTTAATCTCCTTGATGCAATTTGAGAAAGCTTATGGAACGATTTGAAAAAAGGAGGATTGTGCAAAAATGGGAAGGAACATTAGTTCCAAAAGCAAGGAACTATCTCAACAGCATCTCCAATGCAAGTTCAATAACTTTCACTGATATTATTTATTCTTGCATTAAACAGATAAACATTCGTTGATACTATTTATTATTGTTTTATTTTCTCATGTAGAACTTGGGTGACTTTCAAGTTTGTAGAAGCAGTGACAATCGAGCTGAAGTGAACTACAAAGGAATATGTTGAGAGGTTATATTAGATGAGAAAGTATGTAGTTGTCGAGTTTGGATTTTAAAGGCCTTCCGTGGGTCCATGCAGCTGCTTTCATTACATTCACAATGGAGGATATTTGGGACAATTACGTTGATACATATTTCACAGTCGATAGATTTAAAGAAGCATACACTTTAGAAATTGCTCCGATGCTAGAAAGGATCAATGGGAGCTTTTAGAGACAACCGAGAAGATATACCCACCTATCATAAAATGTCCGCCTGGACGACCCAAAAAGAATAGAATTGTACCAAGTGATGAGCCCAAAAAAGGCATAAATGTGCACGTTGTGGTATGTATGGACATCATCAAAGGACTTGCAAAAATCCTGCACCTCTAAGGTTGTAATGAAGCATTCACTAGAAAAAGGAAAGAACACTAATGATCATGACTTTTTGTGTTTGAGTTTGATCAGATTTTAGTACTTTAATGTTTACTGTATGGATTATTTGATACTTTGAATTTGTTTTATAGATTCTTTAATGTTTAAGCTTGATATTTTTAGTTGTTATTATAGTCGGTTGTTACCAAAAAAACAAGTGAGATTAATGAATTGAATTTGTGGGTTGTTACTTGTTAGCATTACCAAATACACCAATTACAAGTGAAATTAAAATGATTTAGTCATCGGAACAAAAAAGAAAGCAATAAACAAGAATTATGCAACTTAAAAATAAGTACATATGGTTACGGATTGGTTATATGCTCCCATGTGAGTTACCGACCATTTTTCCCTTTTTACACACCTAGAAATAATTTTCATCCTAACAAGAACATTCACTTCCAGTTAAATAAGAGACTAAAATAATTACAATTTAAATGTTTCAAAGTAATAATGGGATTATGAACTCTTAGTCAAAAGTCAAACATTTTCAAAGAACTACAAATACAAGTAAGGTTAAAAGAGATGCAGGGCACTGAAAGAGTGTATAAAAAACTGAAAGTGTATAAAAGCTGACTTTCATAGCCTAGTTAGTTGAAAGATACCTTCTTCTTTTCAAAACATGAAACAGTGTATACAAAACTGACTTTCATTACAAACCCAATGCAAAAAAAATTGAACTGGGGAAATGAAAAATCGAACCATACTTGCAACAACTTTTGATTCTTTTTACCAAATTGAAAATTTCCTTGCTAGTTCATGCTTATTAGTTGTTTAGTACTCACGAGAATCTGATAAGCAGATTTCTATCTGTATAGGATTCCCCCTTCGAATCCACAACAGACACACCCAAAGGGTATCAAACATCTCACATATTTTTTTTCAAATTAAGCTTCTATTACTTGAGAAATTGAACTGGGGAAAGGATATATCGAATCATACCTTCAACAACTTTGAGCCAACGAGCCATCTCAAATGCGTTTTCTCATTAACATCTCGTTTAATTTCAGCCTTGATCCCAGCAACAGCGCGCTTAATTTTAGCCTGCACGTTAACATACTCTCGATCCCATCCCTAACCTTCGGGTTGCTTCGAATCGTACCCATCTCAGCGGCAATTTCTAGTTTGGCGATGGTGTAAAAAGAATAAGAAAGGACACGAAGTTGGTCAGATGCTCACCAGAATCAAATAGAGGTGTGGAGGTACGTTCCTCTCTGGGAAAAGGTAGTATAGTAAAATGCTATGGTACTTAGAATTTTAAATAATATTTTTAATATTTAATCTGTTTAGGTTTATTTAAAATAGGGTTTTGGACGTTAATATAATTTTTATATCTTTATAATGATATATACGTAATATTAAATTTTGTAAGGATATTAAGATAAATTTTAAAGTTTCTAAGGATATGTATGAAATTTGGCATTATCTTATTAAAAAATAAGAGAAAATTACAAATTTGGTCACCGTCGTTCAAGGGCAAACTGGTTATTTGAAAAACAAAAACAAAAAGCTGAGTAGTTATGGCCAAAATTGATATGAAACATCAAAATAAGGACTGAAATTGCAAAACGATTACTCAATTAACCAAGACCTAAAAATCAGTTAAACTTAGGGACCAAACATGTGATTTCCTCTGATTCTTATATCTATTTGTATTTTGTACTATGAATTAATGTGTGCCGGATTTATTGAGCAGACGAACGAAGAGAAAGTCTTGACTGGTGAAACCGGTACAACATTATAATTGGGATTGCAAGGGGTCTTTTGTATCTTCACCATGATATCCTAGGATTTCAGACTTTGGTTTAGCAAGAAGTATGGAAGGAAGTAAAACAGAAGCAAATACAAAAAGAGTAACGGGAACCTAGTAAGAACACTTCTACAAAACCATAAACGTTAATATATAAGTACACAAAATTACAAAAAAGTAATTGATTTTCCATTAATTTTATGTAGCGTCTACATGGAACCTAAGTACACAATTGATGGAATATACTCCACTAAATATGTCTTCGGTTTTGGTGTATTAGTGTTAGAGATCATAAGTGGAAAGAAAAAACAGAGGATTTCGTCATGCAAATCATGACCTAAATCTTATTGAACATGTAAGTTTCAATTTTCAACACCTAAAAGACTTAAGGGTGCGTTTGGTTACGGAAAATTTTCTACTTTCCAAGAAAATTTTCTAAGAAAAATGAAAAGTTAGAAAACGCGTTTGGATAATCAAAATTTCCAAAACTGTTCTAGAAAATCCAAAATTACATAGAACTTGGAAAACTCAAAATTGTTGTTTTCCACAGTTGTCTAGTTTATTTTGTTTCTCTAAAACGAAAAATGAAAACTCAATTTGTTTAACTAAATGCGTTTTCTACTAAAAATGAAAATGAAAACTCCACTCTACTTTTCGAAAATGTTTTCTAGAAAACTGAAAACAGTGTTCCACAACCAAACGCACACACTAGACATCTCATTTTTCATGTATTAATTTGACATTGTTTGTTAGGCATGGAGGTTGTATAAAAATGCGAAGCAATTGGATCTGATTGATGAAAACATCAAGGGGGTCCTATGTATAATCGCAAGTAAACAGAGCAATTCATATTGGTTTACTATGTGTGCAAAAGTATCTTGAAGATCAACCATATATGCCATTGGTGCTTGTTATGTTCAAGGACGGACGCAAAATTTATCAATAGCCGTGCACCGCATATGCACCCTATTAAGTAGTGACACTTTTTTTTCCGCGAAGTTGCACCGTATTAGAAAAAAAATTTTACACTATGTTTGCACTACGTGTACGGAATTTAGCCGTTCCTAGGCCACCCCATGACCCTATACAAATCCGCCGCTGGTTATGTTAGGTAGTCAAATTCCATTGCCTAAAGCCCTGAACGTAATCAACCTGGTTTTTACACAGAAAGAAGATGAACACAAGAAACAAATACTTCGTCTAGTATTCATGAATGGAGTTCATCTAATCGCTTATCTGTTTCTGTTACATATCTGGAACTACCTGTTTTGTATGTGATATTTGTAAAGAATAGATAGAAACTCCATAGACGATGAGTGTATATAAGTTGATGCTTCTGTTTAGTGAAAGTTATCGGCAAAACAGGTGGTAATTTAACGATTTACAAAAGGATTGGACTCCGGAACATAGATTTCAACAATCTGTCTAGCAAGCATCCTCGAAAGTAAGATCATATTACCACGGTTAATTTTCAGTGTTTTTGCATGTAATCTGTTGATGATATGTGAGATTATCTGAACGAAATGTTGTCATGTTTCTATAATCATAAGTAAAGTCATCTAAGATAGTTAACATTTTAACTAATTTGAGGAGCTACATGATAATGGATACTGCACTCCAAGATATAATAAAAGGAGAAGTGCTCATCAAGACATCAACTATGTTTATTTGAAAGTATTTATTATGTATAGAAATCAGTTAACATTCTATCCCTTTTTAACCTTAAAATTATATGGATATTACCTTTGTTTTTCCTTTTTAATGACTACACAAACCAATTTACCTTTTTTTCTATATTTTTATGTTATTTTATATGTATATACAAAATTTGTTAAAACATTAATAAACTATGTATCAGTTTATTGCATTGTGGTATTGCTTAAACTAATCCAAACACTTCTTTCTTAAACTCCGTTTTGATACCGTCTAAGCTGTTAATCAAAACACTCTTTCTTTAAAAATGTCACAACAATAGAAACAATTACACTTCCACCCAAAGGTGAACAGACTATGTCCATCGATGAGCCCTAAAATATAAAGTGTGGTCCCAAAATAGAGAATATATTAGGGTAGGTATACCATTGCAATTGCATGATTTTAAGTTTCCACTTGCCGATATTCAAGGTAATGTCATTAGAAAGAGTTAATACCTTCATTTCTAATCCCATAATATATTTTTATTTCCTTCTTACGCATCCTCTCCTCACACCTAACATATTTCTAATTGCCAATTTTAGTATCCTGTCCAACAATGTTTTACCACATTTCCATCGCATCATCCTTATTTTCCACAATTTTCATCTAGCTTCCATGCTCATTCTTATTTTGGCCAAAAACACACCCCCTTTTTTTTTTCTAACGTTCGTCTTTCAAATATCCAACTTAGCATTGAACTCAATCCAACCCACCTGACCCACCTACCCCTAGCCTTACCCACCAAAAAGTACCCAGTCCACCCACCCACCTTACCCCTACCCCTAAACACCACCCTCGCACCCACCTCACCTCACCACCTACGACACCCTATACATGCATCCACCTACCCCTACCCCTACACTGCCACATCCCATCCTACCCTACCCCTACCCACCTAACAACCCTACCCGTACCCACTCACCCCATCCCCACCCAACATACCTCACCCTGTATGCACCCCAACCCGCCCATCCTTTACCCAACAACACGCCCTACCCTAGCCACCCTACCCCCATCCTACCTATCCTACCTCACCCCCACCCACCTAGCCCCAGCCGCCCCTACTAATATATATCGAATAAGTTCTGGTTCTTATTTGGGATCACTCAGGGGTGTTTGTTTTTCCACAAAAAGTCTTTTTCCCCTAAAACATCTGCGGGAGGGTAGGGTAAGTTAGGTATGGGTGGCTAAAGGGTGGGGATGGGATGGGGTGGGTGTGGTTGGGTAAAGAATAGAGGTGGGGTGGGGTGTAGGGATGGGTATGGTGGATATAGGTATGGTAGGTCATTGGTTGAGGTTGGATGGGATGGGGGTAGGCTGGGGTCGGTGGGGTGGAGGTCGGGTGAGGTAGTGGAGGATGAGCGTGGGGGTGGGTACACCCACCCCACCCAACCTCACCACTATCATTTATTTTAACGAAAACTAATCTTAGAATGAATGATTTTAAATAGACATTAAAAACAAAGAGTTTATTTATGAAGAGCGAAGACATGAAAAAAGACTTTTGGTCCACATCTTGTTCCGCAGACATGGAAACTACAAAAGACATTTTACATTTTAAAAAACAAACACCACCGTAATCTTACGCCCACAAGATGTTTATGTTGATGTCTTGATATGTAGTTCTTGTTAATGATCGCCCCACAGCTATAAAATTAACAAGTATCTATTTTTCAAGAATCGATAGCTATATCCAATATCATATCTCTGTTAGCTTTCTAGTTTCTACAATATTTTCTTCTTTATAACTAATCAAGAAATACATATATGTACTAAAGATGAATTAGTTATGGCATATGTACTAAAGATGAATTAAATTTTCATAGTTATGTATAAGCTTTAAATAAATATAGACCTCTATTTATCTCCCATTCAAAATTGTAATGCTAAGGTCATTCGTAGAACTTGTGTCGTATGTGCCTGAAAAAAGCGGTGCATCTTCCGTATTTTTTCCAATGAAAAAACCTGGCTCTTTAGGTGAAGGCATGGGACCCTCACTCCCCAACATCAAAATCACAGAAGTCATGGTTGGTCTATCTTCTGGACGTCTTTGAACACATAACAAACCCACATGGATTGATCTTAAAACCTGAGACAAATTGATTGATTCAACTAGACCCTTGGCAACAAGTTGTACGGATTTGCCTTCTTTATGGAGTTCCCATGCCTACAAGAACAAACAAACACAAGCATGCATAAATTTGTTGTTTTAGATGTAGTAGGAGACAAATCAATTGATTCAACTTTTTTTTTTATTACTTTCTACTATTCTTCAACCACTAGTGGATGACTTGTCATTATTCTTCAAACCCACATGGATTGATCTTAAAAAGCGACAAATTAGAGGAGAGACTTTATGAACTCTTTTAAATAGATGATGATAAATATTTAATTATTAATGACCTATCTTTAAAAAAAACAAATGCATTGGAGAAGATTTATTATAAGATAAGTTTTTGTTATATAAAGTTTGTGAAAATATCCGACAAAACATAAAAGTTTAATGATTCAGAGCCTGTAAACTTACGTGTCCGATAAGGTTGTTGTTATGTTCTTCATGAAAAAATCCTCTATTTTTCTCCTCACTCACAATTTCCAGCACCAAAACACCGAAGCTATACACATCTGATTTAATCGAAAAGATACCGTCTCCCGCGTACTCCGGCGCCATGTAGCCGCTGCAAAAATTCATTAGTTAATGCTAATAATTCAAAAAGGAAAACATAATAAACTTAATTTCAATCAATCTTACTATGTTCCAACCACCCTATTTGTGTTTGCCTCAATCTGATTTCCTCCAAAGCTTCTAGCCATTCCAAAATCGGATATTTTAGGGTTCATCTCCGAATCAAGCAAAATATTGCTGACTTTAAGATCTCTATGAATGATTCTAAGCCTAGAATCTTGATGAAGATAAAGAAGGCCACGTGCAATTCCATTTATAATCTTAAACCGTGCGGGCCAATCAAGAAGTTTGCTTTGAGATTTATCTGTGGATTGTAAAATGGTTTGAATTTAATTTGTGTTTTTTTTATACGATAATTCAAGTCATTAAATTTATGTACCAAATATAAATGAGTCGAGGCCTTTGTTTGGAAGGTATTCGTAAATCAACATTTTTTCAGTTCCCTCGATGCAACAGCCCAAAAGCTTGACAAGATTCCGATGCTGAAGTTTAGATATTGAGATGACTTCATTTTTGAATTCATGAAGTCCTTGGGTTGATGTTTCTGCTAGTCGCTTCACTGCTATTTCTTGTCCATCTTCTAGCACACCCTGAAATCGATATTTCAACATCAGTTTGATGATAAGAAAGTAACATTTGAGTGGCTAAATTAATAAATGGTAAAAGTACATTGTACTTTTCATTATTTTAGCATTTTTCTAATGGTAAGAAAGAAAGTATAAGAGTTTAATCACTACGGAAAATAGTTAAGTTGCTATTTCTTGCAATTTACCCGAAATTCTTTTTTTACCTTGTAAACAGGTCCAAAACCGCCCTCTCCAAGTTTATTGTTTAATGAAAAATTGTTTGTAGCTGTAACCAATGTAGAAAAGCTAAATAGTGGTAGCTCAAGATCTTCATTTTCGCTATTGTTTATAGATTCATGCCCACACTCGTCTCTATTTGTCCCTGCCAATCAAAAAACACAGCTTCATTAAGCAAACTACTAACAAATAGATTATGATCATATTTGTATCCAAACTTCGTACCTTCTTGAGTTCCGTTTTTCCTCTTATTCCGATAATATAACAATATGCAAACTAGTATAAAGACCAAAACTACAGATGCTATAGGGACAATGATTCGTATTTGTCCCCCTCCACTTGAGCTTTTACCATTTCGTGTCACGTCTATATGAGAAGATAATGCTTGTTAGATGGATAATAGATTTAGTCATGAAAATAAACATATACGACTGTGTGTAGCTGATGTGAGACACTAACAAATTTACCTAACTCTGAAGGCGGCAATCGTATATAAAGATCATCCCCATTTTCAGGAAAAGTTCTAATATCGGTTAAATCACCGAACCATAGCACGCAACCACTCCCGGATCCTGTAATATCCGAATGTGTGTACGCAGTACACGAACAATCATTTTTACAAACTCTCTCACATTCGTCGAGGGTCCAGGTTTGATTAAACCTGGACCGTTGAGTGTCAGGCAACTTCAAATTCGAATACAGATTAAACCCTTCCCCGGGCCCACAATTCAAAGGGGTTCCGTGCTGACACCCTTGATCCCAATCAGCAACTCTCCACTGTTCTGGTGAAGTGGGTTTGAACCCCTTTAAGCATTGACAAGCTGGAGAGTCATTGATGTTGCAGCTCGCAAATGTACCACAGAGATTGAACCGGTCACAGTTATCGGTTCGTGGGGATAAATATACGGTCCATTCTTTTCTGCTATCGACCCATAATAACCGGTCCATATTACCATTGGGCCCTAACATTACCCTAGTGAAAATGGAGTTATCGATGAGGTTATAATGGTAATAAATTTCTCTTTCGTTTAGAACAAAACTGAAGTTGTAAATCGGGTTAGGTCTCAAATCCGGTTCGCCGCTAAACCGGAGTCCGTTCCATGGACCCGCCCGGAAAATAGTTTTCGAGCCATCCAATAGGATCATCTGAGGGAATCCTCTGGTATCAATTAATGCAGTAAAATCACCGACAGCAGGATCATCGGGGGATTTCCATGACGTGAAGTTTCTTTGTATTCCGGTTACCAAATCCCGGCCGAATTTCATTCCCGGAAGTAAATGATCCGTCGGAAAATCGAAGCTTTGCCATATGGGGTTCTCTTGATCGGTGTCGCCATCCTCATGGATGATAAAGTTTCCGGAATCCAGAAGCTGACCCACCGGATTCCTCACTGACGGCGTTGACAAGTTCGTCGATGACCATATGACATTTCCGGTGGCGTTCCGGAGGATTAGAACTCCTTGAAGAGTGAGAGTTAGGTCGCCGGAGGAGTTGGTGAGTGGTCTGTTCCGGTTCGCTACCCATACGACGGTTCCAGTGGAAATCTTTTTGTACCAAATTCCGATGTAATAGTTGGTGGAGTTGCCGGCTTTAAAGAAACCAATTTCGAAGGTTTCTTGTGGTGAAACGATGGTTTCGCCATACCTGATAGTTTGATTTGCGGATATGGTGTCTATGGCCCTGGTATAAGTTATCGATGCACAAAGTAAAACAATGAAGGACAACATCATCTTGGTCCTGGAAAGTCCTCCTTCCGCCATTGATGGTATTTTTTAACATGAATCCTTCTCTTTGTTCAGTCAAAATAAACATATAATATGATTCGATTTGAAAAAATCTGAAGAAAACATTACTCTAGATGGATGTCGCAATCATGAAGAGAACCGTCCATCTTGGAGGCTTGTTGCAGGAGCAGTTGATTCGTGGAGGGTGACCGGAAGTCAGCGACTCTTAATCGGGTAGGAATTACAGTGGTCTACATTTTCAACCTGTCTCTGTTCTCCTACTACACCTTTCGATTATACTTTTAAAAGTTACGGATACACCTTGGATATGGAATGGTTTCTATTAATTTTTGCCTTTATTATTATTTTTATTAATTTTCTTATAGATTTGGACCAACATTTGTATAATTTATCTTGATATTTTTTTTTTTAATTTTTAGGTCAACTTCTTTTTTATTTTATGAATTTGGTTAGCTTCTTTTATAATTTTATCTTAATCTTATATTATTTTTTCAAATTTGTTCCACAACTTTTATATATTTTTCTAAACTTAAAATTTTTAACCTTTTTAAAAATATTTACTCCAAATTGTTATATTTTTCTTAGAAATAAATTTAAAGCTACTTTTTAAAACCATTTTGTTATTATTTTTGTTATCTTTGTTTTTACTAATTGAATTGCACTTTTGTGCATAAATATCCTTACTAATAATTTATTAATAATGTAGATTATGTCTTGCATATTATATATACATACACTTTTCTGTGACAACGCGTGAGTTTTCAGAAAAATCTGCTACTCCGTTATATCAATGTAGTTTTAAATAGTTTTTCTGTATTACGAGATTATACATTACTTTATTTTTATGTATCATATTGTATTGTGTTGGTTGTCAAAACAATATAGAAAGATATTAGAGTTGACTGTTTGTTATATCATTATATTTTTTATTTTTTTATTAAGTCATTTCTACTTTGAAAAATCCAT
Organism: Cichorium intybus; assembly: GCA_023525715.1. Taxonomy (NCBI): domain Eukaryota; kingdom Viridiplantae; phylum Streptophyta; class Magnoliopsida; order Asterales; family Asteraceae; genus Cichorium; species Cichorium intybus. The sequence continues at coordinate 134,551,097 of CM042012.1, forward strand.
CATTTTATAACAAATCTACTTTCTGTAATTTATAGTACGAGTAAAAGTCATGATCTTAATGAGGTGTTTGAGATTGCTTATTTAAAACGACTTATCCTTTTTAGCAAAATTGTGTATTCGCTTATTCGATATCAAAATAAAGTTTTAAAGAACATGTTTAGTTGAACTTATCCAATATCAAAACGTAATAAGGTGATAAATTATTTTTTAGTGTTTGATAATTATTGTTTTTATGTATAATAAGAAAATAACTTATCAAAAACTCATTAAATAAGTTAATAAGCAAGGAGGGAATAACTTATCAAAACCTTTATATAAACTAACATGTGCACATAAAATCATTTTATCTAAACACTTAAAAATAAAGCCTGTAAATATGGGTATACAATATTGATATTTAAAACGTAAAAGAATTCTAAAAAAAAGTAACACCTGTGTTGTAAAATTATTGTTTTCGTTTTAATTTTTTATCCAATCATTTTAATTATCGTATCTAAGTTTTAATTTCCCATATTTAGGATTTCAATTATCGTTTTTAAATTATTTTTAATGGTGTAGTTTTTTCATTTAATGTTATTTGATATTTTTATTTTTTTTATTACTTTTAAAATTATTTTAAATATTAAATTAAATATTATTTTATTTAATTAATTAATTTTAATATAAATAATATGATGTGACATTATAGGTTGGAGTTTCCACTTGTTGAATGTTGAAAGATGATGAAAGATGAAAACAAAATAAGAGAAAAATGCTAATATACCTTGTAAGATGGGAGTGGACTTTTAAGCAAACCTGCAGGGAGAATATACATCTCCACTCATCATATTGAATTATTCAAAACATACGTTCGGACTTTTAAGCAAACCTTGTCAAGGGAGAAAATGATGTCTTGATTCTTCCCATTAATAAATGGGGTAGGTTTGACTTTCATTAAACGGAGAAATCAACAACCAACACTTGCTATTATTATAAATGCATTTTTATATATAAAATCACGTGTCCTTTGAAAAAGATTGTCTTTTGACATGTGTTAACTAGGATACCAGAATCGTTTTAAACACATATACATTATAAGATGTGTATATAAGATGATATATACGATATACCAAATCTGGTACGGAGGATTCAAAATATCAATGATCTAGATTATAATAATATAATTGTAATTATCCATTATTTAATTAAATGCATTAAAAAAAACGGTTACAAAATGACAAAATAGACATTTTAATCAAATCAATTTAATAATTAAATTAATAACAAAATTATTATTTTCATCTTTCAAATTTCGGATATTCTTAATAGAATCATCATGTTATTATTAAAAAAAGCCCTGAGAACGTGCTCGGCCACCTCTTGAGGCTCCCCGCACCGAATTTCCCCGAGTAGGATTACTTCGAGTGCTTCGCATACTTCAAAATTCAACAATAATTAGGCTATATAAAACACACATGTCTATATACACCTAACTGAACAACACGTCTACTATCTCTCAAGGTATAAGTCTAGGGATCTACACTACAGACACCTAGTTCACTTAAACCATGGTTCTGAATTCTGATATCAACTTGTAACACCTGACTCATAGTTTATCACTTCTGAAAACATAGTTTATAACGACAAAACATAATTTGGTGTATAAGTTACAAATACACCAAAAAATTTCACTTCTGAAAACATAGTTTATCACGACAAAACATAATTTGGTGTATAAGTTACATATAAGAGTATACAAGTGTATTAAGGGAGTACAAAACGTAATAGAACTCCCTTCAAGCCGGGTTGCTACTATCTATTTCTACATGCCCTAACCTTCCATGATCTATCTCCTTACCCTTACAAGGGTCACAGTCACTTGTAGGTTCATCACACACACTATGAGCTACTAAGCTCAATTAGTAATCCAATACATAATTTAACATATATAGAGAAAAACAACATCATTAATCTCAACACAACTCTACATCTCTTCACATTTTCTACTCTTCAATCCCTTTCCACCTCAACCCCACGGTCTCGAGACATAAAGTCTCACCGTACCCCGTATGTTGTGTGAACCACAAAGGCTCCAACCACATATGTTGGGTAATTAAGTCCAACCTCCTGGCCACTAAATCCTATATGAACCACATAGGTTCCTACAATGTGTATCGGGTGATTAAACCTAATCTCTCGACCACTAAGGCTAATATTAACAACAAAGGTTCCTACAATATGTATTAGGTGATTAATCCCAATCTCTAAGACACAAAGGCTCATGTGAAATTACTTCAAGTCATAAAGACTCAATCAACATATATGACACGAGATATAGTATAGATTACTCACCTGGTTTTAGTAGTCCTACACAATTCTAGCTAACACAACCGGTAGGTGCAAAGTGTTTTCTCAGCACTTTCACACACTTACACCATCACACACATACCACATATATATATATATATATATATATATATATATATATATATATATATATATATATATATATATATATATATATATATATATATATATATATATATATGTAAATAACTTGTATCTACACAACTTTTAGCTTGCAACTTAACCACCATACTTAGGGTTTCGGATTAGAACTCTTTTACACACTTAATTCAAGAACGACTTGCATCAACCATGTTAGTTGTGTTGGATTAGGTGTCTAAGTCATGACTTTATATTTATATTTATCTTGTTAATTGAAGCAAACTCCATTTGGGTTGCCCTCATAGCTGGAGGTTAGGATAGAGTTCAGTAGAGTAAAAGGTTGATTTATTAATTGTTTAATAAATCAATAGAATTAATTAATTGTTTAATAAATCAATAGAATTAATCAATTGTGAGCACTGACTTTGTATTGTGTCGTCCTTGCTAAAGGCGGTGAAAGTCGCGGTAGTGGTTTTATAATCGATATATGACGTGGCTATGCTATTGTTTAACGTGTATTTGTTTCTTAGTACAATCTATTGTTTCACAATTGTGAGATTTTAGGCGAATACAGGGACAATATGCTAACCATATAATTGCTAGTGATGATGTTGGCACGATTTAACTCAAAAGGATTCACTTCTTTTTATTTCCTTCTTTTTTACCCATTAGTCTAGTTCTTTCTTGTTTTCTTTGAGGACAAAGAAGAATTTAAGCTTGTGGATATTTGATAGGTGACGTGCACGCAGAGGTCGTCATGCGGTCAAAAATAAGAAATAACCTAACATTCACTAGTATAGTGGAGTCAGGGTCGATCCACAGGAGCTACGTGGTTAGCCTAGATGAGAGATTACCAACTAATAGTGTCACGGCTATAGTCGGAGGAACTAATTTCTATCTTTCTACCTTAAAGCAATATTCAAACATCCAAGCCAAGCTTAGCTATGTCCAAATGACCTAGTTACTTTCTGAACTCAGAAGTACATCTCTGAATCAGAAGCAATTGAAGGCATCCAAACTAGCAAAACCAAGCGTAGCATAAACTAGCTAATAACCAAAAGTTCTATGAGACAGTTAATAGCCAAAATTTAATGCTCAACCTAACCAAGTTAGCTACTGTTTTCAGCAAAGGGAAACAGTCCCAACCAAGTCACAAACAAAATCCAAACACAAACAAACAACCGAAACACAAACTAACATCCAAAATACCGAAAAACCAATGTTAACATTAACCGAATGATTTCATTCACCAAAACCAATATCCAAACATCAAATCAGTAACCAAACACTGAAGATCAATGGTTGTCACACCCAAAGATTCAACTCAAAGCTTACAAATGTTTAACTAAAATGAAATAAAATCTAAAACATGAAAATACCAAATGATGGCTTCTGAAATGGAATCCTCGAGTCAAAGAGCTTCTAGGTCGATGTTTACCCCCGGTCTTTGCTCCCGTTTTCGGCTGGAAATGCCTCTATTTATAGTTGCAAATTTCCCGTGACCGCGCCGCGCATAAGTAAAATCCGCGGCACGCGTACTTATCCGTTCCCCGTTTTTTCGTCATTCAAATATGTTCCACCGCCTTACGTCCGCGTCGCGCAGAAGATAAATCCGCGGCGCGCGTACGTCTTCTCTTGATTTTTCATTCTTTCCATACTTTTTCCTTTTGTACACTTTTAGTCCCTGTTTCTGTTCTTTTTCTCCAGACAAGTCCTGGCACGAAAAGTGAGAATACCCATGCATATTTGATATAACTTTACCAAGAACAGGGCTCAACAACGCCTAAAATACTTGATATCACTAGGCGTTGTCAAACACCTCACACTTGTGCCTTGCTTGTCCCCAAGCAAGAGAGTTTTTAACAAATTGTAATAGAGAATCGAACAATTTTTTACTGTGTTTAGTTTCAAAGTTTATTGCTCCTCGAGTTAGAATGGAATAGTTCGTGAAAACATAATTGAGTTGTTCTTTGGAATTCATGGCTTTCTAAAGAACCCTTGATTACAAACTTTCTGTCCACAATGAAGTGTACTTACTTGTTCAGATTCTAAAGGCCATTAAGGAATTGTCCATGACTTTCGATGTTGTCCGTGTAGCGAGCTTTCAGAAATACCATCCCAGACCAGACGATCTTAGGTGGTAAGGTGCATAAGGCCCACCCATTTTAGACCTACCGGCTCGAACAACAAAGGCCACTAACTGACTTTTCCTTCCTAAATTCCAATCCTAAAACGGCTCAATCTTCTAACCTCGTAAAACTCAACTTATTTGACTAACTAATAGTATGATCACAAATAAATAGTATTTCTTGAAAAATACTAATGTTATCACAATCACAAACCATTCATTTCAAAATTGCAATTCATTAAAATTTTTGAAAAATATTGCTAACAATTGAAAAATTGATCATTTCTGCAAAAATTTCAAAAATATCTCTTTCGACCGTCCATACCCCACACTTAAAACCGTACAACGTCCCCGTTGTACAAAAAATTAATTCAAAACAAGGGAGAAAGAGTTACCCCTTTTTGGACGGTAGACTGCTTTGTGCTCAATATCACAGGTATAATGCGTACAAAAAGATCCCCGATTCATATGCTGGAGTTGTAGCGCTACAGTAGGACACGCCGGTGGTCAAGACAAGTGGAGGGGGCACGGTGACCCCACACTTGTCTGAGACAACTCCCTCTCAATTTGGTATATCATGCACAACTTAACAAATAAATTAAAACACACATGACAGAAAAAATAATATACAGATAGATGTGTCATAAGTTTATACATATATCCCAAAAAGAATAAAAAAGAAAAAGAAAAGAAAAAAAGAAAAAAAAGAAAAAGGTACATCAATCACTACCAGGCGGCCTGGAGGGTCCAGCCTCATGGTCATGGGCCCTGGCTGGGAATGGTCGGGGGTGTCTGCCCTGGGCTGATGCGATCTGTATAAGTACCTCCCCGATCCACTCGAGCTGGTCCTGGGTCCTCGAGAGCTGGTCCTCGATCCTCGTGACTCTGGCCTCCAGCCGGCTGAGGGCTGGTGAGTCATCCTGCTGTGGCTGCGGCTGTGCAGGCTCTGGTGCTGGCGGCTCTGGCCTCCGGCGTCTCCTGCCGGGCTGGGCATACGCGGGCTGAGGTGCCTCAGGAGGCTTGGTCAGTGCCCGGATGTACTGCCCCGGACGCTGCAGCTCAATGAGCCGCATCCTCTCCAACGTGCGTGATGTAGTGCGCGATGGAGGCAGAGCAGTCTAAGAAGCTGCCACGGGAGCAGTAAGTGGAGAGAGAAGTCGCAAGGGCGAAAGGGAGGTGGAGGAACCTGGATGGGTCGAGGAGGACCCACAAAAATGTCACGTCGTCCCCCGACACCTTCTCGCCTCCCTCCCGCTGCATGATGGAGGTGGAGACGATCCGGTGCATGAGGCGGTGGAGTGGATCGCGTAGGTGGCTCTCCCTCGAGGTCCCCGCCTCGTACATCACATTGGACAGCGGTGTCCAAACCTCCATGTTGGGAGGGCGCTCCGGCTCCCCCTGAATGCACGACCCAAAGAATCGGGTGAAATATCGGTGCTGGAGGTCCGCGGCAGTGTAGATGCCTGTGCGCCTCCCAAACTCCCGGAGGTTGCACTCCCTGTGCTCACCTCCCAAACGAAAACGTACGAACCTGGAACGCGGGTCTCCCGCCCTGGGAGCGAAATGGACCGTAGACAGGAACTCCAGGAGAAGCTCTGTGTAGACCACATCCTCGTCAGTGGCCATGATCCGGTCCCAACCTCTGCACGTGAATGACGCCTCCTCGTGGGTCCAGGTGCGATGTAAGAACGGCTCGATCACACCCCAGAGCCCTGCGTCTCTAAGAATATCTCGATCAATGACCGTCGCCTCTAACACCCGACGACTCCTCAAAGCATCCCTCCGCGAGGTATACTCAACAGAACTGGCCAGCTCCGCGGGGAACTGGAGGAAAGCATGCTCCATTCTGAACATCATCTACAAAAAGAAAATATATCCACAAAGCAAAAAAAATTTTGCAAAATCAGTCCCTTTTCTTCCCCACCGCACCGCGGCGCGGCCCAAGAGCAATGGCGCGGCGCGGCGTACACCTGTTTTGAAAACCCGGGATCAAATCCCCATTTTAACCTGCTATATCTCATTTTAATCATACCACAAGGTAGCCGAAGTGCCGACTAGCTCATCTAGGGTGTCCATTTGGCAAAACAAACACCCGATGGGCTAGCATTAGTGATTCTAAGTTTTTAACTTTTTGGAATAAAACTCTAAAATTAACTACCTAATAACTAGTTTAAACAGCTGATAGATAGTTAAAAGAGCGTACCTTGGTAGTAGAAACACAATAAGCAAGAAAAAATGCAAGAAATTTTTGATCACCGGAGCTCCGAGTCGTGTGAATTGAGTTGTGAGCCGCGGCTCACCGTATAAGGGCAAAAACCGTCTGATCGTTTCCCGCGGCGCGCATTTCTCGTTTCCGCGACGCGCGTGTCGCCAAATCAACCCCTGCGCATCGGGTTGAGTTTCGAACCCGCGTCGCACAATTCAAAAATCCGCGGCGCGGACTTCAAAAATTTCAAAACTTCTCAATTGACCCCACACTTATTTCAAACCACTAGTGCCTGCAAAAGATTGATGTATTTTTTTTTTTGTATCTGGTTTTTAAGAAATATATCCTAACTTATGACACGATGGGTTGCCTCCCAACAAGCGCTAAGTTTAACGTCTTCAGCCAGACGTGCTGCTATTAAGCTGACCCTTCTTATTCTTCTTGGCCTCTAGATGACATTTGCTGATATTCTGGCATGAAATTATTAGCCATCATTGTCATAAGGGACGTGAGTTGGGTCATCCGATCACTTACACCACTGATCCATTGTTGTTGAGATTTTAAGAGCTCGAAAACATTCGCCTCTCGTTTTCTGGATTCTCTTTCATATTGCTGATGCCTTGCTTCCATCATCTCTATCATTTCCAGCAATTGTTCCTTGTCGATGGCGGATAACGGATGATCCTTAGTTTCCTTTAAGATTTCCTCTTTTCCTCCCTCTCCTGTACGTGTCCATATCTTTTCTTTGCTTCTGATTCCTGGCTCCATTAGTGTTTTCCTATCTGCTGGTTTGCCATTTTCCTCTGAAGGTAATGATATCGGGTTCCCAAACATATTCAATCTTCTTTTCCTGGTCCCGAAGAAAATATCCATATCTCCAGTCTTGCAATCGATCACTGACCCAGCGGTAGCTAAAAATGGACGCCCTAAGATGAGCGCAGGCGCATCGTCTGGGCTCTCATACTCCATGACCAGAAAATCTACAGGATAGAAAAAGTCCCCAACTTTAACTATGACATTTGTTAACTTCCCCCTAGATACCTTAGTTGATTGGTCAGCCAACTGCAGTACGACTTCCGCTGGCTCAATTTCTTCGTTCTTGTACTTGTCATATAAGTATCCTGGCAAGATGTTAACACTTGCTCCCAAATCTAAAAGGGTATTTCGAATAACCACATCTCCTACGGTTGTAGTGATTAATGGTGACCCGGGGTCCTTTTCCTTTTTAGGCAATGTACCCAATAATGCTTCGCTAGCTCTCACAGTCAATCTCACCGTTTTTGGCGTAGGTGCTTTGCGTTTCCCATTTTGTTCACACATTTCTTGCAGAATCCTGGTGTCCTCGGGAGCATCCTTAAGCTCATCCCATAAGGGCTGATTCATTAAGGGTCCCGTTGATCTGGATGCTTCCTGCTTCTTCTTTTCCTTCCTATTCTTCTTCTTTTGTTTGATCCCTGCTATTGTTGGTTGTTCTTCCTTTTGAACCTTTTTATCTATTTTTGGTTGAGTGCCATTCTCAACCGAAACTTCTCCTTCTTCACCTTCCTCGTTTTCTAGAGCCTTTCCTTCTTCCCCTGGTCTCACGTCACTCCCCACTTCGAACAAGTCCTCCAGAGTGACCTTTCGCCATCCTGATTCAACAGTATTGACTTGTTCCTTCCCTGGACGTTGATTATGCGTAGGGTTGACTTCAGTAGCACTTGGCAGCTTGCCATTATCTCTCTTTTGTTGATCTGCAGCCATTTGACCTATTTGTCTTTCCATATTTGCGATAGCTTTTGCATTCGCTTGAGATTGTTGTTGAGTCGCAGTGACCATGTCATACATTTTTGCTATCATCTCTTCTTGGGTCCCTGGGGCATTGTTAGTGGGCCCCCTGTTGTTGTTGTTGTTTCCGTTGTTCGCAGGCTGCTGGTTTCTAGGCTGACTATTTGATTGATTCTGATAATTGTTCTGCCTGAAATTTTGTTGCTGTCCTTGGTTGTATGGCCTGTAGGGTCGTCCATTATTGTGTTGACCTTGACCCTGGCCATAAACTTGATTAGCTTCCTGCATCTTAGGTCCTCCTTGACCTTCTTGCGACGAATTTGGCGGTACATTTTGTAATGTTGCCATAAGCCTATCAAACTTTCTGTTTAATTCACTGATTTCCTTTTTCACTTCCTTTTTCCAATCAGCATCAACTCCTACTGCTGCCGCCGTACTTGTAGTCTTCCTGGTGGAGAAGTTTGCTTTGGAGCCATTACTCAACTGCTCCAAAAACTGCCAGGCTTCTTCTGGATCCTGCCACATAAATGTCCCACTGGAGGAGGCATTTATCATGGCCTGGTGTGTTTCGCTAACTCCCTCAAAGAATAACTTGACCAACTGCCATCTGGGAATCTCGTGATGCGGACAAGATCGCAGCAACTCCTTCAATCTGTCGAAGGCTTCAAAGCTTCTCCAGGTTTTTGTTGGAAATCCTGGATGACCCTCCTGACTTCAGTTGTCTTGCTCGCTGGGTAAAATTCCTGCAGGAACTTTGCCTTGAGCTGATCCCACGTAGTAATACTGTTTGATGGCAACGATGTGAACCAATACTTGGCTTTGTCCTTAAGAGTGAACGGAAACAGTCTAAGCCTAAAAATATTTCTATTTGTGTTTCTGGGATTATTAGCATTAGCGATCGCTAAAAATTCATATAAATGGTTATAGGGATCATCCTGCTTATATCCTCTGAATTCTGGTAATATTCCTAATAACTGATGTCTAATTTCTACTTGCGAATCTATGTTATCAGGAATATAGATCGGCGACGAATCATCATATTCCCGCGGTTGGAAATGTGATGCAACCGATTGCCGTCTCGGTTGTGCAAAATGTAAAGGTTGGGCGGGGTTACCGTAAAGATGATCATTGTAGTCCTGCTGACCTGGTGGTTGGTATGGTGGTGCTCGCCTGGGAGGTCCCCGACCTCGGTTCCATTGTGGTTGCGGTGCCGGTGGCACCCATCCTTCATCTTCCTCGTCGTACACTTCCTCCGTCTCTGGGTAATGGTATTGCGGTTGAGGCGGTGGTTGAAAGTGTATAGGTTGTGTTGGTTGGTATGTAGGTTGAGGTTTAAAGAGGGCTAGTTGTGGTTGTGATGTTGGTGTATGCTGTCTAGGAGTTGGGGTGCCATCTCGGGTCGGCTCTCCCCAAGTCATAGCAGATGTAAAAGGATTGGTGGATTGAGGTTGAGAAGCGGGTGTAAATGATGGGATGGAAGGCGGAGTGCATGATGGTATGGGTGCAGGGGCTGAAACTGCACCACCAGAAGCACTCGTGCTTCCAAACTGAAATTCCGAAAGCGGAGGGATAGAAAACCTCCCAGTTGCCTCACCTGGTGGATCCTGGGCAACACTGACCGGACTACTGCTAACTTGACTATAATTCATGATGTTCAAACGCCTACGGGCACGGAGTTTGCACGCAGTACGTTCAATCTCAGAATCAAACTGCAATGGGGATGACTGCTCTCCCCTGCGGGTACGCATGCACTAGTGCAACACGCCCACAAGAATCAAAAACCAAAATGAAAATTACTCAAAAATGAAATTTCAAAAAGCACAAAAACAAGTTCCTACTACTCACCTATTCTAAGCTCACAGCTCCCCGGCAACGGCGCCAAAATTTGACGTGCACGCAGAGGTCGTCATGCGGTAAAAAATAAGATATAACCTAACATTCACTAGTATAGTGGAGTCAGGGTCGATCCATAGGAGCTACGTGGTTAGCCTAGATGAGAGATTACCAACTAATAGTGTCACGGCTATAGTCGGAGGAACTAATTTCTATCTTTCTACCTTAAAGCAATATTCAAACATCCAAGCCAAGCTTAGCTATGTCCAAATGACCTAGTTACTTTCTGAACTCAGAAGTACATCTCTGAATCAGAAGCAATTGAAGGCATCCAAACTAGCAAAACCAAGCGTAGCATAAACTAGCTAATAACCAAAAGTTCTATGAGACAGTTAATAGCCAAAATTTAATGCTCAACCTAACCAAGTTAGCTACTGTTTTCAGCAAAGGGAAACAGTCCCAACCAAGTCACAAACAAAATCCAAACACAAACAAACAACCGAAACACAAACTAACATCCAAAATACCGAAAAACCAATGTTAACATTAACCGAATGATTTCATTCACCAAAACCAATATCCAAACATCAAATCAGTAACCAAACACTACTAAAAACAGAACCCTAAGCTGAAGATCAATGGTTGTCACACCCAAAGATTCAACTCAAAGCTTACAAATGTTTAACTAAAATGAAATAAAATCTAAAACATGAAAATACCAAATGATGGCTTCTGAAATGGAATCCTCGAGTCAAAGAGCTTCTAGGTCGATGTTTACCCCCGGTCTTTGCTCCCGTTTTCGGCTGGAAATGCCTCTATTTATAGTTGCAAATTTCCCGTGACCGCGCCACGCATAAGTAAAATCCGCGGCGCGCGTACTTATCCGTTCCCCGTTTTTTCGTCATTCAAATATGTTCCACCGCCTTACGTCCGCGTCGCGCAGAAGATAAATCCGCGGCGCGCGTACGTCTTCTCTTGATTTTTCATTCTTTCCATACTTTTTCCTTTTGTACACTTTTAGTCCCTGTTTCTGTTCTTTTTCTCCAGACAAGTCCTGGCACGAAAAGTGAGAATACCCATGCATATTTGATATAACTTTACCAAGAACAGGGCTCAACAACGCCTAAAATACTTGATATCACTAGGCGTTGTCAATAGCTGTATTAATATACACCTTTTATCACGTTTAATTACTTCATTTGACATCGTATTTCGCCAATAAAAGCATGCTATATGCATGTTTTCGTACTAATGTGTTTATTTCGGAGTAATACCATTTGTTTGGGTAAAATGGTATGTTTTGCAGGTATTTTGAGACTTGGAACATTAATTATATATCATTAGGAGGCTACACAAGAAATTTCAGAAGAAACGGAGCTCAAACGAAGAAATTACAAAAATGTCGTCCCGAAGTCAGTAGAGTACACGGCCCGTGTAACTTTATGGGCAAAAGTTACACGGCCGTGTAACTTTGTTATGCCACGTATGATGCCACGTCAGCTCAAGGGAAGTCCAGGAGAATTGCAGGATTACACGACCGTGTAATCTTGGCCCAAGAAGTTACACGGCCGTGTAAGTTTTCCTGGTGACCAGATCTGCTTTTTGGCCCACTTTGAGTTGTTTATTCCTTCTTGTGCTGTCATCCTCATGCTACACGACCAGATGCAGATCCAACCTGATTTTGAGGCCATGTGATGAAGAAAGTGGGTCTTGGAATGATGATGTTTGCCATTGTCTAAATTACCATTTTACCCTTGGTGTGTTAGTATAAATAGATGTGCTTGGTTAGCCTTTGAACCATCTCATCTTTCCATTATTTTCTGATTACTCTCTAGATACATTGTGTTTGTATTTGTGTGCAACTACAAGTGTGGATTATCTTCATTTTGTAAGTTCATTTCTCTTTTACTAGTCATGAGTGGCTAGTAACTTTATTTTCTGGTTTTGTATTAAGGATTATGATTGTGATTTAATATAAAGTTTGATGTTTGATTTTATATCTTTCTAGTGATATGATTTTGAGGCTTAACAAGCGTTTGATTTTTATTTATTTCATATTGGCCATTTGATCTCAAATATAAATCAATCTAGTCATACAAATTATGAAATCCGTAATTGTTTTATAAAATGTTATTTGTGACAATCATCTTTAATTGGTGAAAATCATATCTCATGTTTTGACGCTTCAACGCTTGTTTAGGAGTATTGAACATTGTTGGGAACATTCACATAAAACATAATGCAATCTTTCATTCAAATTCTACGATGGTGTATGTACGAGCTTTCGGCATACACTTGACTAATCTAGATTTGATTAGTAAGATTAGTCTTAGTTAACGAGCTTCTCTTGACTAAGGTACATTAGGTGAATGGTGTATGTGCGAGCTTTCGGCATACACAAAGTACCAATTTAGAAAGATTAAAGTTATAAAACATCATTCTTATTGTTATTTCCAATCATATCACTAAAAATACAAAACCAGAATTTGTCCCCAAATTATAAAATACAAAAGCAATTTTTCTATATTTTGTCTCAAGTCATTTATACAATCGTGTTCCAACTAAACATCAAAACCCCCTTTTTTGTTACTTTCTTTACAAGTTTAAATCTCGTGAAATCAAGGTATAATCCATTAGACCATCGCTCCCTGTGGATCGACCCTACTTGCCATTTATACTACATAGTTAGTATTTATAACAAGTAGTGTAATCACGAAATATTGGTAAATTAACAAATCATTCCAAAACCATATTTCAACTCTTTTATTTTGTTGGTTACGACACTCAACAAAAACATAGATCTTTCTAGGGTTGCATGTGAACCATAGGAATTATTTGTTCATTGATTGCATAGAAAACCCTTCAGTGGTATCAGAGGTTGGCTTGTTTTCTTGTGATTTGATATAAACTGCTTGAATTGTTTTTGCCTTGAGGTTTTGTGCGAAAAACACCTCATGGAGAGAGGCCAAAATCGTTGACTAGGCTAGGGTTTCCTAACCCTAGCCGCCACCCCTTGGATCCCCTTGATTTGCTTGCCTTTTATAAGTAGGTTGTTATTTATGGTAATTATTGGATAATTAATAACTGGAATCCCTTATCTTTGCATGCTGATTTCGTGATCTAGGGATAAGGGTTAGGAAATTAATTTGATTAATTTTTGTGATTCCCTTATTAGATTTAATTAATTTAATTAATTGTTAATTAAAAGATAAATTAAATCAGCTTAAAGATTTAATTGAAATTTTCGAAAAAAATATATATAAATTTGCGAAAATTCTTATTAAATTAATTCTAAAATATTTTAATAAGATTAAAATATATCTTATATATTTATGATTAAAAGTTAATTATTTATATATAAGAAAAATTGGTTAGTCTTACCGCAAGTAGGCCTCATTCACAAAACTGTCCTATAAAGAGGGTATAAGGCGACTGCCTATAAAATGGCAGTCTAATGGGTATCTACTCTTACCCACCGTTCTCCTGGTCAGTCGAGTGTCGTTAGCCGAACGGGTTTGATAGAACCGCTAAGCCTCTTAAAAGTATAATGCTATAATTGAAAGTACTAGAACTTTGAACAAAACCCAAACCCAATCTAGTTACTTTAGGTTAAAACATGTGAATTGGTGCTAATCCATGGAATTACACATTGCACTTTGTGGAACGTTGGTGGAGCGTGTGTGGTTTACCGGCATGCCAACTGGGGTCTGCAAAGACTTGCAATGGGTTTCTCGATTTTGTCATTATTAACGGAGCATGTGTGGTTAACCGGCACGTTAATTAGAGATGGTAATTGACTTCGAGAGTACCAAGCTAATTTGCATGGTTATTCACACCCGGTTTGTGATCCTCGGCATCCTAGTCACAAACAGTGGGGCACATCCGAGACTAAACATGCCATTGAATAGTTCAATGTGTCTCAACAGATCTAGGAATTTCATAAGATGAAATCGATAAGTGTATTATCTACCTTAATGACCATTATGTTGTGATTACTGCATCCCTCTTCACACCATAGTTGGGGCATTTTGGGTCCTAGCCTTAATAAATAATATATTGGGTAAATATTTAAAAGGATTAATTAAACTAATAAAATTCTGTTTATTGTAGATGTCTGAATCAAGTGTCTATTCTCCTCCCTCTCCTCCTTCACCCATTTCTGAGAGCATCAGAAAGCACCTGCTAAATATGGAAAGGCTGACTGGCCTTAACTGTAAGGAATGGCTTCGCAACTGGAGAATGGTTCTCATCATTACGGGCAAGCTTCATCTCACCGAGTATCCGATCCCGGTTCCACCGGAACAAGTCATCATAAAGAGCCTTTATGATAAGCGTAACCTCTTAGTTGATGAATCCAGAAAGATTCGTGACCTCATGCTACTGACCATTGACCCCAAGTTCCGTAAGGATTTTGAATCCTTGGGGCCATATGAGTTAATGCAATCGGTTGAGGAAAAGTTCCAAAAACCGGTTGAAGAGGAACGAGCTAGGATATTCAAAAGACTTGCAGAGTGTAAGTTAAAAGAAGGAAGTAGCATCGATTCGCATGTTCTTCAGATTGAAGCGTACATAGGCGAGTTGCACAAACTTGGTTATTCCATAAGTCAGGAGTCGAGTGTTAACACTCTACTCGCTTCATTGACCAGTAAGTACGATCTGTTCATTCAGACGTATAGAAAGGAAGACCAGAAAAAGAACTTAATGGAAATGCGTCCACTGTTGACTTTATACGAGTCACTCTTTGACAGGCATAGCTCCAATGGTTCAGCTACTTCTGGATTAAGTCCAGTGAAAAGACGCAGCAAGAAACGATCCAGATCATCTGGACATGTCTTAAACTGGGAATTCACAAAATCGGATACAGTCGCGGAAAGATTGGAAGACGCTCTAAAGTCAAAAATCTTTTGAAAGCTTAGGGAATCATTAAGGTACGGGACTCTGGCGCATAGGAGCACATTTGGATTAGATTTCCAGCTCATGCAGTTTTGAAGTTTAGTTAGACATTGAAATATTGTTATTAGCTTTTAGATGCGTATGACATTGTCCATCATATAGTACATTGTGCAAGGATTTTTGTTTTAATAAAATTGTCAATTTTCTTTTAACACATGTTGTATGAAATATCCTTGAAATGTTGTATGATTGTGTTGAATGTATAATTAGTAATAACTTGAATATTGAATGCATCCAAAGTGTTTAGATCTTAGGAATTGTGTCCCTTATGATTGTTAAGATATATATTACAAGAATCAATTCAACCAAAGGTCCAGTTGGACAGGACTTTGGAATCATTTGACTTAGAGTCTCATGATGAATTGAGTTCTTAATGTGTAAAGAAATGAATCAACCAGAGATCCAGTTGGACAGGACCTTGGAATCATTTGACTTAAAGTCAGATGATGATTAAGTTCTTCATAAAGCACAAATGGCAAGAAATGAATCACCCAAAGATCCAGAGGATAGGATTTTGGAATCAGTTAACTTGGAGTCAACTGAAGATTGCAAGTCTTGACTAGCATTAACAAAGTCATAAGTTTACATAGATATGTAAAGCACGTTGAGATTAGGAGCAACGAACACATCAGTTGCTGTGTGTTGCTCGAATCTTCAAATAAAACACAATAGTTTGTACTTCGTGATATTTGTCATTCGGAATGACGAATATGGCTACGCTTAT
This sequence comes from Cichorium intybus, assembly GCA_023525715.1. NCBI lineage: Eukaryota > Viridiplantae > Streptophyta > Magnoliopsida > Asterales > Asteraceae > Cichorium > Cichorium intybus. The sequence continues at coordinate 134,567,135 of CM042012.1, forward strand.
CAGAATAAGCGATTGAATTGAAACCTTGAACAGTTCAAGGACTACAAAGGAAGTACAAGACCCATAGAACCTGAGTGACAACATAAATTGGGAAAATGTTTCACAGTTTATTCCCTTCCAAGAACATTAATAGTTATAATGTGTCTTAGGGAAGATGATGGAGCGTTGGTCGAAACAGTTCGATCCTCAATGTATGAGATACATTGCCAATTAGTTTCCGATACATTGAATACTAAACCAGTCAGACCATATTCCAACCACATCCTTCGACTAAGTAGGTTTTGTAGACACCGTCTGAAATGTAAAGCTGGGATTGTCCCAAATTGTACATTAAAGGTCCAGGGTCTTGTAGTGTTCGTCCGAACCTCATGACTAGCCTGAACCTAATCAGAAATGTCGTTTCACTGGCTATCCCGCTGTACCTGGAACAGAAAGAGCTCTTTTAGAAAGAACTCAGTTTCTAAGGAAACAGTGGGAGTTTGGGAAAGTCCTGAATGAGTTCAGGATTAGCCAAGTGAAATAACCTTTAGTCATCACTAGGCTTAGAGCAGAAATCAGATTTTTGTTTTAAAATTCTGACATTATCTTCTCTTGACCAGTAGTACTGATCACCATCATAAGTAGTTATGATCAGGGTGACATACCGATTAGTGCTAAGACACTATAGTTGGTACGGATTTTCAATCCGACTACTTGGAAGAATTGGTGAGCCCGGTTGCTGCCAATTAAGAGGAATTTAGGACGAGATACAGTCTATGTGACAGTTTGATTGATTTTACAACTGGTCTTAACCAGTGGGAGTAATCATCAAAAGAAACCAACATGGACAGAAACGTACCTTCAGAACATCTGGTTGAGTGAGACGATACTCAGAGTCAAGAAATTGACTCCGAGAGAAGCACTCTGAATAGAAGATGAAATCTGAAAGGATACTGCATAATGTAAGTCGTTAGTGGAGCGCGTGTGGATCACCGACACACTAATGGGGACTCACAAGAGTATGCCAGTATAAAGGTACGTGGGCCCGGGATAACGCCATGGGCATCTCGTAAGAAAGGATATTCAGATTCTCGAAATATGCCAAAGGATTGGGTTTTGAGAATGGGCTGAAAGATTTCCATTAAGATGTCAGAAAGTTTGGATTCTCAAAATGTGCCGAAAGTTCTGGATTTTGAGAATAGTCCATAACCGTGTCAAAGCCAGTGGGAGCGTCGCTGTTATCTATGTCCGTATGTGTGTTGCATAATGGTTCTAGGAAACGTCTCTTTTCATTACAAAATGTAATGACTTGGTGTTAAGAGACGGATCACTGTGAAAGACTTAATAGAGATACGGCATGCTCAGGTGGTTACAAACGTCTATGAGATATATCGAAACTCTACCAAGATGATCTTGATGAGACTCAAGATGCATAGCTCAGGAAAGGAATTTCCTGTCATTGCAAAGTGTGATGATTTGGCATGAGAGACATAAAAGGTGCAACGTACTCACATAATCCATTGACATATATCAGATAGATGTTGTCATCAGTATAGACCTTGCTATAGTAAGCATGATCTTGATAAGATTCAAGATGCATGGAAAAAAGTCTCCGAAAGGATATAGTTATTAAAAGTCGTGACACAAGGATTATAAGTAATCCTAAGATTCCAAAAGGGTTTGGAATAGGACTAGATCATATCCAACAAGTTTCTTGGATCGATCAGAAGTGTGATGAACATGTCTTGATGACTTAATGCTTAGAGCATACTGAGTCAGATTCAGGATATGACCTGGCTGGGAATACTTAATGGATTTTATACATACATGAGAAATCATTGGAAAATGATTAGGGGTGAATGTTGATAACAATTTGAAAAGAGTTTTTCAAATAAGGACTTAATGGTTAAAGAATTTCGTTGGCATTTCGATGGAGCGCGTGTGGCTCACCGGCACATCGTAACACCTCGAAATAGTCTTAGGGTGCAGTCGTGTGGACCAAAGATCCCGAGAACCATGGAAAGTCACAGTACATAGAATGGAGTTGTTAGTGAGAATGACGGTATGACCAAAATTGAGATATCATCGGAAGGATATCCGATCGGATAAAGTGTATAAATGTATAACATTTGAATACATAGAAAGAGTGAAAGGTCAAGTAGACATAGATACATAACACGAATTAAATAGTTTAAAAGAAATCTAGAAACCGATAATAGTTTTACGTAAAATCCGACTTGGTGATTACCTCGTGGAGACTTGGTAATTAGGCAAGAGTAGCCACCAATCAGATTTTTTGTTTCAATTTTGCATGTTTCACTTCCCGAATAATTTGATTATTCAAAAGTCCACAGTCGCTCATACTTTTCGGGAGTAAGTATGTACGAAGACTGTCGTGAATTGGTTTGTAGATTGTCTAAAGAGTTAGACATTGCAGTAAGACTGCTACAACGTTCATGAGTACTTAGAAATAGAGATTTGAGTATTGGATAAACCCGCGCTCAATAGATTGCTTCATGGATTACATCACGAGCAATGTTGAGACGATAATATCGTATGATCTTGAAGCAGAGACATATGAGTTGAAATTTACGAGTCGGTTGTGCATTGATAATGCGAAAACGCATCGGTAACTCGATGTTACAAAACACATTGTTGTGTACGATTTGATAAGTAAAAGACACAATCGTATGAATCGAAGCTTATTCGTTTCGTGACCCTGATGGGAAACAGATATATGTAGGCCGCTCGATGATTTTGAAGTTGACTAAAGTGCTGGCCAGCCTGTACTAAATTGATGTGTTCAATTAGAAGTCCGAAAGTCATAAGCAGAATCGGAAATCGGGAAACAGAGTATCAGACAGAGATTGATCTCAATCCATGTCTCGTGTCTGAAAATATCTTGTTGGACGAAGGATCATATGATCACTTATCTATGGACAGAACTGACTGGGTCAGAGTTCGGCAGCAGTTTCTTGGAAGCTGCAGGTTGTTTATTAATTAGAAGATAAATTAAAGTCATAGACTTATCCAAGTGGAAGACTGTTGGATTAGGTGTCTAAGCCATGACTTTATATTTATATTTATCTTGTTAATTGAAGCAAAGTCCATTTGGGTTGCCCTCATAGCCGGAGGTTAGGATAGAGTTCAGTAGAGTAAAAGGTTGATTTATTAATTGTTTAATAAATCAATAGAATTAATTAAATGGTTTATTAATATATTTAAGTGTTAATATATTAATTAGAAACTATAATAATTAATTAAGATTTAATCTAGAATTAATTGGATTTAATTCAGTGATTAAATTAATTAATTAAAAGTGCAGGGACTGGTTCTGTAATTATTCAATAGTTGAATATTGACTAGCCAGTGTACAGGGGTGGAAGGTGGCGAGTTTATGGTGTGGGCACCATAAATCTCGAAACCCTAATTAGGGTATAGAGAAAGCCTTGCCCAATTGGTAAAAGGCTTACCAAAGATGGGCTCTAGGGTTTCAAGCTGTACCACCTGAGATCTATAAATAGGGATCCCCTGGGAACCCTAATCCTGCGCCAACTCTCACTGAGATTACTCTGCTGGACTGTCTTCTCCATTGATTTGGGTGTGAGTTGCATTTGAGGCAGGACACTTGTGCTGCTAGCTTCAAGAACAAGATTCAAAGGTTGGTAATTCTTGTTTTAAACTTTAGAAATTATTGTTGGCCTTTAGCTTTAGTTTATTATCTTCATAGAAGAAAACATAGATCTTTCTAGGGTTGCATGTGAACCATAGGAATTATTTGTTCATTGATTGCATAGAAAACCCTTCAAGTTGCAGGTGGGTTACCAACACCATCTGTAACCAAAGCTTTCCAAACTAAACAACTCTCAATTTGAAGCTAAAACAAGAAATCATACCTCTTGGATGCAAGATATCAACTCTTACTTCAATTCATCCAGTTCTAAGCTTCCAATTCAATCTCTAAAAGCTCCCGGGGGTGTTCTAGGGTTCTTGGGTGAATTTTTAGAATTCCCCCAAATGAGCTAAAAATAGGTTTTATAAAGTTAAGTCGGCTGCTCCACACGACCCGTGTGGATCTACTGCTTGCCTTCTGCTTGTTCTTTAGGTGTTACACGACTCGTGTAGGTTTACATGACCCATGTGAGCCTGTATGGTGTTTCTGCTTCCCTTAGACGACCAATGTAACCTCCACACGACACGTGTGACCTTCTAACCCAAAACTGCATCTCCCACACAACCCGTGTGAGCTCCTTTTGGCATTTTTCAAGTTAAAACTTCCTCCAAAAGGGTTTACCACACTAACACATATAACAACATAATTAATCTTAATTACACCAATATTAACACATTAACACTTACCGAAACGTAACACAATGTTACAAATCCAAGAACCAAATAACCCATAAGCGATTGGAACGATACCTGAATTACATGTACCAAAAACTCTAAAATATGATTACCCAAGAACCGAGTCGATAGCCCTATTGATTTTAGATTAGGTTCCGTTCCGGTTGATTTCTAGTGTGGGTTTGGTTCTTGGTCTTTTTGAGCATCCTTATTCTAACTTTTTAGTCTTGAAAATACATCCTTTCACAAGCTTTTGAGAGATTTAAGAACTTTTTTCGAAGCTTTTAAAATAGATACGTAATATGTACCAAGAGTGCCAAGAACAGATTTGATAAGAGGTAACCTACATCCAATATAAAAAGCATTAGCCTTCCACTTAGAGAGCTTAGATTTGAAATTCTCAAACATAGGAAGGAATTCGTAAATTGGTATTTTTTTGGTTTCCTCGATGTAATACCCCAAGAGCTTGACAAGATTCTGATACTGAAGTTTAGATATTGAGATGACTTCATTGGTAGCGATGTATAACAATACGGGAATTTCAATTTATTTGTTACATAATGCTATTATTGGTAAAGAAATGTAAGTAAACTTCTAGTATGGGTTAGAAATTGAAAGCACAATGCTAGTACATGTAAAAATTGTAATCACATTGCTATTATGGTTGAAACAAGTACATTGCCTATATATTTAGCAGAGTGAAGTAAGTTGTTATTTCGCTACTGTTTACAAAGTCATGCCCACAATTGTCTCTATCTGTCCCTGCCAATCATATAGTAAGAAATAGAGTATGATCATTTTTCTATTCAAGCTGCCTAACTTCTTGCATTCGGTTTTTTCTCTTATATCGAAAAAATAAGAATATGCAAACTAGTAGAATGACTAAAGCCACAATGATTCACACTTGTCCCCCTCCACCGAACCTTTTACCATTTGTGTCACGTCTATATGAGAATATAATATTTGTTAGATAGATAATAAAGTATGAAAATAAACATATAAGATCGTGTCTAGTTGATGTGGGACTTTAACAGATTTACCAAATTCCGATGGTGGAAATCGTATAAAAACATCATCCTATTTTCAAGAGAATTTCTAATATTAATTAAATCACCAAACCATAACAAGCAACTAGCCAACCACTTCCCGAACCCGGATACATCCAAATGTGTATGTAGTACAAAAACACTCATTTTTACAAACCTTCTCACATTTCACAAGGATCCAGGTTTGAATAAACGTCGGCCTTTGAGTGTCAGGGAACAAAAAATTTGAATATCTATTGAACCTTACCCGGACCCCTAATCGAAAGGGGTTCCATGTCAATACCCTTGATCCAAATCAACATTGACAAGCTGGTGTGTTTTTAATGTTGCAGGCTTGCAGCTCGCAAATGGCCCACATGTATTGATCTAGTCACAATTATCGGTTTCTGGGGATAAATATACAGTCTATTCTAATCTGCTATCGACCCATAATAACTGGACCATATTACCATTGGGCCTTAACAATACCCTATTGGAAAATGCGTTTATTGATGAGGTTATAATGGTAATAAATTTCTCTTTCTTGGTGTAAAAATTGTAAAAAAACACAGTGACTTAATTGAGAAGAAAACACATAGACATAATTGAAAAAAATAGAGTTCAAAATTGATGTTTTGTAAAAACTTAGTGTCTTTTTTGTAATTTTCCATAAAATAAATAATTACTCAGCTAATCAAGTCTATCATTTTCTATTCACATCCATGATTCAACTTATAATGAATGTCATAAAAAAATCTATTAGATCATGATATTCTTGAGTTTCTAAATTTATCCATTAAAGGATACATATTCTTGATCGAAAAGCATTAACATTTTACAAAGTTTAACTAATTTTAAGCATTATACACTATCCAAATATTTCCTATAAATGTTGGCATCAATTGAAATTATGCATACCAGTAGTCTAATAGTTAAATTAACGTGTTCCTTTTGATAAGCATAGAAGTTATGATGATTTGGATAACAGTAGAAGACATTGAAAATAAATATTGAAACCTCAAGTACAAAATAAATTGATAAACTATCTTTTCTAGTATATATAGTGGCATCCATTATACATCGAACATTATTAATGGTTTTCGATTACGAATGTGTATTTTTAACGGATAAATTCAAAAATTTAAGAATACCAAGCTCTAATAGATATTTGTCATTTTTTTGAACCGCAAACTAATCTGCTCCTAATTACCACCCATGTCTCAAGTGTGACTTGAACCCATGACCTCTCAATTGAGAGAGTCACTCCTTACAGCTAGGCTACACACCCTTTGGTAATAGATATTTGTCATTACATCCATTATAAGTTGAATCATGAATATAAATAGAAAATGAGAGACTTGACTAGATAAGTAATTATTTATTTTAGGAAAAATTGTACAAAAGACACTAAGTTTTCACAAAAGCTTGATTTTGACATTGTGTTATTTTTTCAGTTAAGTCACTGTGTTTTTTTCTCAATTAAGTCACTGTGTTTTTTTTTTCAATTTTGACACAAAAAAGTGATATCACCAAACATGTCAAGCCATCATGCCATGTCAGTGCTATGTATATGGAGTTTCCAAAGTAGTCATATTTTCAAGTTGTGAAGAGAATCATACACTACACTAAAGGTACCAATGACTTTGGATTGTTTTACTCATCATCCAAAGATTATGCACTTGTTGGTTACTCAGATAGTGAACAAGGGTGGAGATCTAGATGAGGGAAAGAGTACAAGTCGGTACTGTTTTTCGCTTTGGAAAACAGCATGTTTCTGGTTCTCCGAGAAACAATCAATTGTTGCTTTGTCAATGTCGAGGCCGAGTATGTTGCAACAACATCAGTCCATGTCAACCATTTTGGCAAAGTAATGTTTTGAGTCAAATTAAATTTCAACAAGACCTGTAATGATTTATGTGGATAATATTTCTGCCATTAACTTGGCCAAGAACGCCATGTTCCATGGAAGAAGTAAACATATCGATATATATTTCTTCAGGAACCAAGTTGATAAGAATGCAATTAAGCTACACCATCGTTGCAATGAAGATCAAGTAGCATACATTCTCACTAAACCATTGAAGATCGACACATTCATCAAACTAAGGAATCTACGTGGCGTGAATACCTTCATGAATCATAATTAAAGATGATGTTAGTACTTTTATTTTTGAATAAGTCTCCTCAAATTTAGCAAGGGTTGGTGCTATTCTTTAGGAGGTTGAAGTTGTGGTTAGTGGTCTTATTTTGTAGCTTCACTTGTGTTTGATTTTTTTTCCTATTTAAGAGTATTGAGAACTCAGTCTTGTGACGCAAGTCTTGAAACGCAGAATTTCATCAGTTTTCGTATAAATTCCAGAGGTTATTTCTTCCATTAATTTTTTTAATCTTGCGGTAGCCAATCTTTTCCCCGTCCTAGGCCACCCGGTGTGGGTGCGAGTTCATGTGCGAGCAACCCTCTCCTTCACTAGGCACACCGTCCCCCTCCCAAGGGGTCGTCACATTTTTCTCCCCGCAGGGGGAGCTTGTTGCATGAGGAAAAATAAAACCAAGCAATATGCTTGTATATTGAGCTTAATTAATTGTAACAAAACCAAGGGAAAGTGAGAGGTGACCATTTCCAGGGGTGAGGGGAGGAGTGCATATGTGCTGACCGGATGCTGATGTGGCAGACAAAAAGTGAGACTTGATGAGAGCCCATACCTGAGGGCCTTAGAGAAGCCAATTGGTGCAATTTGGTTTTTCCTACGTTTCCAAGAACCAACATTTATATCATCATGGGCACTGTTTATCTCTGAGTTCACGTGTAACGCCCCGGTTTTTCTCGGTACGTTATTTATTTTAATTAATTAATTATGAGACATTATATTAATTTAATTAATTAAGGCATGATTAATTAAAAGATTTGGGCTTATAGTTATTCCCATCTTTTAATCATATAATTAAGTCCATGGGTTTATAGCCAAACCCAATTAAAGCTTAAATGGTCTTCTAGCCCAAAGGCTTTAGGGTTTAGCCCACTAATCTAATATATTAGGGTTCAAAAACCCTAATTCCTCCACTCCACACTCTCTTTCACGCCTCCCACTCCCTCTCCTCCAACCAAGAACTTTTCTCTTGTGTTCATCCCTAACTTCAATCATTGGTATGTTTGTAATTTTGATTGTTCTCCAATTCTATCATTTTATGTAGCATCTTATGTTGTTATTTTGATGTAGTAATCTCTCTACTTCTACCCTTTCTTTTAGATGTATGTATCTTAGTGTTAGATCTGAATACACCACCTCATTACATCATCATTGATGTACATATGAGTGTGAGTGTATGTGAAAGATCATTACAAAACCCTAAATTGAAAATCATGATCTTAGGGTTTTGTACTTGGATTTATGATTAAGTTCTTCTAGTTTTCATATGGCTAAATGAATCCCTAATGATCTCTAATCCTTTTTAGTACCACAATATTTATGGGGACTAAATAGGATGAGTTGGTACATCCTAGAATGTATCCCAAAGAGAAAAGGGTGGATTGGCCAAGATATGTCATTAAAGGTTATGTTTCTGCTTCAATCAGATTCGGTAACCATTTTGTAAAAATCATATCTCGAGTTCTAGAACTCAAATGGACCCCATATCAGTGCCCAAAGTTCACAAATATAGTTAGGCAACTTTATTAAAAGGCACCCTCGATAAAAAGGACCTTACCTATGGTCAACAACAGCTTCTCTGTTGTTGGGTCTGATCCGGGTCTGCTGTGATATGTCATTTTGTTTTTATCATTACGAGGGTTTGGGAAATGATCCTGAGTGATTCCAAATACCCACATGTACATTACATAGTTAATTTAATATCTGGAGAAAATGGGTCGTTAATTCTCAATATAACTTGGTTAGAATGGACCCACACTCTAGGTTAATGGACAGTCACCAGCTCATGCTGATTCTGTGATTGACCAACTTGTGATTTTTATATCTAGAGCCTTGGAAACCCTTTTTAATCGATTCCAACTCTGAGACTTGTCTTTTTGTGTCTAATGTGCCTCTGATTTTTGGTTGGGGCTAATTCCACCCACAAGTTGGGTAGAATTGGCCAACACCACCTGACTGTCCGTCCAAAGACTGCAGTGACAAGTCTTTTTGTAAAATTCATATCTCTTACGTCTTTTGGAGTTATGAGGAGTTCCTTATGGTTCTGGAAACCTAAGCCATTGTAGTTTCTTACAAAAATTATTTAATCCTATGTTTCTATTGTGCATTTTGGAGTAATTCAGTCCCGATCAGCAGGACTGTTTTAGAGTCCTTGCTGTGATTACTCCCTTCTCATTTCTTAGTTTCACAACTTCACTCTTCTAACCTTTAGTTCTATTTAGGTGAAGCCTTGAAGTTTGCACAAGCTTGGTAGTCTTATATTGACTCCTATCTGTTACTCACTCACTCAAGGTGAGTTCTCTCACACCGTTGTATTAGTGTTTATGTTTGCTAGATAGCTCGTGTGTGATTGTTTAGATATAATATTTAAAGCATGCTATATTATTGTTATAAAATCGTACATGTGCACTGTATGTGATTGATTAATACTATGAGGGGTAGTTAGGTAAGATCACCAACGTTATACTCTTTATGAGGTGCGGGGATCGGGGCCAAAGGATACGGGATTTACCCGGTGCGGCTCAAACCTACAAGTCCTCCCTACTAATATAAGCATTGATTTGTTCCTTGCTTATTAATGTAATTATAATTGGAATTGGATTTGAATTAGTAAATGTGAATATTGATATGATGTCTGTGTTTGAATTCACTAAGCTTTATGCTTACGGTTCTCCCTAACATTTTCAGGTATTAAGATTAAAGAGGCTGAGGCGTGACTTGGAGCACCGGGATACCACTACTAGAAGAGTTTCCATTTTGGGACATTATTATTATTTTGCTTCCGCACATTATTATGTTTATTTCGTCATAAATTGGTTTTGTGATACTTATCTTTTGTAAACTCGTAGCTTCTTTTATAAAAGTTGTTTTAAAAAGTTCAAATATTTTGTGAAAATTTTTGGGTGTGACAAGTTGGTATCAGAGCACACGTTTGAGAGAACTAGGCATTCTTAGGAATGTTCTAGACTCAAATTTGAGGCTCTTAAAATTTTGTTCCCCTTAAAATAAATTTCTAAAAGAATTTTCTTTAAAATTTTGAAGACTAGTAGTGGAAGATCCCAGGGTGTGCTGGTCAGCCAAGTAAGCCTTGTTTCTTATACTTTTATTTTGATAGATTATTGCACCTTGAATTGTTATTAGGAGCTTTGCCTTGAATTGTTATTAGGAGCTTTGCCTTTAGACTTATCATTAGCTAGCCCTAAAATTGTTAAATTTTCACCTAGGCTAGTAATACCATGTGAGAGAGAGTTGTTTAAATAACCGGCTAGAGCGAACTGGAACATTTGAAACTAGACGCGAATGCAAGATTGGAATTTGTGTGGAAGGTAGTAGAAGGGCCCCTACTATTTGAAGCACCGATGCCGATCTCGTGTCGGGGCAAGGTTGAAAATATCCAGTGAGCTGAGTGTTCCATCTTCATAGAAATATCTAGGACGAATAAATCCTAATAATCTCTTTACTCTGCGAATATAGATGGCTCCGGCTACTCGTCTAAATCAGACCCAAATGGAGCAAGTTAGGGAACTCATCGCTGAAGAATTTAACAATGCCTTCAACGACCTCATTCCGAATGTCACTACCGACATCATTACCCAAGTTCGTGCCCTCTTGGATGAGCGTTTCGCAGCTGTTCACGGAGGAGCTTTACCCGCGCCTCTTGTTCGCGACTCAGCCTATTACTATGAGAAGTTCTCTAAGTGCCACCCCCCTCAGTGGAATGGTGACTTGAATCCAGTAGAGGCTAAGCACTGGATTGCCGATATTGAAAGCGCCCTCATGACTTGCGGGTGCCCAGACCAGTTCAAGGTTGTTGTTGCGATGAGCCAGCTGAGGAAGAAGGCGAATGCCTGGTGGAAGACTGTTACGACATTGTTGACTGAGGATGAGCTGAGAGCCATGACTTGGGCCCAGTTTGTGGAGAGGTTTGAGAAGCAGTATGTGCCCAAGGTGGAGCAGCAGCGGATGCTGCAGCAGTTTATGACCTTTGAGCAGACTTCAGAGTGCGTGTCAGATCTGAATGCCAAGTTCCTGGAGATGATGTCTTTCTGTCCCTCATTTGCCGGAGATGAGGCATGGTTGGTTAGCAGGTATAAGGATGCCCTTCGTACGGAGATACGGGAGTTTGTGAGCATGCAGGAGTTCACAACACTGTCAGCTGTTATGGATGCCGCTAGGAGGAGGGAGATTGAGTTACAGACCCAGCAGCACAAGAGAAAAGCGGACCACGCCCTGACCAAGACGTCCGGTGATGCAAATAAGAAGCAGAAGAACGGTGGGAAGACGAGATACGAGTATAGGCCGTCTGCAGGACAGGACGACAAGAGTCGGTTAGTGTGTTACAACTGTAAGAAGCCGGGTCATCATTGGAAGAATTGCAAGTCCTCAGTGGTGGTGGCATCACCACAGGTTCCCTCTTCGGTTCCTACCTGTTTTAACTGCAACGAGAAGGGACACAAAAAGCCTGATTGCCCATTGTTGAAGAATAGTGGTGGAGGCGGGGGTATGAAACCCGCGGGTGCATCGTCATCTAAGGGAACTACCATGGTGACACGAGGACGTGTTCACCAACTGACTGCAGAGGAGCCGGCGATTACCGCGACTGTGGCGGGTAAAATCCCCTTTCCTTCATTCTCCTTCACTCTTGCATTGTTTAAATTTGACGGTAGTTTAAATATTGTTTATATGTTGTGGATCAGGAACTTATTTATTAGACTCCGAGCCCGCTGTTGTCATGTTCGACAGCGGTGCTACTCATTCTTTTGTATCTCGCACATTCATTAATCGTCTGGGTCGTAGTATCGGAAAACTGGCTCGCCCAATGGTTATTGAAGTTGCCGATAACCGTATGATTTATGTCACCGACGTGTATCGGGGCTGTACTCTTGAATTTTCCGGGGTTGAATTCCCTATTGATCTTATTCCCATTGCGATGCGAGATCTTTGTGTTATCGTGGGTATGGATTGGCTTGACGCGTTTGATGCAGAAATCCTCTGTCGAAAGAAACAAGTTCGCGTTCGAAACCCTAAGGGCGGAGAACTTATCATTCAGGGAGATACTCCTCGTTTGGCCATCGCTTCTTGTTCTGCTGCCAGGGTACTTAATGGAATTCCGGTTGTTTCCGACTTCAGCGTTGTTTTTCCGGAGGAACTCCCTGGCTTGCCCCCTATTCGGCAAGTGGAGTTCCGCATTGATCTATTGCCGGGTACGACTCCGATAGCTAAAGCTCCATATCGGTTGGCGCCACCCGAAATGAAAGAACTCCAGGAGCAACTTCAAGAGTTAAGTAGTAAGGGTTTTATACGGCCTAGCTCTTCGCCATGGGGTGCTCCTATTCTTTTTGTCAAGAAGAAGGATGGCACCCAGCGTATGTGTATCGATTATAGGGAGCTGAACAAGCGCACGATAAAGAACAGATACCCGCTACCACGTATTGACGACCTTTTTGATCAGCTGCAGGGAGCATCTTGGTTCTCCAAGATTGATTTACGGTCCGGTTACCACCAGATGCGAGTCCGAGAAGAAGACATTGAGAAGACCGCATTCCGTACTCGCTATGGGCATTATGAGTTCGTGGTGATGCCTTTTGGGCTCACCAATGCACCCGCCGCTTTTATGGACCTCATGAATCGGGTGTGCAGCCCGATGCTTGACCACTCTGTTATTGTGTTTATTGACGACATATTAGTCTACTCTAAGACGAAGGAGGAGCATGAGCAACATCTTCGGGAAGTTTTGGAGACCCTCGCGAGAGAAAAGCTTTATGCTAAGCTCTCGAAGTGTGAGTTTTGGTTAGAAGAGGTTCAGTTTTTGGGGCATGTGGTGAACAAAGAAGGTATCAAGGTCGACCAAGCCAAAGTGAAAACCATTAAGCAGTGGGAGGTTCCAAAAACGCCTTCCGAAATTCGTAGCTTTTTGGGTTTGGCTGGTTACTACCGTAGATTCATAGAAAATTTCTCCAAGATTGCGTTACCACTTACCCGACTGACCAAGAAATCAGAGAAATTTGTGTGGGGCCCGGAACAGCAAGCGGCGTTTGATGAATTGAGATCCCGATTATGTGATGCACCAATCTTGGCCCTAATGGATGGGGTAGAGGATATAGTGGTTTATTGTGACGCATCACTTCTGGGTTTTGGTGCAGTACTGATGCAGCGAGGCAGGGTTATAGCCTACGCCTCCCGACAGCTAAAACCCCACGAGCAAAATTACCCCACTCACGACTTGGAGCTTGGAGCTGTGGTATTTGCCCTCAAGATTTGGAGACATTATCTCTATGGGGTAAAGTTTATTGTATATACCGACCATAAGAGCTTGAAGTATTTGTTCGATCAGCGAGATCTGAACATGAGGCAGATTAGATGGCTGGATGTGGTGAAAGACTATGACTGCGAAATTCACTACCACCCCGGTAAAGCTAATGTGGTGGCTGATGCTCTCAGTCGTAAACCGTCTGCCGAGCCCATTCGAGCTAGGTGCCTCCGTATGACGATGGTGTCACCCTTGCTGGACCTGATCCGTGACGCTCAGAAGACGGCAACGAGCATCAAGCGGGAGAAAATTGAGAATGAACTGCCTAAAATGGAACTCGATAGTCGAGGTTTGTTGACCCGCCATGGTAGAGTTTGGGTTCCATTTACAGGAGGCAACCGTAAAACCTTAATGGAGGAAGCTCACAAGTCTAAATTCTCCATACATCCAGGTGCTACCAAAATGTATCTGGATCTTCGGGAGGGTTACTGGTGGCACGGAATGAAGAATGATGTAGCCCGGTTTGTGGAAGAATGTATGACTTGCCGGAAGGTCAAGGCGGAGCACCAGAAACCGCATGGGAAATTGCAACCTTTGGAGATTCCGGAATGGAAATGGGAGCATCTGACCATGGATTTTATCACTAAGCTGCCTAGGACTGCCCGTGGAGCTGATACTATTTGGGTGATTGTCGACCGTCTAACTAAGAGCGCTCACTTCTTGGCCATAAAGGAGAGTTCACCTGCAAAGAAGTTGGCCGAGATCTTTGATCGTGAGATTGTCTCATTGCATGGTGTGCCCGTTTCTATTGTCTCCGACCGTGACACCCGTTTTACTTCTCGGTTTTGGCGGAAATTTCAGGAAGAGATGGGTACACGATTACACTTTAGCACAGCCTTCCACCCGCAGACGGACGGGCAGAGTGAGAGGACGATTCAGACACTGGAAGACATGCTTCGGGCATGTGCGATCGATTTTGGGGGTAGTTGGGATGATCACTTGCATCTAGCTGAGTTCTCCTATAACAACAGTTATCACTCCAGCATTAAGATGCCCCCGTATGAAGCCTTGTATGGAAGGAAGTGTAGAACGCCTGTTTGTTGGGGCGAGGTAGGGCAGAGGGTACTTGGGAGTACCGAGATCGTGCTGCAAACTACGGAAAAGATTCAGGTGATACGAGACCATTTGGCCACGGCAAGGAGTCGTCAGAAAAGCTATGCCGACAAAAGACGCTCAGACCTTGAATTTCAGGTGGGAGACTCTGTGTTGTTAAAAGTCTCTCCCTGGAAAGGCGTAATCCGTTTCCGGAAGCGGGGAAAGCTAGGACCACGATTCATTGGACCATACAAGGTCATTGCTCGTGTTGGGGAGGTGGCCTATCGTTTAGAGTTACCTGTAGAGCTCAGCCTGATCCATGACACCTTCCACGTTTCTCAACTGCGGAAGTGTGTTGTTGATGAGACCACAGTGGTACCATTGGAGGATATTCAGATTGATGAGCGTCTCAACTATGTTGAGCAACCAGTCGCGATTCTAGATCGGGAAACGAAGACCCTTCGGAACAAAACTATAAACTTGGTTAAGGTTCAGTGGCGACATAGACGGGGTTCGGAATGGACGTGGGAACCGGAGGAGGAGATGAGGGCTCATTATCCGGATTTATTTGTTGGCAATGACTTCGAGGACGAAGTCCGTTCCTAGTGGGGGAGATTTGTAACGCCCCGGTTTTTCTCGGTACGTTATTTATTTTAATTAATTAATTATGAGACATTATATTAATTTAATTAATTAAGGCATGATTAATTAAAAGATTTGGGCTTATAGTTATTCCCATCTTTTAATCATATAATTAAGTCCATGGGTTTATAGCCAAACCCAATTAAAGCTTAAATGGTCTTCTAGCCCAAAGGCTTTAGGGTTTAGCCCACTAATCTAATATATTAGGGTTCAAAAACCCTAATTCCTCCACTCCACACTCTCTTTCACGCCTCCCACTCCCTCTCCTCCAACCAAGAACTTTTCTCTTGTGTTCATCCCTAACTTCAATCATTGGTATGTTTGTAATTTTGATTGTTCTCCAATTCTATCATTTTATGTAGCATCTTATGTTGTTATTTTGATGTAGTAATCTCTCTACTTCTACCCTTTCTTTTAGATGTATGTATCTTAGTGTTAGATCTGAATACACCACCTCATTACATCATCATTGATGTACATATGAGTGTGAGTGTATGTGAAAGATCATTACAAAACCCTAAATTGAAAATCATGATCTTAGGGTTTTGTACTTGGATTTATGATTAAGTTCTTCTAGTTTTCATATGGCTAAATGAATCCCTAATGATCTCTAATCCTTTTTAGTACCACAATATTTATGGGGACTAAATAGGATGAGTTGGTACATCCTAGAATGTATCCCAAAGAGAAAAGGGTGGATTGGCCAAGATATGTCATTAAAGGTTATGTTTCTGCTTCAATCAGATTCGGTAACCATTTTGTAAAAATCATATCTCGAGTTCTAGAACTCAAATGGACCCCATATCAGTGCCCAAAGTTCACAAATATAGTTAGGCAACTTTATTAAAAGGCACCCTCGATAAAAAGGACCTTACCTATGGTCAACAACAGCTTCTCTGTTGTTGGGTCTGATCCGGGTCTGCTGTGATATGTCATTTTGTTTTTATCATTACGAGGGTTTGGGAAATGATCCTGAGTGATTCCAAATACCCACATGTACATTACATAGTTAATTTAATATCTGGAGAAAATGGGTCGTTAATTCTCAATATAACTTGGTTAGAATGGACCCACACTCTAGGTTAATGGACAGTCACCAGCTCATGCTGATTCTGTGATTGACCAACTTGTGATTTTTATATCTAGAGCCTTGGAAACCCTTTTTAATCGATTCCAACTCTGAGACTTGTCTTTTTGTGTCTAATGTGCCTCTGATTTTTGGTTGGGGCTAATTCCACCCACAAGTTGGGTAGAATTGGCCAACACCACCTGACTGTCCGTCCAAAGACTGCAGTGACAAGTCTTTTTGTAAAATTCATATCTCTTACGTCTTTTGGAGTTATGAGGAGTTCCTTATGGTTCTGGAAACCTAAGCCATTGTAGTTTCTTACAAAAATTATTTAATCCTATGTTTCTATTGTGCATTTTGGAGTAATTCAGTCCCGATCAGCAGGACTGTTTTAGAGTCCTTGCTGTGATTACTCCCTTCTCATTTCTTAGTTTCACAACTTCACTCTTCTAACCTTTAGTTCTATTTAGGTGAAGCCTTGAAGTTTGCACAAGCTTGGTAGTCTTATATTGACTCCTATCTGTTACTCACTCACTCAAGGTGAGTTCTCTCACACCGTTGTATTAGTGTTTATGTTTGCTAGATAGCTCGTGTGTGATTGTTTAGATATAATATTTAAAGCATGCTATATTATTGTTATAAAATCGTACATGTGCACTGTATGTGATTGATTAATACTATGAGGGGTAGTTAGGTAAGATCACCAACGTTATACTCTTTATGAGGTGCGGGGATCGGGGCCAAAGGATACGGGATTTACCCGGTGCGGCTCAAACCTACAAGTCCTCCCTACTAATATAAGCATTGATTTGTTCCTTGCTTATTAATGTAATTATAATTGGAATTGGATTTGAATTAGTAAATGTGAATATTGATATGATGTCTGTGTTTGAATTCACTAAGCTTTATGCTTACGGTTCTCCCTAACATTTTCAGGTATTAAGATTAAAGAGGCTGAGGCGTGACTTGGAGCACCGGGATACCACTACTAGAAGAGTTTCCATTTTGGGACATTATTATTATTTTGCTTCCGCACATTATTATGTTTATTTCGTCATAAATTGGTTTTGTGATACTTATCTTTTGTAAACTCGTAGCTTCTTTTATAAAAGTTGTTTTAAAAAGTTCAAATATTTTGTGAAAATTTTTGGGTGTGACACACGTGTTCTTGATTTTAGATAGGAAAATCAAAATCAGTTCTGGTTCTTGTTTGGGATCACTTAATCTTATGCCAACAACATGTTTGTGTTAACGTCTTGATATACGGTTCTTGTTTATGCATGATTGCCACACAGCCATAGAATCAACAAGTATCTATTTTTCAAGAATCAATAGATATATGCAATATCATATGTTCGTTAATGGAGTGACTTTCTAATTTCTACAATGTTGTCTTCTTTATAACTAATCAACAAATGCATATATGTACCAGAGATGAATTGGAATTTTGGCATATGTACTAAAGATGAATTAAATTTTTATAGTTATGTATAAGATTTAAATGAATACATATTTCTATTTATCTACCATCCAAAATTGTAATGCTAAGGTCATTCGTAGAACTTGTTTCATGTGTGCTTGAAGAATGCCGTGCTTCTTCCGCCCTTGGTCCAATGAAAAAACCTGGTTCTTTAGGTGAAGGCATGGGACCCTCACTCCCCAACATCAAATTCACAGAAGTCATGGTTGGTCTATCTTCTGGACGTCTTTGAACACATAACAAACCCACGTGGATTGATCTTAAAACTTGAGAAAAGTCGATTGATTCAACTAGACTCTTGTCAACAAGTTGTAGGGATTTGCCTTCTTTATGGAGTTCCCATGCCTACAACAACAAAAAACACACAAGCATGCATGAAGTTTTGTTGTTTTAATTGTAGCAGGAGACAAATCGATTGATTACGTTTATTATGACTTTTTACTATCCTTCAACTGGATGATTTATCCTGTTAGTATTCTCCAAACATTTATGTATTATAGTATTATATTTTACCCCCGTTTATCATATATTGTATTTAAATATTCATCATTTTGTGATTATTTAATCTAATTTATTAACTTGGCAAAATAAAGATAAAACATTTTTATAGAAATATATAATTAGATAGCATCTGTCAAGTTGATCAAAATGACACAGATATCAAAATTTAATAAAAAAAAAAACATTGGTTAATATAAAATAACATATTTGTTTTTATAAACGACGAATTAGAAGAGAGACTTTATGAAATCTTTAAATAGACGATGATAGATATTTTATCATTAATGAAATATCTTTTAAAAAACTTATAGAGACGATTTACTAATATAAGATAAGTTTTGTTAAATTAAATTGGTGTATATCTGATTTGGCAAAATCGAAATGTTTAATGATTCAGAGTCTGTAAACTTACATGTCCAATAAGGTTGTTGCTATGTTCTTCATGAAGAAAATCTCTATTTTTCTCCTCACTCACAATTTCCAGTACCAAAACACCGAAGCTATACACATCTGATTTTATTGAAAAGATACCATTTCCTGCATACTCTGGTGCCATGTAGCCGCTAAAAGAATTCATTACTTAATGTTAATAATTCAAAAAAGAAAATAGAATAAACTTAATTTCAATAAATCTTACTATGTTCCAACCACTCTATTCGTGTTTGCCTCGATCTGATTTCCACCAAAGCTTCTAGCCATCCCAAAATCCGATATTTTTGGGTTCATCTCCGAATCAAGCAAAATATTGCTGACTTTAAGATCTCTATGAATGATCCTAAGCCGAGAATCTTGATGAAGATAAAGAAGTCCACGAGCAATTCCATTTATAATCTTGAAACGTGTGGGCCAATCAATAAGTTTGCTTCGAGATTTATCTGCGGATTGTAAAATGGTTTGAATTTAGTTTGTGATTTTTTCGATATGATACTTTTAGTTATTGAATTAAAAATGTACCAAATATAAACGAGTCGAGGCCTTTGTTTGGAAGGTATTCATAAATCAACAATATTTCGGCTCCATCGATGCAGCAGCCCAATAGCTTGACTAGATTCCGATGCTGAAGTTTAGATATTGAAATGACTTCGTTCTTGAATTCATGAAGTCCTTGAGTCGATGTTTCTGCTAGTCGCTTCACTGCTATTTCTTGCCCGTCTTCTAGCACGCCCTGAAATCGATATTTCAAGATAATTTTGATGATTAAAAAGTAACAGCTGAGTGTGCTATTGTCGGTAAAGAAATATAAGTACACTACTAGTATGGGTAAGAAATTGAAGGTGTGCGATTCTGTGTGAAAAATGTAAGTAAATTGCCTATATGGTTTGAAGAGTGAAGTAAGTTGCTATTTCTCACAATTTACCCGGGATTCTTTTTGTACCTTGTAAACAGGTCCGAAACCGCCCTCTCCAAGTTTATTGTTTAATGAAAATTTGTTTGTAGCTTTAACCAATGTAGAAAAGCTAAATAGTGGTAGCTCAAGATCTTCATTTTCGCTATTGTTTACATGGTCATGCCCACGCTCATCTCTATTTGTCCCTGCCAATAAAAAACCACAGCTTCATTAGGCAAAGTTATAGCCCAGAGATACCATGAACCAGAATAAAATAGATTATAGTTATCTTTTGTATTCAAACTTCCTACCTTCTTGTGTTCGGTTTTTCCTTTTATACCGATAAAATAAGAATATGTAAACTAGTATAATGACCAAAATTACAGATGCTATAGGAACAATGATTCGTACTTTTCCCCCTCCGCTTGAGCTTTTACCATTTTCCGTGATGTCTATATGAGAAGATAATGTTTGTTAGATGGATAATAAAATTAGTCACGGAAATAAACATATAAGACTATGTCTAGCTAACATGAGACACTAACATATTTACCTAACTCCGAAGGCGGCAATCGTATAAATATATCCTGCCCATTTTCAGAAAACGTCCTGATATCGATTAAATCACCGAACCATTGCAAGCAACCACTCCCGGACCCCGATATATCCGAATGCGTGTACGCAGTACACGAACAATCATTTTTACAAACCTTCTCACATTCATCAAGGGTCCAAGTTTGATTAGAACTCCTTGAAGAGAGAGAGTTAGGTCGCCGGAGGTGCTGGTGAGTGGTCTGTTCCGGTTCGCTACCCATACGACAGTTCCAGTGGAAATCTTTTTGTACCAAATCCCGATGTAATAGTTCGTGGAGTTGCCAGCTTTAAAGAAACCGAGTTCAAAGGTTTCTTGTGGTGAAACTATGGTTTGGCCATACCTGATTGTTTGGTTTGCTGATATGGTGTCCAGGACACTGGTACAAGTCACCGGTGCATAAAGTACAATAACGAAGAAGAACAGCAACTTGGTATTCGTAACTCCTCCTTCCGCCATTGATAGTATTTCTTCAACATGAATATATATATATATATATATATATATATATATATATATATATATATATATATATATATATATATATATATATATATATATATATATATATATATATATATATATATATATATATATATATATATATATCCTATCCTAATAAATAAGTAACTCAAAGCCACATGTCATCACCACATTCATTTTGCCACATGTCATTTTCTTATAATTTTAAATTTAAAAAAAAAAGCTAATTGGTTTGAAACCTTTCTAACTCATTAATGATTGGTTTAATTATCATTCAATTTCAAAATTAATTGTTATCATTTAATTTCAAAAATAATTGATTTTTAATATCATATTATTTTTTTAATGTGTAGAATGATTTGGAAGACAATAGAGAGACAATTGATGTCATAATATTTTAAAGAACGACTCCAACCATAATAGTGAATTTGATTTTAGTACCGATGACATTCTCATAATCAATTATATTTATCAAAATACAAAGTCGTAATAGTAAAAATCAAAAGCAAGATGTCACGATACACAAACAAATTTCTTATGTAAAATTATTAATGTTTAGATATTCTTAATTAATAATTTTTTTGTATCATCCCGTGTAATACACGGGTTTTACAACTAGTATATATATATATAGGTAGAAGTTCAAATGAGACCATGTAAATTTTGTGAGACCGAGACTCAATCCTACTCACTCATTTTAGAGATCAAAAAATAAAAAAATTAAAATAGGCTAAAATAATGAGAATTTTCAAAAAAAAAATCTACTTAATTTCGCTACTTATACAATCTAAAAATAAATTAAAAATAAAAATTAAAAATAAAAAAAAATCGAAAAAAACCTGCAAAAATAAAAATAATATTTTATTAGAATGTTGCATATTCTAATAGAATATTATACAAACTAGTGTAATATTCTACTAGAATATGAAAAAATGCCAATTTTTTATTTTTTATTTTATTTTAATTTTAATTTTTTTAATTTTTTTTGTTTTGCACTCAAAATGAGTGGCTAAGAATACGTCTTCCGGTCTCACGAAATATAATGGTCTCATATGAACCTATATATATATATATATATATATATATATATATATATATATATATATATATATATATATATATATATATATATATATATATATATATATATATATATATATATATATATATATATATATATATATATATATATATATATATATATATCTATATATATATATATATTCATATATATCTATATATATATATATATATATATATATATATATATATATATATATATATATATATATATATATATATATATATATATATATATATATATATATATATATATATATATATATATATATATATATATATATATATATATATATAGGGTTAGGTTCAATGGAGAACCAAAATTAAACAAGGAACCAAGGAACCAATCCTATGGCCAGAATGCAAAATATCGACGGCCAGCGATAAGGATGAAAATTTTTTAATTGGACGCGCATGTAGCGGATCATAGCAAAAAAACCCACTTTGTTTCTTATGTTTTTTTAATTTTTAAGCTTATTCTTTTTTCGAAAAAAAAACTAATTATACCAAAATTCATAATTTTTCATCATCTATAAATAGAGATCCATATTGATATAAAATTTTTTTTGTTTTTTTTATTTCAATTTCGTCCAGATTCACCTTGTACACCTAAACTGAACTGCATTGTTTTAAATATATTATTTCACATCTAAATACCAAATCTATCCAATTTTTTCAATAATTCTTTACCAATCACATGTGAATTTTAAGTAAATCATTTATGAATCTTAGCTAATTCAATTGTATATGATATTAAAACATTGAAATAGTAAAAACATATGTGATTTTTCTTGAAATCACATTTGAATTTAAAAATATTTTTAAATTTTCATGAGTTGTTATTAAATGATTAACAATTATTGAAAAAAAAATGAATTCATTGATCATTTATATATGAAATATCTTCCATACAAATTTAATACAGTTTATATTCACATTGCAAATTTTAACTGCTTCTTGTTTTATACATGTTAATTCACATATAAATTTTGTACCTGACTTTTTCAACATTTTTTTTATCATCCACATGTGAATTTTAAGCAAATTAATTTGTGAATCTAAATTAATTCATTTGTGTACGATCAAAAGGTTAAAAATAGTGTGCATCTAATTTTAGATATATTAATTCACATATAAATGATAATTGTACCCTATTTTTTTAACAGTTTTGTGTTCATTCGTGTATAGATTTAAGTAAATTAATTTGTGAATTTTAGTTAATTCAACTGTATATTACAAAATGTTAAATTGTAAAGAATATAAACGAATTTACTTAAATTCAATATGAAAATTTAGTGAGATTCACGTCTGAATCTAAAACTTTATTTAAATTAACATAAGTTGTTATTGAATGATCAATGATTGTTTAAAAACATCATTTCAGTGATCATTCACATGTGAATAATCTTCTATAAAACTTGTTACAATTCAGATTCGCATTGATTAAGTGCTATGAATCTGAACAAGATTTTTAAATATTTATTTTCGTTTTTACTATATTGATATGGATGTCTATTGAAAGAGGAAAAAAATTATGAATTTTGATATATTCGATTTTTTATTTCGATATTAAAATAAGCTCTAAAAATAAAAAAATAAATAAATAACGAAGTAGGTGTTTTAGGAATTATCCGCTTCAAGCGCGTTCAATTAAGAAATTTACAACCTTATCTTGGGCCGTCAATCATTTGAATTCTAACGCTCACGATTGGTTTCTTGGTTCATTGTTTTATTTTGGTTCTCCATTGAATTTTTATCTCTCTCTCTCTCTATATATATATATATATATATATATATATATATATATATATATATATATATATATATATATATATATATATATATATATATATATATATATATATATAGGATCATTTGAGAACTAACTTCACTCCGAGAACCCGATAACTCCCAACTCCTTTTGGATAAATCCTATATCTCATAAACCAATTTTTTTTTTCAAAAAACCGACCCCATAGGCCTCTTAGATGCTCAAAATGGGCCCGAGACGCTGAATGTTTTTTTCGAAAAAACGACTTTTTTTTTTTGAAAATATTTGCACATGTGCAAAAAAAAATTTACACACGTCCAAACTTTTTTATACGTACACTTTTTTTCAAGTTTTTTTTATGGATGTCTTTCTAACATATATTAAAGGCGTTCTGTAAAAAAAATTGAAAAAAAATGTACGTATAAAAAAGTTTGCACATGTGCAAAAAAAAATTTTGCCCATGTGCAAAATTATTTCAAAATAAAAAATCGTTTTTTTTCGGAATTTTTTTTGAAAATGCTTAAATATGTGCGTTTTAGGACCCTATATTTTTGGTTTTTCAAAAATTTTGACCATTTGGGAGTTCTCGGGTTCTCGGGACATAGTTGGTTCTCAAAAAATATCAACTATATATGAATGTATGTATATATATATATATATATATATATATATATATATATATATATATATATATATATATATATATATATATATATATATATATATATATATATATAGGGGAATAGTGAGTATGAGCCTGTTATATAGCAAAGCTTAGATGTAGAACCATCAAAATGTATTAATTTTCTTATGAAAAACTTGTATTTTCATTTTCCTTAATATAAGTAATGTATGTGATGGATTATAAAAAGATGAAAAAGGATGGTATGAGTCATACAATAGAGTGATTAAAAGTGTCACCATACATGTGTCAATGATATAGAAGTTGGTAAAATCTCTAAAATAAAAGTAAAAAAGGTTAAATTGAGTGGAGCAATTAATTGTGTATAACTATGGAGAAGAAATTAAGTTGATTGGCCTTTTATTTTTGTTTAAAGATGGTTGTTTTAGTGGTTCTACACCCAAACTTAGGTACCTAAGAGCCACATAATCACTATCCCCATATATATATATATATATATATATATATATATATATATATATATATATATATATATATATATATATATATATATATATATATATATATATATATATATATATATATATATATATATATATATATATATATATATATATATATATATGTATATATATATATAGCCACACACACACACAAATTCAATAAAGAACCAAAATAAAAAACGAACCAAAGAACCAATCGTGAGCATCGGAATCCAAATTATCGATAGCTGGAGATTAAGTTGTAAATTACTTAATTGAACACACATGTAGCGGATAGTAGTGAAAACCTTAATTGTATTTTCATTTTCCTTAATATAAGTTATACATGTGATTGATTATAAAAGATGAAAAAGAATGATATGACTCATACAATAGAGTGATTAAAAGTATCACCCCTACATGTGTCGATGTTATAGAAGTTGGTGGTCAGAAAAAAATCTCTAAAATACCAAATAAACAAGTTAAATTAAGTGGAACAATAAATTGTTTATAAGTATAGAGAGGAAATTAAGTTGATTGACATTTTATTTTATTTTTTTAAAAATGGGTTGTTTTAGTGGTTCTACACCTAAGCTTAGGTATATAACAGCCACATATTCAATATTGCTATATATATATATATATATATATATATATATATATATATATATATATATATATATATATATATATATATATATATATATATATATATATATATATATATATATATATATATTTGTGAAATAATAAGAATAATTTTGGTTAGGAGCGTATGAAATAATCTCCGCCATTAGACACACATATACATACACACATATATATACATACATATATAGCAATCGATAAAACTACAACGTTGTAAAATTCTCACAAATTTAAACTATATATACGAAGAATAAAAATATACTTACAACATAGTGTAGTTATCACCACTTTATAACTATGTATAGCAAAAAAAAAATTAGGATATCGTAGAGCTCTCATGCATATATTCAAGATAACAAAAAAATAGAAGAGACAATTTTTAGTAATCAAATGTGGCATAGTTCTTTTATAGGCAAGACTTTTAATGGACCAAACAAAATTAATTAGCATAAGATAAATAGTTGTAAGTTAGAAATGACTATTTAAGTTGTATAAGATGCATACTTAAGTTGTATAATATGGTGCGAGATAAAGGCATATCTTTAACCACATTAGTTTGGATGACATCTATTATAAGAGTTATATATATATATATATATATATATATATATATATATATATATATATATATATATATATATATATATATATATATATATATATATATATATATATATATATATATATATATATATATATATATATATATATATATATATATATATATATATACACACACATACATACATAGATTTACATACATACATACATACATACATACATACATACATACATACATATATATATATATATATGTATATATATATATATATATATATATATATATATATATATATATATATATATATATATATATATATATATATATATATATATATTGGGTGAGTAAGGTACCAGAATTTCCCGAGCCGACCCGGTACGTATTCCGTTTTAGTACCTTCGCTAAACCGTCTCGTTCCTTTTCGGGTAATCCTGTTACTAACCTTGGAATAGAAAAACACATGTTTCAAAATTCACAGCTTATTATGCAATATTTTGATTTCACAAATATGCATAAGCTCCGGTTTAGGTTCTGTTGACCCCTCGCCAAGACCATTGCATAATGTATACCCCGCCAAGACGAAATTTGAATTATGATTCTAGTCATTCTACAATCAAAATTCCAACAACATCAATGGAAAATAAGAATTGGTGTCCTCCCCCACGAAACAAAATTAATTTGTTACATGTTTTTGAACTGAAATAAGAGCTATATATAGACAGTACCCTGTGAAATAAAAAACATCATATGCTATGAAATCGAAAAATCATTGTTATGAAATCGTTTAGATTCTCTCCTAGTTATAATGATGTTATGAAATCGAAAAATAAGTGATTTTACGAAATCGATTATGATCATGCCTAGTAACAGTGATGTTATGGAAGAAAAAAAGTTAGATAATACAGTACCTATATCGAAATTAGTGTTTACAAACTGCAAATCAGGTCTTGTGATTTGTTATTTGGTTTTTTAGGATGATGATGATTTAATCGAAGAAACGCCTACATAAATTGTAATAAGGCTTTTTGACCATTCCAAGGTAGAAGATAATGTAACAAATACAAACAAGAGAAAACATCAATCGAAAGTTTCGAAGACGTGGTCCAAAGTGGTAGAGAATTAACTAGTTGAGGATGATTGAATTAAGTCGATTTGTTGAATTAGCATACACTATGCCAAACTTGTGACTTTAAATGATGAATTTGTAATTGGTAAGCGTAACACGCAAAATTGGTAAATCACTAATTTTTCCGAATCTAATTAGGCATATGGAGTAAGACAGTTAGTTGAGTGACATAATAATTAACCTTAATTATGTTTTCATAATTAAATTGGAATTTAAGGGAAGATAAACATGTGAGCCTCAATCACCTAATACTGAATCGGAAGTATCTTGTTTGCCTTACTGATAATCTTTCTTTCATCTATTCTCTCTTCACAATTACACCATATTCGTTTTTCTTAGTTGACTACTATAACACAAAATTTGACAACAAACTCCCCGTGGAATCGACCCTAACTTACCCTAACTATTGGTGTTATTAAGGTTTATTTTTTACCAGGACAACGACCTCCATCAAATTTTGGCACCATTGTTGGAGACTTGTGCGCTTAAACTACTTTGTTTAAGTAGCTACAATTTTTCTTTTGCAGTTTATACGTTCTTTGCTCTATGCAGGCACATCAGTACATGCATACACGACATTGCGGTCGTTCTTCACCACTAGTTTTTGATCCAGAGATTGAACGAACAACACGATCAAATTATGTGATGCGAAGAACTACTAGCAGGATGAGTGGAGAATACATAGATATCGAGGATGTAATAGAAGAAAACCAGGGTGTAGTTCATGACTGTCAACCAACGGCACCTCAAATTCCCAACAACAACAATAATGGAATCAAGGCAGTAACGGTGGTAATAACAACAATGTCGGACCACCAGTTTTCCAATCAGTACCACCACAACCCAATGCGAATAACCATGGATAGAACAGTGGAAACAGACATATTAGGGGTACAATGAAGGAAACAACAACAATAGCGATAACCAGCACCATAATACAAGGAATGTTGGCCCTCAATTTAGCCAACCAGTGTACCCGATGATGAACGAATGAAACAACAATCAACACCGCAGCAGTGGTAAAATGGGAAATTAGGAGTATGCTGACGGAAGCGATGATGGGTGGATCCCAAATCACAATAGTGGTAATATAAGGAATCAATGAAGGAACGTGCATCACAGGAATCCTAATGGTGGGTTCAATAATTGGAATGATCAAGGATTCAACAATGGTGGTTACTATGAAGGTAATCACTTCCCTCATCTTTACCTTTCATAACCTAACAGGCAATATGTGGCCTCCCATTTCCAGCTTAGCTTGGCAACTATGATGATGTGTCACCTATACTTTTCCCTGAAGGAAATGAGCATCATGTGGAGATTATGCCACAACTTATTAGTATATTACTAGTTTTTCGAGGATATAAAAATGACGATCCATACAATCATCTTTATACATTCCTTGCAATTGCCAACACTAATATTCTGTGAGGAACTAATAGAGACTCATTTCGACTTAACTTATTTCCTTTTACTTTAAAAGAAAAAGAAAAATACTGGTTCACTTCACTTGCTCCTAATAATATTAGTATTTGGGATCAATTTAAAACCAAATTTTTACAAGAATTTTACCCGGCCGATAAAACAACAGAAATAAAAAAGGCAATAATAGATTTTCAGCAAAAACTAATGAATAATTTCATGATGCCTTTGAATGTCTTAAGGAATTATTGTGGTAATGTCCGGATCACGAATTTCCTTGTTGACAAGTAGTGACAACGCCTAGTAATATCAAGTATTTTAGGCATTGTTTAGCCGTGTTTTAGTTAATTTATCCTTATTAATTGGCTAATATCACTTACTTTTGTGCCAAAGTGCTTGGAAATGTTTTTAGTGTAAATGCAGGGTTTTAGTGCAATTCTAGAGAAGTTACGGAGAAAAAAGGACAAGAAATAAAAGTCAGCAGACATTAGCGTCGCTAACTTTAAAGCTTAACGTCACTAATGTTCGCAGGAGGGAAAATCTGCAATTCAAATTTCGAACGCGCGCGAGGAATCTTCTGGAAGCCAATATTAGCGACGCTAATTACACATTAGCGATGCTAATGTCAAAAATGATAACATCTCCGTTTTTTACTTTTAAATTTCGAAATTTCGGGCTTGGGACGACACACGCGACGCGGGAAAACCTTGGCCGCGGCGCGGCAACCCTAATTTCGCACAACTATAAATACCGGAGTTCCGTCCGACTTTTGAAAAATCCCGGGACGCGAAGGAGGGATCCGAAGGCAATATTTCGTCAGTTTTTTAGTGGGAAGCAGTACTTTGGTTAGTAATTTAGTTTTTCTCTTGTTTTATCAACTCGGTATCGATGTATTCCATAATCGGGATTTCCCTCGATTACTCCATGTTTGTTTGGATTTATAGTTTCTGATTTAAGTAGTGAATACTTGGTAGTAGATCTGGATTTGATTGTTTGACTGTTGGTTTGATTTGGATTTATACAAGTTAATCATTCGGTTTTATGTTTATATGCACTTTTTCGGTATTGTTTCTGTTGAATGCTTGTTTGGATGTTTTGGGATTGTCATTGCTTCTAATTTTTCTGGAATTTACTTCTGGAATCAGTAAGTAATCTTATTTTAGAACTTAGTTGAGTTTAATTTAATTCATGCTTGATTTGGATTTTGGCAATTGTTTTGATATTGTGTTTTGTGTTGGTTTTTGGGAAAGTAGAAACAATACCGATGACTGTAGAGTGACACTACAGTTGGTATATTGTCGTTCTATCTTGACCACCAAACTCCCACGGATCGACCCTTACTACCGCTGTACTAGTGTGTGTGAGGTTTATTTTATTATTTTTGACCGTACGACGACCTTGGCGTGTCAAATTTTGGCGTTGTTGTTGGAGAGTTGTGCACTTAGGATAGACGATCAGTAGGGTTGTTTCTGATTTTTTTATGTTCAATTTTAGTTTTTTTATTTTTGGTATGTGTACGTCCTCATAATGGGCGATTACATGTATCCGGATCAGTATGAGTATTATGAAAATCCGGCCGACAACTATTACGAGGATGATTGCTACAATGGATCATTTGATGGCAATGGATGGCGGAACGAGGAGTCATCTCAACCTGAAAATGCTGTAATTTGGGCCCAAATCTTGGAACTCATGGCTAACACCTACCAAATACAGAAGGATCAGGCTGATGCTCTTGTAAGATTTCAAGCTTCATTAGATCAGTTAGAGAAAAGTTGGAAATATCTTCCACCCTCGCCAGAACCTGAGGCGAGTGATTTTAATACCAATGATATGGTGTGTGAACCTGCATCACCTGAACATGTGATGGATGGACATACACCTTGGGAAAGTCAAGAGGCCATTTAGAGGGTCGAAAATGTTGTTGAGGAAGAGGTTGTAGGTGACAATGCTTCCCCTCAGCTTTTAATATTGTTGATGTTTTTGAAAAAAGTTGATAATGTTGATCTGGTGATGAGTGAACCCATACCATTACCGGACAATTTGGTTGATGAGGATGTTGAGGAGGAGGCTGCTAGTGACAGTACAGACCCCAACCCAACAATTCCTGAAAATTTTGAGCATTTTGAAAGTGAGGATCTGGTGATGAGTGAATCTATACCATCACCAGATCAAACCAGTCGCTCACTATTGGTCCCGATCCACCTGTTGGACGATGACCAAGAAGATGATGCCGACGAGTTGGTCTTTGAAAATAATAAACATGATTTCTTTGGCACTCATGATCCATTCATGAATGGAAAATTAGATGTAATCAATACCATCGGTGAGGACATATGGAAGCATCCCGATATGTTTCCTTCCAATCTCATTCGATTGGAAAACTTTTATTGGTACTGCAGGCCAAAACCACAAACTGCAAATGACACGCATTATGTGAACAAGTACTTCGCAAAACAATTATTGGGAGCGGCACTGGGGGCGCTTCACGTCAAACTGATGATCTTAAAGAGACATAGCAGAAAAGATCGAGCTCGGAGGTTTAAAGCTACTTCTAAGCTTTCGCGCGGATTAATCAGAAAACGGCAACCGGGCAGCAGCAGTAGAACCGACAAACCATTTGACCCGGGGAAATTGGAGTATGGAATCAACGAAGGGATGGTGGTGACTGGAAATCAGCAGAGTCAAATGGCGTACGATCCACCGTAGCCGTAGAAAGACGGTCCAGCTAAAAGACCGAACAAAGAAGCGCTTTCGGGAGGCAACCCAACATTTCAGTAAGTATTTTGAATTTTTAGTCTTTATTTTGTCAAAATATCACTTGGAAATTTTTTAAAAATGTCCTGGCATAACTCGAGTGTGGGGTGGTCGAACGAGTTTTAAAAAAAAAATAACGGAAAAATCGTGAAAAAATGGAAAATTACAAGTTAGCGCCACTAACTTTTAATGTTAGTGACGCTAACATTGGTCAAACGTGGTCAACTGTCCAGCTTCCTCCTCGTCGCTAATCTCAAACTCCCCTCCCCATTTTCGCATCTGTTGAGCCGAGCACACCCACATAACCCGAATTTTTCGATTTTTCGTGAAATTGATCCACCCAATCTGCAATTAAGCATCCAAGGTATGTTTCCTAACTTTCCTATGTTAGATTTCACGCAAATGTAGCTCGAATTCCGGGTTTTAGAGGCGACTTTGGGGTTTCGGGTTTCGCAACCTTTAACCCCAATTCGGGCCATCTCTTGCTCGTTTTTCATGAAATCAGACCTTAGGGTTTGTTAGTCGGACCTTTAGCAACATGTTGGTACAATCAATTGAGCAAAACCGAGTTGGATTCAATGATTTTGAGCCGATTGGGGGTTCGGCTGTCGGACCCTTCAACCTCAAATCGATGGTTTTCTGGTTCGTTTTTCGACAAATTACCACCTAGGGTTTCTTAATCGCACATGTAGCTACCTAGTAATATGGTTGATTTGACAAAAACAACTCGAATTCAAGATTTGGAGAAATTTCGGGTTTTTGCTCGATTTTGGTGGACTTGTGGCTTATTTTTCGTGAAATTGACAGAGGGCTTTTGTTAGTGGTTAGTTTAGGATGCTATTGGTGTGTTCAATTTGATAAAAATAGGTCGGAATTGAAATCAAGAAATCTAGGGTTCATAATTAGGCGTTTTTGACCCAAATGAGAAATTAGGGCAATTTTAGCTTGTTTTTCTGAAATTAAACTTAGGGCTTTTGTTAGTCTCTAGTTTAGGAACATATTGGTGCACTCAATTTGAAAAACGGACTAAATTGAAATTTTGAAAAATCGAAAAATCTGGGGCTTTTCATGCATACTCGCGACGCGGTCATCTTCATTCGGCGTCGCGGGCCTTTGAACTTGATCGACAAACACCGGATTTCATCACGAGTACGCGTAGCGGCCTTGACACTTTGGCGTCGCGGAGACTGGGAATCAGCAAGGACAACAACTCGCAATATATAATTTTCTTTTGTGTATTTTGCAATTTTTAATATGTTTGTTAGTATCTTGCCAAATTGTGATTGCTGCACCAACTGATGGAGTTGCATAACACAAGTGTGGGGTCACCGTACCCCTACACTCGTGTTATGCCGACGTGTTTACTGCTGCGTCCCCACTCTCGGATTTCATCGTGAATGACGTGAACAATCAACTCTGCTACAAATGGTCCCGACAATCAAGAAGTTCGCCGTTCCTAATGGGGTAACTCTTTCTCCCTTGTTCTGAAATATTTTTATGTACAACGGGGACGTTGTACGGTTTTAAGTGTGGGGTGTGGACGGTCGAAAGAGTAGTTTTTGAAATTTTTGCGCGAGAACAAGTCATTTTCAAAATTTTAGCAACTTTTTCAAAAATTTTTAATAGATTGTAGTTTTGAAACGAATAGTTTGTGAATGTTATCGCTTGGTATTTTTCAAGAGATACTATTTAGTTGTTATCATGCTATGAGTTTAGTCAAAAAAGTTGAGTTTTAGGAGTTAGAAGATTGGAATATTTTAGGATTGAAATTTAGGAGGGAACTGTCAATCAGTGACCTTTGTTGTTCAAGCGGTCTAAAATGGGTGGGACTTATGTACCTTGCCACCTAAGATCGCCTGGTCTGGGATGGTATTTCTGAAAGCTCGTTACACGGACAACATCGAAAGTCATGGATAATCTTTTTATAGCCTTTAGAATCTGAATGAGTCCGTACACTTCATTGTGGACGGAAAATTTGTAATCAAGGGTTCTTTAGAAAGTCATGAATTTCAAAGGATATTCTGGTTATGTTTGCAAAAACTATTTCAATCTAACTCTGGAAACAATAAGCTTTCAAATTAAACACGTTCAAAAATTGTTTGAGTCTTAGTTAAAATCTGTTAAAAACTCTCTTGCTTGGGGACAAGTAAGGCACAAGTGTGGGGTGTTTGACAACGCCTAGTAATATCAAGTATTTTAGGCGTTGTTTAGTCGTGTTTTAGTTAATTTATCCTTATTAATTGGCTAATATCACTTACTTTTATGCCAAAGTGCTCGAAAATGTTTTTAGTGTAAATGCAGGGGTTTTAGTGCAATTCTGGAGAAGTTACGGAGCAAAACGGACAAGAAATAAAATTCAGCAGACATTAGCGTCGCTAACTTTAAAGGTTAGCGTCGCTAATGTTCGCAGGAGGGAAAATCTGCAATTCAAATTTCAAACGCACGCGAGGAATCTTCTGGAAGCCAATATTAGCGACGCTAATTTACACATTAGTGACTTTAATGTCAAAAAATGAAAAAATCTCCGTTTTTGACTTTTAAATTCCAAAATTTCAGGCTTGGGACGACACGCGTGATGCGGGAAAACCTTGGCCGCGGCGCGGCAACCCTAATTTCGCACAACTATAAATACCGGAGTCCCGTCCGACTTCTGAAGCATCCCAGGACGCGAAGGAGGGATCCGAATGCACAATTGTAACAGCCCAAGTCTGCACATACCAGATATTGCCCGTTTTCGGCTACCCGGATGAAAACTTCCCACGGGTCACCCATCATGGAATTTCTCTCATCCGGGCACGCTTAACTGCAGAGTTCTTATGGGATCTGCCGCCCTCACGGCTTTAAAACGCGTCTTGTAGGGAAGGTCTCCACATCCTTTATAAGGCATGTTTCGTTCCCCTGATGAGGGAGAAGAATGGTTAGCGCACCCGGATCCCACATCGGTTGGGAAGGGGAACGAAACATGCCTTATAAAGGATGTGGATACCTTCCCTACCAGACGCGTTTTAAAGTCGTGAGGGCGGCAGATCCCATAAGAACTCTGCAGTTAAGCGTGTCCGGATGAGAGGAATTCCATGATGGGTGACCCCTGGGAAGTTTTCGTCCGGGTAGCCCAAAGCGGACAATATCTGGTACGTGTGGATTTGGGCTGTTACAAATGGTATCAGAGTTAGGGCATGGATCGATGGTGTTCGACGAGGACGTTAAATCCCTGATGAGGGAGGAGAAGGGTTAGCGCACCTTGATCCCACATCGGTTGGGGAGGGGAACGAAACATGGCTTATAAAGAATGTGGATACCTCCTCTACCAGACGCGTTTTAAAGCCGTGAGGGCGGCAGATCCCATAAGAACTCTGCAGTTAAGCGTGCTCGGATGAGAGAAATTCCATGATGGGTGACCCCCTGGGAAGTTTTCGTCCGGATAGCCCAAAGCGGACAATATCTGGTACGTGCGGACTTGGGCTGTTACAACAATTTTGTCAGTTTTTCAGTGGGAAGCAGTATTTTGGTTAGTAATTTAGTTTTTCTCTTGTTTTATCAACTCGGTATTGAAGTATTCCACAATCGGGATTTCCCACGATTACTCGATGTTGTTTGGATTTATAGTTTCTGATTTCAGTAGTGAATAGTTGGTAGTAGATCTGGATTTGATTGTTTGAATGTTGGTTTGATATGGATTTATACAAGTTAATCATTCGGTTTTATGTTTATATGCACTTTTTCGGTATTGTTTCTGTTGAATGCTTGTTTGGATATTTTGGGATTGTCATTGCTTCTGATTTTTCTGGAATTTACTTCTGGAATCAGTAAGTAATCTTAGTTTAGAACTTAGTTGAGTTTAGTTTAGTTCATGCTTGATTTGGATTTTTGGCAATTGTTTTGATATTGTGTTTTGTGTTGGTTTTTGGGAAAGTAGAAACAATACCGCTGACTGTAGAGTGACACTACAGTTGGTATATTGTCGTTCTATCTTGAACACCAAACTCCCACGGATCGACCCTTACTACCGCTGTACTAGTGTGTGTGAGGTTTATTTTATTATTTTTGACCGCACGACGACCTAAACGTGTCAAGTAGTACGGTTCTTTTTGGATTGAGTCGATAGCACACATCGGGCCATTATAAACGCCTCGTCCGATGATAGTATCATGATGCAAGATAGTGAGGCTGCCTAGCAATTTCTGGAGCAACTGAGTAATGGGTCGAAAACCAATTACTTATCGAAGAAGCGAGATCCCCCGACTTCAGCAGCTGTTTCAGTAGGATTGGACAAGGCGTGGAGGAATGAATTGAAATCTGATATTAATTCTTTAAATAAGAAATTCGACTTATTACTCTCAAGCCTAGGAAAAAAAAGGTGTGTGTGTGATGGAGGGTCAAAAGATTTGTGTGAGCTGTGGAGATACAGGACACATTGCAGATGAATGTACGAAGAGCCATGAGGAGATTAATCAAGTCCATGGATATGGTCAGTTCCACAACAACCAAAAACCATTCAACATGCATATCTCTAGACTAATCGAGCTATGTCTACTACTTTTGGTTTTTCTATTTTTTTCATAATTATCTAGCCGGTTGAGCTTTGAGAGGCATTGGCACCATACAAGTACGGGGTCATTCCCACAAGAACCGGGAGTGAGAAACTCAGGAGCTAGACCATTCGAGAAGGGGAAGAGCTAAAAGAAGGAGATGACTGATCAGACGAGTGTTTGGGCGACACAAGCTAAGTCTAATGCATCGACAATAAGAAATTTCATTGCATATATTACGCGACGCGTGCCTGGCCTGCATGCGTCGTGTAGTTCTTTTGACTCGGGATGGAATCCTCGATGAAAAAAGATCGTGACACGTCAATACTCACGACACATTGTGTTAATCGATGCATCATGTATGGGAGGCTCTTTGATTTCTTTACGCAATGCATCCATAACCTTGACACGCCGCATAATGCCGTTCTCACTTGACCGTTGTATTACATTGAAGAATATGTCACATTCCCTTCACATGACATGGTGTCATTATGCGTTGAACATTACCGCCTTTGTGCATACATTACGTGACACGTACTATTACTATTCGCAGCGCGGTCTATTACTCAGCTACCACACTTGAGGTGTATTGCACGATTATGCTACATCTACATAGTCCTTATCTTATACATGCCTACGTTTTACTCCGAGGTGTTAGAAATTTCAGCCAGATAGTACCTCATCAGCAGATCCACATTGGTTGCCTGATCATTCTGTTGCCGACCTTCTCCATACATACCCAAGGGTAGTCTGTTCATTTTCTCCCTTATGTTGTTTTTAATTGCACATACAATGAGGACATTGTATGAATTAAGCATGGAGTAGGAGGGTCGAAAAAAGCACATGTACCAGCATCTAGGTTTATTTAGCTAATTTTAAAAATTTTGCTTTAACATTTTTCCTTAATTGAACAACTAATATAATTATATCGGAAATAATGTTATAAAACGGGTATTTAGATTATATTTAGCATTCATATATATAATTGTGGCTATTAACCGTCCTAATAAAAATTTTGATTTGTAAGTTAGCAAGTAGTTAGTGTGCTAATTATAACATGGTATTGCATTCTTGACGAAATAAACTCTTTAGAAATTTAGTAGTACATTATATTATCAAAAAGTATCATTTTGTTGTAAGCATTGTTAAGTCCTACCAAAATATGTCGAGTTAGAATTTCAAGGTTTCAAACATACGAGGCTTATGTTGTTACTAAACTGAGAAAAAAACTTCTATAAATGAATATGTGCTAAATGAGAAAAATCTCAAGAAAAATTGAAGTGAATAAGTGCTTAAAGTTATAAATCGAAAAAAATGTACCATAAGACTGAGACCCTGGAGAGGAAATTTAATCGGTAACCTTTAATGCTCAAACTAGTAGACTCGTAAATCGTGTTCCACACTTAATCACCTAGTGCCAATTGGTTTGGGATGATTTTAATGACCATTCGTTACACGTGCTTTAAATATTAGTCACGAAATTTCCTTAATGGCCTACTGACCATTTCTATAATTTTCTAAACTTAAAAAGATATAGACTATTTACGTCATTTTGCCATTTTATTACAAGTGGGGAAATTAAAAACAAAAAATGACTATTTTTGTTACTTTTGCAAAATTATTGAAAAAACGCCGTTAAGTTTACACAAAATCTAGATTTTGAAACTGTGTTTATTTTTTTTGGCAATTAACTCATTGAGTTTTTAATTTGTTGCAGTTTTGACCATTAGCTGACTGCCAACTGATGTGACATGACGACATGTCAGTCTTTAGTGATGTGACACTGACATAACCATAGTTTATTTAAGATAAAACTGCAAAATTGGTCCTGTCGTTTGTCAAAACTGTGGTTTGGGTCCAAATAGTTTCCAACTTGCATGGGAGGTCTAAAATCAGAAATTTTTCATGGTTTTGGTCCCTGACCCACTTGAAAAGACTAAAGTACCATTTTAATTTCTTTTTTATTTTTTAAATATCTTTGGAAGTATTTTTTTAATTCAAAAAAACACCCACCACACCCATCACTCGTCCCCCTCCCTCTCTCTACAGCCAACCAGCCCGTATCCCTACCAATTCATCTTCTCTAGTTAACTCCTCCAACTCCTACTTGTTTACTGTCCCAAAAAATCAAGAACAAACCCA
The DNA here is from genome assembly GCA_023525715.1 of Cichorium intybus. Classification (NCBI taxonomy): domain Eukaryota; kingdom Viridiplantae; phylum Streptophyta; class Magnoliopsida; order Asterales; family Asteraceae; genus Cichorium; species Cichorium intybus. Next base: position 134,605,234 of record CM042012.1, read on the forward strand.
AAAAATCGACACTTTCTTGCACTAGCAAATCCCAAATCAAATTTTAGGGGTTGTGGGTTCGGATTCGACACACACATAGACAACATATACATACAAATTTGACACTTTCCTGCACTAACAAAACCTAACTTGAAAATAAAAAATCAAATAGTACAAACAAACAGAAACATTACCACTTCCCATGAACCAGATGAACACACACACACCCCACCCCCCCCCCCCCCCCCCCTACAGCACCGCAGCCAGCCATCGTCTTCTTCCCAATGCCATCTCTCTAAGAACCAGATGAACACACACTCACCAACCTGCAACACCGCCGAAAAAACATTACCACTTCCCATGATTCACCTGAAGGAGGGATCAGTAAAGACTTCATGGAAATTCTGAAAATCTCACTTGATAACACCATTGAATTCACCATGACCACTTCCCCTTTCTAGCATAATCGGACTTGAGTTCTTCCTTCCAGACCACCCGCAGCCCTCTGTTGCAGCCGGAGTTCACCATCGTCGTCGCCAACGGTCCTTCCATCGAAACAGAACCGACATCGACAAGAGGCTGATGCCCTGTCGGCTTCCTTCGCCTCTCGACCCCTCTGTCTCGTCGTCTGAATCCCTCTTTCTGCTAGAACTCGCGGTCTACCAAAGCCACCGGCCCCTCTGTCTCGTCGTCTAATCCCTCTTTTGATTTTCGATCTTGTGTCGATGTTACCTGTCTTGTCGCGGAGAAGGATCTCGCACCACCACCAATATGACGAAAATACGGAAGTTAAGCGGACTGGAATGATCCCTTCTATGTGGGCTTCTCAATTCTTAGTAGACCCACAAGAAAATCCTTCCTAAGCCTGCGGTTGTGGGTGGAGAGGTGGTGGAGGGTACAACGATGGTGGGTGGTGGAGGGTACAAGAAAATCCTTCCTAAGCCTGCGGTTGTGGTTTGAAAATTAATTTTCTTTTAGTTATTATTATTTTGGAATGAAAAAAATAAGAATATGAATATTAAAAAAAATTATAAAAGAAATTAAAAGGGTAGTTTAGTCTTTTCAATTCTGTTAGGGACCAAATCCACAAGAATTTTCTCATTTTGGACTTCTCATGCAAGTCGGAAACTTTTTAGACCGTAACCACAGTTTTTGAAAAACCACAGGGGACCAATTTTGCGGTTTTGTCTTTTTTTAAAAAATAAGATTTAAAACAACAAGTATAAGGAATACAATATTTTATTTAGTTTTTCAAGAATGGAAATACAAAATTTTGAAAGTAAGATTAATACAGTGATTGTCTATAGACACAAAATTGCAAAATTGATCCTATAGTTTGTCAAAAACTATAGTTTGGGTCCAAATAGTTTCCAACTTGCAAAAGACATCCAAAATCGAGAATTTACCATGAGTTTGGTCCATGAATGATTTCAAATGACTAAACTACCATGAGTAAACTGCAAATTTGGTCCCTGTGGTTTGCACAAAAGTGTGACTGGGGTCCAAAAAGTTTTCAACTTGCACCACTGGTCCAAAATCGAAAACCTTTTGTGGTTATGGTCCCTGGCTGACTTGAAAAGATCAGATTGCCCCTTTAATTTCTTTTTTTATTTTTAATACTTCTTTTAATGATTTTTTAATAATTAAAAAAAAAGCAATCCCACCACTCCACCCCCACCTTCACCGTACTCACTCACACACACACACACACTCTCTCTCTCTATCTCTCTCTCGTAACAAACCCATCTCACAAACCCGGATTGTTCTCCGGTGATTCAGGAGCAAAACGATCAATGGCCGGTAGGTTTTTTAACCGCTGACCAAGCACCAATTTCGACATCATTTATTATTTTTTGTTGTCCGGTGGAGATCCTGCAACCGGTCAATATGCCCGGGATGTTTTTCAACGATCAGGGGTTGACTCAGAAGCGTGTTGGCAACGAGATGGATCAAAGTGAATTAGTTTCAAGGTCGGTGAGGGTGAGGCCGACGTTCGATTTGAGGAAGAGATAGTAATCGCACCGTCACCATTGTTGCACCCAACTCACCTTCATCTCCTGCTCTCCTTCTGCCTTTAACAACCTATGGGCACTCCTCTAGCCAACTCCAACCTCCTCGCTTTCTATTTCTTCTTCTCTGGTATTCCTCACCCTTTACATGAAGCAGCCTCCAGCTTCAATAAAATATCACCTAACAAAATTGAAATCAGTTCTCTCCTATCCAATTCATTTCAGTGCTATTGAAACCAGACATGGAGACTGAATACCTGCAAATAACGAGTAACGCAAATCCGGTTATCTAGTTTTCGTCATCTATTTCTGGAATGGTTTTCAATCACGTATCTGTGCAATCGATTTCAATCACGCAATCGATTCAAGCATTTGTTCAATCGATTTCAATCACGCAATCGAGTAATCACGCATATGTTTTTAATTTTTTTTGGAAGCTTTGAGAGACTCAATTTGCCGACTGAATCAAGAAATCACGTATCTTTGCAATCGGTCGAATAAATCAATGATGATATTACCTCCCCTGATTCAATAATCTCGATTGAATAAATCGATGGGTGAGTAAAATCGATCGACGGGAGGAGGTTAACGATTGGAGCCCTTGTTGAAGATTCAGTGCTCGGAGAAACATGATGGAGAACCGAGAGGATCTGAATTCCATTTTAGAGTTTTCGTCGGTGGTTCTCCGGTCAGCAACACTCTTCTACTATGGTGATGGCGGAAATTATGGTGATGGCGGCAGAAAAAGAGTCGAAGAGTGAGAGGGTGGGAGAACAAGGTAGTACGATGGAGGGGTGGGCTTGAGATTATTTTTATTATTAATATAAATCAAAAAGGTATTAAAATAAATATAAAAACCGGAAAAAAGAAGTCAAAAGGGTAAAACTGTCTTTTCAACTTTTTCAGGGACCAAAACCACAAAAGGTTTTCAATTTTGGACCAGTGGTGCAAGTTGAAAACTTTTTGGACTGTACCCACATTTTTTAACAAACCACAAAGACGAAAATTTTCAGTTTACTCTTCTAATTTTTTTTCCTATCTTTTAATACATATTTCCATTTTTTATTAAAAATGAAAAAACCCAACCCCTACACACCCACCCACCCCTCTGTACCCTCTTTTTTTTCTCTCTCTCATACACAACCGTTCCTTTTGTTTGAGAAACCAAAACCTAGCACCACTAGAGGTGGCAAAACCTGACACGACACGACAACCCGACACGAACTCGACACGAAATAAACGGGTTTGGGTAAGAGATTTCAACCCGTTTAATTAAACGGGTTGACATGACACGACACGATAATTAAACGGGTAAGGTCAGGGTTGAAACTTTCAACTCGAAAATGACTCGAAAATGACCCGTTTATTTATATTCAAGTTTTTCTAATTCTTATGTAAATTGGATAGGTCAAAAACCAATACCATATTTAAAAGAAAAATTTCTGATTAACGTGTTTTATAATGTGGAAGTCGTTTAGCCACCTAGGCACCCGATTGACTTCCACACCCTCAAATCCTTCCCCAAATCAGGTTTTAATCTTTGGATCTTCCCAATCTTGAATTCCCTGCATTTAAACGAAATCCAACAAGTGTTGTAATTTATTTCTGGATTTTGTTAGAGAACGGTGACTGGAACACATTCACACACACTGAAACACATTCACACTGAAACCTGCAACTCAAAGACACATATTTAGATCAATTCGATTTGAAACACACACACACACACACACACATCGGTCTAAATTATTTCAACACTATGAATCTGTGTCGGTCGACCTTACTTGTTATTACTCCTAATCTGATTGTTCTAAAACGAAGAGAAAAAATCATAGTATCTTCGATAATCCTCCTAATCGGTTTAAATTATTTCAGCATTCACTCTTCTTTGTGTCAAAAATCAACTTATATCATAGCCTCTTGGTGTACGAAAACTATTACATAAGCCGATGAAAATAACCTCTTTTCCATATAAACATAGACGCTTATGCAGGAACTCCAGTACACCAAAATCTGATGGTGGAACCGTCTTCCCCGCGGTTTTGTTCCCAACCATAAAGCTTCCAAGTGTGTTCAGTTAACAGACGCCATTAAAGTTAACAAACTATGGCTAGATTCTCTCCTCCATAGATAAATATGGTGCGATTCTCTTCCGAGGCTTCCCTATTTCAACGTTGACCTTTCTGGCATAATTTGTGATGGGCTCAAAGACAACACCGCCGCTATTTATTCCCAATTCCATGATCGGCGACCACTCGACCAGTAATATTCCATATTCCGCTGCCTTCAAAACCTGCTCCACCATCAGAACCGGATTACATTTGGTTTTCATCGTGACTGTACAAAAAATCTAGAGAATCAGATTTTAATTTTTATTCCGATTTAGATGAAGAAATTCGGAGAATCGAGGTTTACCTCTTTTAGGGCTGATAAATTCTCAATTGCTGATTTCATGAGGCCGATTCACCATCGAAGGAAGGAAGGAGATGGAACACCGGGTAGAAATCGTGAACAACCAAAGCCACCTACGAATCCCGCCCCACCCTGTCGATACCGAACCTCCGGCGGTTTGCCGCCGCTGCTTCCCGAACGCGATTTCGGTTCGACACCACCGCTGCTTCTTCAAGATCGAGTATTAAAAAAGGCAAAATGACACTAAGGCCCTACAAGCTTTTACCTTCTTTTTTAAAAGGTCCCTAATGTTTTTTTTTCTAGGGGCATAAAGAATTGTTTCACCTGTTATTTTAGTCTCTTAACCTAGTAATACTGGTTACCCCTTGCTTTTTCATTTAAAAATGCCACATGTAAATATAAATAAAATATAAAATCCCAAGATAAAATTTTGCCTCCTACGTGGACTCTCTCTCCCACACTCGCTTGTATCCTCATCCATCCGGCTCCAAACACCACCTTCCAGACAATCCTTACCAAATTCAAGCTCAAGGGTCTCAACATTGTCAATCTTGTAGCAGTTTCCGATAATCTTCAAAGCCAATTGATGAGCGCAACGATCAATTTGACACCCCTACGTCACAAGAGTTAAAAGTGTCGATGGAGAACACCTCAGCTGGACTGAATCGCCCTCAAACCCTAGTATCACCTCGGCGCTCCTCCCGCTTCATTTCTTCACCACTTCCGCCGAGTCAAACCACGTAACCTGAAATTAAGGAGTGGTGTGTTTCAAGGCCGGGAGACTTTTAATGATAGAGTGTGATGATTGTTTAGACGGCTTTCACTTGAAATGCTTGAAACCGCCATTGAAAACAGATCTACCAACGTCGGTGAAAGGGAAGAGACGACGTAGAACTGCAAAAGAAAATTACTTCATTGGAGGTATCATGACCTTTACGACCTGGCTATGGAGTTAAAAGTGCGGATGGAGAACAATTGAGATGGATTGAATCGCCCTCATGGAGATGAAACCGTGAAAATTGACCCGTAGTTTTTCGGAATTACTCGAGGAGATTGGTCACGAATATGAGTTGCAGAAGGGACTCATCGACCTCGTCAGATCATCTCCGACTGCCGCCATGGTGGTGTGGTGTGTGAATTACAGAAAACTTCGTCACCCTCACGTGATTATGGATTTATTCTAGTATGTCCATGTGGCATTATTTTAAATGAAAAAGAAACGGGTAACCGAGGTACCCCTTCAGTTTTTGTATAAGGACTTTTAACATCGGAATACCAGACTTTGTGCCCCTAGAAAGCAAAAAAAGTAACTTAGGGACCTTTTAAAACAAAAGTCAAAAGCTTGTAGGGCCTCAGTGTCATTTTACCATTAAAAATGGCGAACTACATGGTCAAGTTTCATCTTGTGGATGGGTGTTTTTGTTTAATCCGCATACGGTATGAGAGAGAGAGAGAGAGGTGGAAGTGGGTGAGTTTTTTTAATTTTTAATAAATAATTATTAAAAAAGTATAAAAAATTTAAAAAAGAAATTAAAAGGGTAATTTAGTTTTTTCAAGTCTGCCAGGGACCAAAACCATGAGAAGTTTCTCATTTTGGACTACCCATGCAAGTTGAACACTTTTTGGACCAAAACCACAATTTTTGACAAACCACATGTTCCAATTTTGCAGTTTTGTCTTGTATATATCATATACAGATAATTATAAAAATAAATTCAAAGGTTGCTTCTAAAAATTGATTTGAAAGTAAGATGATATATGGTGATTGTATAAGCTATCTACATATAATTATGTTAAAAGTGTAAAATATATATTTAGTAGAAGTGGTAATTATGGTTATACATGAGTGAATTTGTTAATTGGGTCATTATTTATGTTAATAGTAAATACGTAAAAATAAAACAAATTTTTAGCTAAAATAGAAAATATCATCATGCAACGTTAGTACTACGTTATCAAATACTACACATCACCATACCACGTTAGTTGGCAATTGGGATGATCGGTCAAATAGTTAAAATTGCAACAATTTGGAAAACTTAGTGACTTAATTGCGAAAGAAAATAAATGAAGTGTCAAAATCAAATCTATCTATCTATCTTCTATACTTATAATAGAGGCCATCAAAATCATGTGGTTAGAGATAAGTTGATATCTCAAACCATATTGATTTGAAACCTACAAACTTTTCATATCCCCAAAATTAATGACAATTACTAATTTTATTTCATTTACTATAAATTCCTTCAAAAACTCATTTTATAGTTTATAAAACATATGTTTATTCAAGCTTCAAGAGCTCTCATAATCCGATGTCATTTGATCCTAAAGTCGCCGAAGATTCCTTACGAGTTTCATGTCAATACAAACGTAAGTATTCAGTTAACCAAATATTATATTTTGTTTTTAATCATTTTGGTTCAATCCGAAGTTCACATCGTACTCCCAATATTCTTTTTATTTTAGGATTATACTTAATCAATTTTTACTCTCAATATTCTCTTGATAACAATACGCATTTTATTCTCACGTTTTTAGATTTTTATTTTCAAGATTGAAATAATGATGAATTGTGTATCTTATTAGTTTGACTATCAATATGATGGAAAATACGTATTATCTCTATTTCATCTTTATTGATTCTTAATGTGATTGAGTTTGATTTTTAAGTTTTTGAAATATTGCAACGTGTTGGTTTATTTAAACTAAGAATGACATTAATACTTATTTTATTCTCCCTTTTTTATATTTTTATTTTCGAGATTGAAATAATGATGGATTGTATTTCTTATTAGTTTGACAATCAACTGATGAAAGATGTATTATCTCTATTTCATCTCTCTTGATTATTAATATGATCGAGTTAAATTTTTATGTTTTTGAAATTTTGCAACGTATTGGTTTATTTGAATGAAGAATGAGGTTATTATCAATAAATTATCTATTGACTTGATTTGCCAAAATCTGGTCAAATAATTATTAGCTTTGTTTGATCTTTCTTCAGTTATGAATTTATTTGTTTTCATTGTGATCATTCTTACATTTTTAACATTAATCTTATATTTATTTTTTATGATGTTTGATTGATGTTTTTAGATTGAATAACGTAGCATCGATAAGATTGTTGACCAAAACAACCACTAATTTAAAACATAGTAATAATATAATAGAAAAAGCTACTAATCTAAAACTTAATAAAAACATAATAGAAAAATAATAAAACTTTATAATACATGATATAAATATAATTATAGTTATTTTATGAACCGAATTCATTATAAAATGTTATCTAAAATAAATAACCAAAATCATCTATCATCTATTATCATTATCATTATCATTACCATCACTATCATTACATCATTATCTTATTATTATCATTGTCATTATTATTATCATTAGCATTATCATTATCATCATTAAAAATTAAAAATCATATAATAGATGTATTCAAATGTATATGGTTGAAGATATGAATCATAATTGCACCATATTCATTTGAAACTTCCAAAACTCTTCAACTTTTCACTAATTAATTACAATACTTCTAGAGTTTTTGACTTGCATAATAATAATATTAAGTAGTTTATTTAAGGTGTTATAATTTATGGGTATGGTAGTTGAATAGGTTTTAAGTTTTTCAAATTAACAATTAAGCACTTAATGAAATGTTTTTAATTGAAATATATTATATTGATTAAATTTTTTTGACTTTTAAATAGTATATAGAAATAAAAGCATATGGTTTGATAAAAATAATTATCTCTTATATATTAATTTCAAAACTTTTATTTAATTAAATTATTTATAATTGATTAAATCATTATCTTTCTTTATTTTTATATTTATCTTTATATTGGTTAATCATAAATAAAACTCTTCAACTTAGTCTAATTAACTGTTTAGTAATTTATATTGGTTAATCATAAATAAAAACCTTTCAATTCTCAACTAATTAATTACTACAACTTAATAGTTTTTCTAACTCATGATATTTAATTGGTGATTATGGTTAATATAGATGTATATATAGTTTACTGAGATAAATCAATTTGATTGACTTAAAGAATGAGAGGAAGGAAAATAAGACTTGAAACACATTTATATATTTTGCTAACATCCCTTGGGATTTCGTGCTTGCGTTTCATTATTTACTAACTTACCTCAATATTTCTTTTTTTTCTAGGTATTTATGTGTTCATCGGATGAAAAAGAGAAATATAAGGTGTAACACCCGGTTTCTCAATCTTAAGATACACCAAAGAGTTTATAAATCAATCACAAAATACTCGGTGTAACTCAAAGGTGAGTAACAAGTTATACAAGCGGTACAACAAAACTGTGGACTAAGTAAGAAACTATTTACAACATAGCAATTATTAGTGTCCAAAACCGGGTTCAATCAAAAGAAATGTCAAAGTAAAATCTAAATAGGTCTAGGTCCAACTCTTGCTACCTTTCTTTGATCCACTTTCCACGATTTCTACTATCAAAACCTACACACAAATACAAACAAAACTATGAGCTACAAGAGCTCAGTAAGTAATCATTAATAATCGATTGTCAACGCCCAATGTCTCTTTGAACTCATTCTCAATACACTTTCTCATTCGTTCGATATGACTAAATTCATTTGAAGGGACTATCTCAGTACCGCAATGTGATTTAACACACTTAGTCATATATATACCAAAACAATATTAACACTTTAATTAACTCATATAACCTTTCTCTTTCTGCAATGAACAACTCAACCACAAGATAATTCACTTAAAAGAGTCGATAGGTAATTACTAACCTGTAACACCTCTTGTCATATATACAAATTATCAACCTGCAAAACCTCTCATTATATATACCAAAGGTAAAACTAACGCATATAAACTCATTCCATTCCAATCTCTAATCCAGCTCAATAGCCCTCATGGCTATATAACTTGACTCAAAACTCATTGATGTGACTACTCTAACGTCTACTCAGTTCATATGATCAATATGTATACTCAATTTGGTTGTTGTTATTCACATATAACAATTCACTCAAAAATTTGATTATAGTAATAACATCCTAACATTTATGCATATTCAGTTTACCACAAGATAGATTTCTACTCAAGTACATAAGAGTACTCACCTGGTTTGAAGTTCTATACGATCCAAACTAACACCTTAGAAGATACAATGATCCTTCAAGAATTTTCAGCACCTACATATCCATATTCATACCAACAAAAGGTGAATATGTTGTTTTTCAACCATTCAAGCTTGAAACTTGATCACAACAGTTAAAACTCGGGATTAGAAGCGTTTCAACACATCCAAACAAGTGTTATCTACTCAATTTTCATCTAATCACAGGTAGTACTTCACAACTCCTCGAAATCAACCCAAAATGACCAAATCAACCGTTCAAAAGGGCTAGAATCGTAAACCTTACCTTCAATAAGCGAGATATCAAAAATTACTTCAATCCTCCGCGTTCTAGCCTTCCGATTTGGTCCTAATACGAAGAGGGAATGTTTTCTAGGGTTTAGGAAGTGTTTGAGTCGAGAGATCCTTTCCCAAAATGGCAAAAATCACGATTTAAATGAAATGGGTCTGCGCGTAACCCGACCCGGGTTCCAAAACCCGACCCGGGTTCCGGTGCAGCACGACCCTAGCTGATGGACTCGACCCGTGTGACGCTAAAGCCCCAAATTCTCCGACAGTCCGACTGAAACCCGACCCAGGTTGGACAACACGACCCGGGTTCTGTCCAAAAGATTTCCAAAGTTGTTTTAAGTCTCCTAACTCGACCCGGTTTAATTTACACGACCCGGGTTACTCGTTTTTAGCGTTTTTCGCACAAAAACTCTATCTTAAAGGTATCCGAACTATCCTAACACCTTAATAAGTATTTCAAAAAGAATTGGGTCTTACAAGTTCTCTCATCCTTCAAAAGATTCCGTCCTCGGAATCTCTTAGAATATGTATGGTCTATACCACCATCTCACCACCGCAATCATACACCACATATGGTAGCAATGTTTTCATCTCTTTTTCTTATATGTCATGTACATACCGTCACATTTCGTTTACTCATAATATAACTATGGAACTCAAGCTTCCTCAATTCACATTATACTTAGAATTTATCTCATTCAATTTCTCTTTCTGCAGGATCTTAATACCCACCATCTTCTTCATAAATGATATTTATAGCCATATTGGCTATCGCTATTGCCATGTGAATTCTCACTCTTTCGGACACAATCTTCGTTATAGTCTCATCGACCCCAGTGTATCTCACCTTATTTTTCAAGTGATATTCCAACACTATTATCATTTACATAAATTCATCCCTATAGCTCACATCGAGCTACAGTCTCAGCATACCATCCAGTATATATATATATATATATATATATATATATATATATATATATATATATATATATATATATATATATATATATATATATATATATATATATATATATATATATTATAGTAATTCCAAAATTAACTATCTGGAATTTCAACTTCCATTTCAAAATTTATTGAAATGGTTTACTCTGACTCAATAAGGAAAACAGTCTCATCTTATTTCATACGACTCATCAACTGAAAGATAAAATCTAAAATAAGTAAAATATTAGAAAATATATCAAGTTTCACTCGTCTCTCCTTAAAATTTGGTATTCAATTCTCGATACTTTGGTCACACAAGATCCCTTTTTAGTTGTCTCTTCTCCACAACTGTACACTAATTCGCCAAAATCTTATATATTAGGTGTTTACTCAACATATTGTTTACAATCTCTCGCCAAAAATGGTTCCTTTTTTTTTTTAGTTTAACAACATATCTCATGTCGTTTCCTTTGATGCACTCACTCGCTACATCGCCTCTAATGTGGACGATCCACATAACGCTCTCGCTTAATCGATAGTCCTAGCGGACTCAGGAATTTATTGTCAAATAAATTCTTAACACAATCATATATATTTCTCCCGATGCATCATCAAGTAAAAAAAAATTTTCCTCTCGCCATTTCTATGTCATTTTCATCTCAATCTTTAATTTTGTTGAAAAATATATTTTTGTATGTGACAATCACTGAAATAAGATGAACTGTTATTATCTAACAAATATTATCAGTTTATTTCAGATTGCATGAATTCGAGATCAAAAACAAGAATAAATCAAGACCCGAGAAACTTTGAGAAAACATCCAAACCTGAGGAAGTAACGCTACAAACCAAAGAGCAAAATACAAAATATCACACTGCTACAACAATCACGACGCGACAGACACAGTGGTCGCGACGTGAAGAGAAGAACAAAGACAGAAGTCCAGATCGCTACAGCGATCGCGACGCGACGGACATCACGGTCGCGACGCGAAGACCTCCATCGCGAAGCCCCTCCAACGCGACACCACCAACTTCTTGAACGCGAGACTACCAACCCAACGCACTAACCAGTGGCCGACCAAAAGCAACCCGACACACGCCCCTTCGCGACGCGACGGACCATATGGTCGCGACGCGAACGCTGTTCATCAGCAACTATAAATTGAGGCTTTCTCTTGCTGATTTTGTACAACACATACATCAACTAAGCTCCATACACTCTTACCCACGACCAGAAACCTCAAGACTCTCAAATTTCTGCATTTGGCAACAAGAATCAAACCGCACAAACGCAAGAAACAAGATATCCTCCCGACACTAAAACTTCAAACCTCTAAAACAACCTCTACCCGACAACAAACTTCAAACCTCCAAACAACCTCTACCCGACACCAAATATCACCAAAACCTCATCCTACCGAAAAGAACAAGAAATCGACACATCAAGAAAACCCGAGCAAAGAACAAGAATCGAAGCTTCAAAGAAAATCGCCATATTCATCTGCTATCGATAAGTTCTTTTGAAATTATCTGTGTTATTATTGATTTATTCAAACTGTTATAAATCAACTGTACCAAATATCCAAGACATAAAAATCGAACCGTGACAACGAAAACATATGTGGACTGTATTTAACCGAGACATCTAACTTCTAACTTCTAACTTCTAACCGTTTGATTTATTGTAAAAACACTTTATCGTTGATAATGGCGTTTATTACATCTAACCTCTAACTTCTAACATTTACTTTATTTACCGCTTTCTGTCTATTTAAATACTGTCTAGTTTAGATTTACCGTTTTATTTTATTCCGCAACTCTTATTTATTCCGCATATTATAGATAAAATACATATCTGTCACACAGTAATCGGCTTAAAAACCCTTATTCGTGGTGATCAGTTATCGTATTTTCAACAATTGGTATCAGAGCTCGTGTGATTTACTTTGAAATTTTTATCGAGAACTTTTGTGTAGAGTTTTTATAAACCACCAATAAGTTTCCTTTAAAAATTTCATCTTAATATCACTTGTTCAAAAACAAAAAAAAAAGACCATTTAAAAAATTACTTGTGTGATTTATTTTGAAAATTTTTGTCGAAAACTTTTGTGTAGCGTTTTTATAAACCACCAATAAGTTTTCTTTAAAAATTTCATTTTAACATCACATTTTCGATAACAAAAAAAAAACCAAAAATGTCTTCCGCAAACTACTCAAACATAAATTCTGTATCTATTGCTAACAGTATAGGTTCAGGTACTCGAGCACCCATTCTTATTCCCGAAGAATATAAATCATGGGTAGGTCGTATGAATCTTCATCTCAACTCTATAAGTGAAGATGTGTGGAAATGTGTAGACGGATCTCTACCATATAACATGACCTCTCTTACGAGTAACTTGGATATACTGAATGAAAGAAAGAAACTCGAACTTCAAGCCAAAAAGGAACTTGTGTCTGGAATACCCCACAGTATTCTAAGCCAAATGAATGATATAATCCTTTTAACCGCAAACCAAATTTGGCAAACTTTGAAAAATCGTTTTGAAGGAAATGAGAGAATCATTGGAAACAAGAAAACATCGGTTTTAAACGAATTTGACAACTTCAAAATGTTTTCACATGAGACCATCCATGATGCTCATGACAGATTCAATCTCATTACCATCAAAATGAATAATTTAGGCATCAAAAAGTCACAGCATGAAATAAACCTCAAATTTTTAAACAACCTTTATGAAAGCTGGAAAATGGTCAAACTCATCATTCAGGGAAATCCGGCAATTCATACTGAATCTTTGTACAATCTGTACGGAGAATTAAAATCGTATGAATCCTCGATTGACCCACCAACGTCTACTTCTTTTGGAGGACCGCTTGCTCTGTTGTCAACATCCTCTCAAAACCAAACACATTTTCCTGATCAAAGTCAAATTGATCAAAACCAAGCTTTCTTAAGTAATTCTTGTGACTTGTCTGATCCAAATAATGAAGCTGACTACCAACAATTGTGTGCTTTGGTAGCAAACACTAATCTCTAAAGATTTTTGTCACATCATAGACCAAATTTTCAACAAAGATCTACTTTTGGACAAAACTTTCAGAATCGTGGATTTCAAAATAATCACAACTCTTATAATCAAAACAATGGCTTTCAAAATAACCAAAATTCTGGATTTCAGCAAAATCATTCAAAACCATCTCAACAGAAACAAACTCAAACATCCGAAAGACCACCCGTTAAGAGCCAAAAGGCTGACAATAACGATGATGATGATGACGTAATCATTTGTCACAAATGCAAAGGACTAAATCATTATGCCCGAGATTGTCGAGCCAAAATCAAGGTCAAAGACTCAGCTTACTACGCTCAAAAAGCCGAAGAACTGAAGAAACAAGAAAAGAAAGCAAAGCAAAAAGCTTTGATGGCATTCTACGAACCTAGCGTGGAACACTGGCCAACTTCTGATGATGAAACAGATAATGAACCAGCTCAGTCAAACTTCTGCTTCATGGCAGACAATGAACCAACCACAAGAGCTCCATATGTCATCGATCAGGTATGGTCTATGATCTCAGATCTCGGTCTTTCAAGAACACCATTTGAGTCCCACATGACTAAGATTGAGAACAGTCTAAAAGCTGATCTCAGACTGTATCATGACACAATAGTCAAATCTGATATCTACAAATCTGAATTACAAACCTTGCAACTCAGATTTGGAGAATCTACAAGGACTAGAGACAAACTTGAAAGAGACATTGAACGAAAATCTGAAGAAAATAATCACATCCTAGAACAATTAAATGAAGCTCTAAAACAAAAAAGGGACTTAGAAATAAAAAATCAATCTGTTATTTCATCTGAAATAAAAGATACCTTAGAAAAGGAAGTCCTTCAGTTAAAACAAAAAATTCAAGATTTAACTGACAAAAACACTAGTTTAAATCTAAAACTAGATGATTCTTCAAAGCAAATCAAATTTCTTGAATCCGAAAATCAAAGATTTCAAGGAAAATTGGATTCTATCAATATTGCCAGAAAATTGAGTGATGATATTTTCACTAAAGCAAACAACTTAGGAACTGGCAAAATTGATACGAATTATAAACCAGGAATTGGAAGAGAATCTTTTGAAAATGAAGAGACTGAAAAGAAAAATGGGACAATTAGTGAAAACTCTAAATCACCTCAACCAGATTTTTTCTCATCTGCTAATGAGGACGATTCAGATGATGAAACAGTTATCAACTGCAGCCCAGATGATACCTTTTTCAACAAATCATTCAAAAGAGTTGTAAAATCTGAATCAGACTCTGCTAATTCAGTAACTCATCAATTGAGATCTACTAAACTAACAAGGAATAATGGCACAATCAAACTTGAAAATTTCTTAAATGGAGAAAATTCTGATCATCAAAATGGTAGTACTTCTGTTCCAACAGTCTTTCCCTCTTTAAACTCAACCTTTATTGGAAAGAACAGTTAGGGACAAAAGTATTCAAAGAAACAACAGACAAATAAACAACCCATTCAAGCTGTCTTTAAACCAAAAGAACAAAGCAAGCCCATTGTTTTCAAAGAAAAACCTTTGAAACCAGTCGCTGTGCCACAAAAACAAACCTTTAATCCAAAACAAAAACATTTTCAAAAACCGATTCAAAGTCACTTTCAAAAGATAAACCTCAATCTCTCAAGGAACTTTCAGAAACCATCATTTCACCAAATTCCATTCCATCATCAAAGTGTTTTCCAAAACCATTCAGATCCTAGATACAAAGAAAGGTTATCAAACAGAACTTCACATATAGGATACTTTTAACAAAATCAGAAATCGTTTCAAATGACAGGTTTTCAAAAACAAA
Organism: Cichorium intybus; assembly: GCA_023525715.1. Lineage (NCBI taxonomy): Eukaryota > Viridiplantae > Streptophyta > Magnoliopsida > Asterales > Asteraceae > Cichorium > Cichorium intybus. The sequence goes on from CM042012.1 coordinate 134,620,893, forward strand.
TCTCACTTTGGGAAAATCTAATAAATCAACTTAAACCTCAACCACTCCGTCCAATCAACAAATACTACAATGATTCCAAATTATCAAAAACCATTAACAAATCAGGACCCACCATGGTTTGGGTACCTAAAATTTCTGTCTAATTGCAGGCACTTTGTGCTAGAGAGCCCAAGGATAGCACATGGTATATCGATAGTGGCTGCTCCAAGCATATGACAGGAAACCAGAGCTTTCTACGAGACTTCAAACCCACAGAATCCAAACAAGATGTTACTTTTGGAAATAACATGACTGCAAGAATCAAAGGTTATGGAAACATAACAAATGGTCACTTCACCATCAAGAAAGTAGCCTATGTTGACGGCCTGAAACACAACCTAATCAGCGTATCACAACTTTGTGACAACAATCATGAAGTTCTTTTCACCAAACAACGAAGCACAATCATGGACGCCAAGACCAAAGCCATTCTAGTTAATTCTGATCGTCTAGGCAACATGTATCCACTAGATATGGACCTTATCTATGGAAAACCATACATCTGTCTCTTGTCCAAAGCTTCTACTGATATTAGTTGGTTGTGGCATCGTCGTCTTTCCCATCTCAACTTCGGCTACATCAACAAATTGATTGCAAATGATCTTGTTCGCGGACTGCCACTTCTGAAACTTGATAATGAAACTGTTTGTGCAGTCTGTGAAGGAGGAAAACTGTCCAAATCCTCTCATAAAAGCATTCCTGAATCTAGTGTATCCGAACCACTAGAATTACTGCACATTGATCTTTGCGGCCCTGCAAAAACCCAAAGCATAAAAGGGAAGAAATACATCCTTGTTATTATTGATGATTACTCACGCTTTACTTGGGTTTTCTTTTTAAGGCTAAAGTCAGAAGCACCTGAAGAAATAATCAACTTCATCAAATAGATTGAATTAAAGCTCAAACGACCAGTTCGAAGAATCCGAAGTGATAATGGTTTAGAGTTCAAAAACATAACTCTAGACTCATTTCTCAAAAACAAAGGCATCGAACACAACTTCTCAGCCCCTTACACTCCTCAACAAAACGGCGTTGTTGAAAGAAAGAACCGAACTCTATGCGAAGCTGCAAGATCAATGCTTATCTTTGCTGATCTACCACAATACTTCTGGGCAGAAGCAATAGCCACAGCTTGCTACACTCAAAATCGTTCTTTAATCCATAAACAACTTCATAAAACACCATATGAAGTCATTAACAACCGAAAACCAAACATCAAATTCTTTCATATTTTTGGTTGTCGATGCTTCATAAAGAATAACAAAGATCACCTTTCAAAATTTGAATCAAGATCAGACGAAGGAATTTTCCTTGGTTACTCCTTTACCTCAGCTGCTTATCGAGTACTGAATAAACGTACTAGAGTAATTGAAGAAAGTACCGATATTCATTTCGATGAATTTTATGTCAGGAAATTGGATCGTAAACATTTTGGTTCTAAAATGATCGATAATATTTTTCAAAATCCAATTCAACAAATGCCTTCTACGGACATAGAAATTGATCTTGATTTACTTTTTGAACAACCCAAAACCGCTTATAATTCTGAATTTCTAACATCTTCTACTTTTCCTACAGGAAACTCCGATGCAGAAACTTCACAATCAAACCAAGAAAATACAGATCAAGTCGAGGGGGAATTACCAACACTAAATTCCTCTTTGAACACTCCCAATCCACCTGTTCAAAATGATCCCAGTGCATCATCTATGGGGGAACCTTCATTACCTCATTCTCACCCTATAATCCAAAAAGACATATCTGACAACAACCAAAATCTATTCCCAACAGAATCACCTGACCAAGAAGAACAATGGGACATAGAAACACCAATCGAAATACCTGAAAAAACTCGCCTAAACAAATGGACCATGAATCATCCTGCAAACCAAATCATAGGAGATCCCAATTCTGGTATTCAAACAAGAGCCGCTACCTCAAATGAATGTTTATACGGAGCATTCTTATCCATGACTGAACCCAAAACCATCCATTCAGCTCTCAAAGATCCAGACTGGGTCAAAGCCATGCAAGAAGAACTAGCTGAATTCGAAAGAAACCAAGTATGGGATCTTGTTCCTACTCCTCCCGATGTTACTGTAGTAGGTTCAAGATGGGTTTTCAGAAACAAAACTGATGATCAAGGCATAGTCTGTCGAAACAAAGCAAGACTTGTCATCAAGGGCTATTCACAACAAGAAGGAATTGACTACGATGAAACTTATGCTCCAGTTGCAAGACTCGAAGCCATTCGTATCTTTCTAGCATATGCAGCTCACAAGAACTTCAAAGTATTTCAAATGGATGTAAAATGTGCATTTTTACATGGAGAGATTGATCGCGATGTGTATATTCAACAACCTCCAGGTTTTGAAGATCCACAGTTCCCAAATCACAGTTTTAAGTTACAAAAAGCAGTTTATGGCTTAAAACAAGCACCTCGAGCCTGGTATTCAACATTGTCAACATTTCTAGAAGAATCAGGATTCAAAAGAGGTTCAATTGATCAAACTCTCTTTCGTAAAATTTTTAATAAGCATCTGTTAATCGTTCAAATATATGTCGATGACATTATTTTCGGTTCTACTGATGAATCTTTGAGTATCAAGTTTGCAGATTTAATGAAGAGCAAATTTGAGATGAGCATGATAGGAGAAATGACTACTTTTCTTGGACTTCAAGTCAAACAATCATCAGATGGAATTTTCATCAATCAAGAAAATTATGTCAAAAATCTTCTAACTCGTTTTTCTCTTGACAAATCCAATACAGCAAAAACCCCAATGGCCCTTGGTTACAAATTAGATGCTGACTTAAATGGCAAGCCTGTTGATCAAAAGAAATATCGAGGAATGATAGGATCACTCCTATACCTCACAGCCAGCAGACCCGACATCATGTTTTCTACATGTGTCTGTGCCAGATACCAAGCCAATCCTATGGAATCTCATGCTATAGCTGTAAAAAGAATGTTCAAATATCTTAAAGGAACTCCATCTCTTGGCCTTTGGTATCCAGCTAACTCTGATTTCCAGCTTAACGCCTTCACCGACTCCGACTATGGAGGATGTAGACTAGACAGGAAAAACACATATGGTTCTTGTCAATTTCTAGGAGGCAGACTGGTAAGTTAGACTTCAAAGAAACAATCATGCGTGTCCACTTCAACTGCAGAAGCTGAATATGTAGCCGCCGCAAGCTGCTGTTCACAAGTCATGTGGATGCAAACTCAATTACGTGACTATGGCTACAAAGTATCACAAATTCCCATATTTTGTGACTCAACAAGCGCAATTGCCATTTCTCACAATCCCGTACACCATTCCATGACAAAGCACATCGACATTCGATATCACTTCATCAAAGACAACATTCAAAAGGGTCATATCGAATTGCACTTCATCAACACCGAAGATCAAATTGCCGATGTCTTTACTAAGGCTCTAGACGAAACCAAGTTTCAATACTTCCTAGGCCGTCTAGGAATGTTGAATCCAGATAACATCCATCCCTAATCTCTTACTTTTTGTTTGTACAAAAGAGTGTTTACTTTCAGTCAAATAATAAAAATTTTCAAAAACATTCAAATAACCAAAATTTTCCAAAAACATCCACATAATCAAAAATCAAAAAATTAGGATAAAGTTTTATCTTTTTAAAGTCCTTATAAAACCATGTGATTAACATCTTCTTGACTAAATTTTCAGATACTTATGCTCGATGAATGTTCTCAGTCATATTGATTCTTAAATTAAAGTGAAGGTTCAAATCTCAAAATTTTCGTTATGAACATTCTCCTATTCCCTTTGAATTTATTTCAAATATAACGATTTTATCAATTAAGGGACAAAAGATCAGGAGATTCAGATGAAAACCAAACCCATGTGAGAATTTGTGCCTCGTCTTTAACTGCTAAGTGGAATTCATTTCTGTGAGCAAAGGTGTTCTCATTATGACTTATAGGATTTATACTCTTATACCGTGATGCTAGTCTCATTTTTGCTTAGATATCAAAATGACCAGGGACGATACTTTCATTTCCTTATATATTAGACAAACTGTCTATTATATCACCTATCCCTATCCTCAATCAAACCACTTCAAAGAAAAGCTTCATCATCTGGCATAACAAATCTGACAAATGAAGAAACGACAAAGTCACATCCAACAAATGCTGTCAACAAATCACAATTAACAACCACATCAGATATCCTTTATACAATGTGTATTCATACAAAAATCAAGAAAAGATAAAGACAAAGGTGAACACTTCACCAAAGAAAAGGAAGATTTACAACAACAATCCATCAAGACAGACATCTCTCAAAACTTTCCAAACAAACAGATTCTCAAAAACCGAAGATTTACCGGGATACTGTAGCCTTCATAATTGAATATTCTTAGTTGCAAATTGCACTATGAATATTTCTAAACCCCTCTACATGTATTTCCCGACGGAGAGAGAGTGAACATCAATGGCATGAATGAAGAAACCCTCAGAGTAATGCCAAAACCAGTCTTATGTGATTGATTATCTAATATGAAGACCAAGTGACTAAAGTATATAGGTATAAATCCACATTAAGCATAAGTCAACACCTTCAAACTGAGAGATATCACTCATCTTTAGTGATTATACACCAGTTCTGCACCCAGAACAAACAAACACCTCAGTCAAGTGTGAGCTATACCTATGAGAAGTTCATCTGAATCGACCTATTAAGATCACTTGTCGTCTTTATAAATGTTATAAAATCTTAAGGAATATTATGAAAGTACATATACAAAAACCTTTAGATAATTGAACATGAAACCTTGATTCAGAAACAAATATTCTTGACAAACATTTTTCAAAACATAAGTAAAATCTAGTCACACTTTTTCAAAACAAGTGATATGGTTTTATAAATGGTTTATCCAAATTACAAGAATTTTCAACCTTACCTTTTAATCTGTTCTTATTTCAGTAATGATCACATAGGGGGAAATTGTTGAAAAATATATTTTTGTATGTGACAATCACTGAAATAAGATGAACTGTTATTATCTAACAAATATTATCAGTTTATTTCAGATTGCGTGAATTCGAGATCAAAAACAAGAATAAATCAAGACCCGAGAAACTTTGAGAAAACATCCAAACCTGAGGAAGTAACGCTACAAACCAAAGAGCAAAATACAAAATATCACACTGCTACAACAATCACGACGCGACAGACACAGTGGTCGCGACGTGAAGAGAAGAACAAAGACAGAAGTCCAGATCGCTACAGCGATGCGACGCGACGGACATCACGGTCGCGACGCGAAGACCTCCATCGCGAAGCCCCTCCAACGCGACACCACCAACTTCTTGAACGCGAGACTACCAACCCAACGCACTAACCAGTGGCCGACCAAAAGCAACCCGACACACGCCCCTTCGCGACGCGACGAACCATATGGTCGCGACGCGAACGCTGTTCATCAGCAACTATAAATTGAGGCTTTCTCTTGCTGATTTTGTACAACACATACATCAACTAAGCTCCATACACTCTTACCCACGACCAGAAACCTCAAGACTCTCAAATTTCTGCATTTGGCAACAAGAATCAAACCGCACAAACGCAAGAAACAAGATATCCTCCCGACACTAAAACTTCAAACCTCTAAAACAACCTCTACCCGACAACAAACTTCAAACCTCCAAACAACCTCTACCCGACACCAAATATCACCAAAACCTCATCCTACCGAAAAGAACAAGAAATCGACACATCAAGAAAACCCGAGCAAAGAACAAGAATCGAAGCTTCAAAGAAAATCGCCATATTCATCTGCTATCGATAAGTTCTTTTGAAATTATCTGTGTTATTATTGATTTATTCAAACTGTTATAAATCAACTGTACCAAATATCCAAGACATAAAAATCGAACCGTGACAACGAAAACATATGTGGACTGTATTTAACCGAGACATCTAACTTCTAACTTCTAACTTCTAACCGTTTTATTTATTGTAAAAACACTTTATCGTTGATAATGGCGTTTATTACATCTAACCTCTAACTTCTAACATTTACTTTATTTACCGCTTTCTGTCTATTTAAATACTGTCTAGTTTAGATTTACCGTTTTATTTTATTCCGCAACTCTTATTTATTCTGCATATTATAGATAAAATACATATCTGTCACACAGTAATCGGCTTAAAAACCCTTATTCGTGGTGATCAGTTATCGTATTTTCAACAAATTTATCAAAATTACATAAAATAGATCATACATACGAGTCATCGTAATCTCTACACATGATTCGCAATGAAAAAAAATAATAATAATAATAACGTTAAATATCACAATCTTTATGATAAAATCATATCTCATAGTCCGACTAATTCACGAACCTCGAAAATATACTCAATATCATTATAAACATAATCTATTATCAATCGTCTCACACGAATCAATAGTCATGTCATTATAGCACTCACACATTTTTCTCATTGGCAGTAATTGGTTTGATTGCTAAGGAACGAATCCTATCAATCACAACCACATTTACATTTCTACTATTTATTTATTTATTATTTTTTTTAACTCATATTTACTCATTATGTAGTTATACAACTCTATCTCTCTCGACATGCAAAGAAATTTCTCAGATCAGCATGTTAACATATAGTCATAACTCAATACCATTCACAACATCTTCCGTACCCAACACACACACATACTCACAACAACACCTCCAGTTATAGAATTTCATGGTACTACCTTGTAGTACCCTCATACTGTCACTCTGCTTCAATTCCGTTCTCTCCTCAACCCTCAAGGTCTCATGTAACACAAGCCAACCACTGTACTCATACATATCCACACAAACTAAATAATACGGTTTAGTACTCCGCATCACTATACAGTGCATGCTCATCTGTACATAAGCACAATCACTGCAACACCACTCCGTCTCAGCTCATGATACTCTGTACTATCCTCCTGTTTTGTCATTCACACTATCTTACAGTACCTCGTACTGTCCTTCAACTCATACTCAATGCTATCTCACGGTACCTTGTACCGTTTGCAAATCTCGTCACTCAACACCCTCTCATGGTACTTCGTATCGTTCTCTGTTCTCCCTACTCAATACTTTACAACATCAAATAATAGAACTCACCACCACACTCAATTATGTAACAACTACCGGCTACTAAGGCCTTCTCAACTCTTATAAGTTACAAAACTTAAAAAAAACTATCATTAAAGACTCGTAAAATTCTCAAACCGCAGAACTCAATACTCAATACATCGCCTCATAATCAGCAGTAATTGCAATAGATTACACAATTATTGTCTCTCTCAATTTATGCTCTTTTGACTATCACAACCATTTAATATTTTCAACAACACTTGCAACTTAATTATTGGTAATAACTCAAAGTATTGTTCAACTCATACTTCTTTTGAACACATACTCTTTTGAAACTCATGTCAACTCATGCTCATACTCCTTTACAAGTTAACTCATACCAACTCATACTCTTTGACTATCTCAGTAAATTAGTGTGCTCATTCACACTAGATACTCATATACCACAAATGATTCTCTACCTTGTATAATTCATACAAATTGGTTATCTCAACCAATTTAGAACTTTCAAATAACATAATTACATTATAGTCTAATCATTAATAATGAATTAGAACTACTCACATATGATACAATCTGCCACTAAGGCATACACGCAACACATACTCATTACATAATGTCTTCATTATAATATTTACAATTACAAAACAATATATAATATACACAATTGTCAATGTCAAAGAACAAAATTGTTCACATACTATAACTCTCAACTCTTGCGTGGAATTAGCTACATTCACATATCTCAACTCTTAACTCATGCTCAGCTTATGCTCAAACTCTTTCTCGTTATCAGTTGGAATTTCACCTCAACCGAGATCTTATTTCATCATCAATTAGAATCTAGTCATCAGCTGGAATCTCCTCATCATCATCTGGAATCTCATCATCATCAGTTGGAATCTCACCATCAGCTAGAATCTCATCATCATCAGCTGGAATCTCACCATCAGCTGGGATCTCATCATCATCAGCTGGAATCTCGCCATCAGCTGGGATCTCATCATCATCAGCTGGAATCTCGCCATCAGCTGGGATCTCATCATCATCAGCTGGAATCTCGCCATCAACTGGGATCTCATCTCAATTAGTATCTCATCTCGTATTCAGTTGGCATCTCATTATCAACTGGAATCTCATCTCGAGTAGTATATCATCTCGTATTCAGTTGGCATCTCATTATCAACTGGGATCTCATCTCGAGTAGTATATCATCTCGTATTCAGTTGATATCTCATTATCAACTGAAATTATTGTCTCCTCGTTAGCTGATATCTCATATCAGCCAAAATCTCGTCTCACCATCCATTACCGGTCGAACCAATGTGACCAATTCATCATCTCATTCTCATCTATCTCCATACATCTGTAGCAGTATCTTTTCTAAGCATGTAATAGGCTCTCTCTTCTCCTTGGTTGCTCAGTAGTACTACCTAGGTTTATCTCCACCTGAGGTCTCAAAATATGGTTAACATTTCCTTAATCGCTGTTGTCACCTCAACTAAAATCATCTCTTGGAGATTACCCAACAACTCAATAGATTTCCCTCCCTCGGGTTGGCGCCCCATACCCGAGTTTTGTGACTCTACTTAATCTCTCGGTGATTCACCTCACTCTTTCTCTTTTCCAGTATTCATAATAACTTAAAAAAAAAGTTCAAATTGTTTTAATAATTGCCACCATAATACTCAATATGGTCTTAAAAATCAACTCAATTAGTACATCACAGGGAATAACATCTAAGGGACCATTTGGGACCTCTCTTTCTCATTGGTTTAAGTTTAAGACCTTATCTCAAGGCTTAGTTCCCTTAAACCACAGCTCTGATACCAACTTGTAACACCCGGTTTCTCAATCTTAAGATACACCAAAGAGTTTATAAATCAATCACAAAATACTCGGTGTAACTCAAAGGTGAGTAACAAGTTATACAAGCGGTACAACAAAACTGTGGACTAAGTAAGAAACTATTTACAACATAGCAATTACTAGTGTCCAAAACCGGGTTCAATCAAAAGAAATGTCAAAGTAAAATCTAAATAGGTCCAGGTCCAACTCTTGCTACCTTTCTTTGATCCACTTTCCACGATTTCTACTATCAAAACCTACACACAAATACAAACAAAACTATGAGCTACAAGAGCTCAGTAAGTAATCATTAATAATCGATTGTCAACGCCCAATGTCTCTTTGAACTCATTCTCAATACACTTTCTCATTCGTTCGATATGACTAAATTCATTTGAAGGGACTATCTTAGTACCGCAATGTGATTTAACACACTTAGTCATATATATACCAAAACAATATTAACACTTTAATTAACTCATATAACCTTTCTTTTTCTGCAATGAACAACTCAACCACAAGATAATTCACTTAAAAGAGTCGATAGGTAATTACTAACCTGTAACACCTCTTGTCATATATACAAATTATCAACCTGCAAAACCTCTCATTTTATATACAAAAGGTAAAACTAACACATATAAACTCATTCCGTTCCAATCTCTAATCCAGCTCAATAGCCCTCATGGCTATATAACTTGACTCAAAACTCATTGATGTGACTACTCTAACGTCTACTCAGTTCATATGATCAATATGTATACTCAATTTGGTTGTTGTTATTCACATATAACAATTCACTCAAAAATTTGATTATAGTAATAACATCCTAACATTTATGCATATTCAGTTTACCACAAGATAGATTTCTACTTAAGTACATAAGAGTACTCACCTGGTTTGAAGTTCTATACGATCCAAACTAACACCTTAGAAGATACAACGATCCTTCAAGAATTTTCAGCACCTACATATCCATATTCATACCAACAAAAGGTGAATATGTTGTTTTTCAACCATTCAAGCTTGAAACTTGATCACAACAGTTAAAACTCGGGATTAGAAGCGTTTCAACACATCCAAACAAGTGTTATCTACTCAATTTTCATCTAATCACAGGTAGTACTTCACAACTCCTCGAAATCAACCCAAAATGACCAAATCAACCGTTCAAAAGGGCTAGAATCGTAAACCTTACCTTCAATAAGCGAGATATCAAAAATTACTTCAATCCTCCGCGTTCTAGCCTTCCGATTTGGTCCTAATACGAAGAGGGAATGTTTTCTAGGGTTTAGGAAGTGTTTGAGTCGAGAGATCCTTTCCTAAAATGGAAAAAATCACGATTTAAATGAAATGGGTCTGCGCGTAACCCGACCCGGGTTCCAAAACCCGACCCGGGTTCCGGTGCAGCACGACCCTAGCTGATGGACTCGACCCGTGTGACGCTAAAGCCCCAAATTCTCCGACAGTCCGACTGAAACCCGACCCGGGTTGGACAACACGACCCGGGTTCTGTCCAAAAGATTTCCAAAGTTGTTTTAAGTCTCCTAACTCGACCCGGTTTAATTTACACGACCCGGGTTACTCGTTTTTAGCGTTTTTCGCACAAAAACTCTATCTTAAAGGTATCCGAACTATCCTAACACCTTAATAAGTATTTCAAAAAGAATTGGGTCTTACATAAGGAACTTTTTTTGCATGGTGTTATATGTATATCAAATTGTTAAAAATTCATACTACGATACTATTCAAGAGACAAAGGTGATTTTTTTTCTTTAATTATCAATTAGAGTTAGTTATGTTTAAAGAGAGTCTTTAAGTTTGATTTTGTGAAATTATTTAAAAGTCAAAGTATATTGTTAGTTTTTATAATAGATAGGATAAACAATAAAATGTAATGATTCGAATGTAACTAAATAATAAAATCTGCAAAAGTTTATATTCATTACCTTTGATGAAACTCATGAAGAAAAATTGTCATAATAATACAATTCTTTCTCAATGGTAACATTTGTAATATTATTACTATGTTTATTTCTATTTTATTTTAGATGTTGAGCTAATTCATGTTAAGACATGTTCTTATGTTTTAATTACACTATCCATATATAATACAAAATTACTATTGGATGTTTCATTGATGTTGGTTAAATTAACATGTTGATAACATTATATTATATTAAATATATGATTATGATATTGTGTTTGAGTTTTGTGATGAAAAATTTATAATTGATAAATGATATATATTGTGATGACATATTTATAATTAAACATACGTATTTATATTAGATCTAATGTTTTCATATTCTTATACAATATGCCAATATCTTTTACCAAATATATTTTATTCCTGCGCAACGCGCGGAGATACGCCTAGTTTTTATATAAACATAGTGACATTTTGCATTTTGCCCTAAAAAGAATGAGACTATTTCTTTAAATGAAGCATTTCCTCAACATTAAGAGTAATAGTCTAATGAACAAGAAGTTACCGTCTTATGAAAAATAAATATAAATCATGATCTTATGTTCTGTTTGACAAAATTAAACTAATTTATTCTAATTTAATATTTGATAAGAACACTAAAACAAAACATAAAGTTGTTTATAAGTTAGTTTCTTTGATGATATATATTGTACTAACTAATTGATAAAGTAACTTATAAGTTAAAAATTAATTTATAAAACCTTATTAATTTTTGAAAACTTAATATGGTGGTAGATCTTCGAGATTTAGGGTCTATAAAATATAAATATTAGATTAAGGGTACGCAATACATTTAAGACGTATTATTCAACCCCATATATAGAAGAATAAATCAGAAACACCATTCAAATATGAAAACCCAATTATTATAATCTCAATTTGTGAAAATCTAATTAGGAAAACACATCTCCATTCAATCATATTGAATTATTCAAAACATGTGTTCGGACTTTTTAGCAAACCTCGTCAAGGGAGAAAACGATGCCTTGATTCTACCCATTAGTCTATGGCGTAGGCTTGACTTTTCAAATGGAGAGTGCTCTATTATAAAGTGTATTTTATATATAGAAATCATGTGTCCCTTGGAAAAGATTGGCTTTTGTTATGTTTGATGTGTATTAAATTGACACAAAAAAAACCCGTTAAATATTTGTCTGAAAAGATTAGACCTAAATCATATCTGTAGTATATTGAACCAATATCATTTTTCAGCGGTACTAGTGGTTACTGTGCGAGATAAGAAATGTTTTAAAAGAGGCTGAATATGAAAATGTCTCTTGATGAGTTTGTCCTAATGATCCAGTGACACTCCAAGGTATTTCAGAGTATCAAGATTAAGGAAAAAGGTTGGTGCCATTCCAAAAAAGGAAAACGTAGGTTGGTGCCGTTAAAAAAAAAAAAAAAAAAAAAAAAAAAAAAGGTTGGTGAATGTGACACATCCAAAATATTCAAAGAGTTTGACGTACTTAGAAACGATTGTTGAATGTTAAATGATGTATATGGATATCCACAAATTATGCTTACATATCATCGCATTGAGTTTTTCAACTGCTTATGTTTTCTCGGGTATTAAATTAACGCTATTTTAAAGCTCTATTTACCGGTTACTAAAGTCTTCGTTTTCAGTTCTCTTCTTTGCTTTATTCTTCTCCATGGTTCTCTCCATCATGTTCCTATGAACGGTTCACTACTTCTACATATCCAGTTAACCAACAACATTCTACCCATATTCTACTCCGGACTACAACATATGAATGCATTCATCTTAGACAACAAACCAACATTCAATAATCAATTAATCAATAAATCAATATGAAATCAATAACTCTAACTTCAGCTTAAAGCTTAAACGTTCATGGATCCACGTTCATATGACTCGATGAGTAAAATCAAAACCCAAATGACTTAATAAAAAATTAGCAAGACTCAATAAGTCATTAAAACAATACTTGCAAAATAACATGTTTCAACCTTCTCTTGAAAACTTATAGCTTAACATTGGAAACGTGTGCCTTTTGAAACGATATGTTACTCAAAATCATTTGTTGTATAAACTTTAAAAGTTTGAGTTCTTGTTTGCTATGTACCCATAAAAATTCCTCATGTACTCACACTGATATGAGAAAATGAGTTATCTTAGCTTCTATTGCACCCTTTCCCTACTTTTCCCTACTCTTGGTCACAAATCTTCTCACCACCTGTTTAAATCACACATAATTTATACATATTAACACCTATATAACGATTTATTCATCAAGAAGGGTTCTTCACAGACAACTCTATCCATTAAGACAACATATGCATCTAATTGACATATTACAAACTTCAATTCTATGGTAATCCAAATCTCTCCTTTTGGTATCACCAATGTTACTACTTCATTACAAAATTTCACAATGTATAATAAACTCAACCTACCTCATGACATTCTCGTTAGTAAGTGTCCAAGGTCATACTTTAGTAATATTTTATTATTAGAATCTCCTAAATCATAAATCTTGATCAATCACACAATAATCATCCATGATAAATTTGTAAGGTTTAGCTAATGAAAATCTAATGACAAGAGAACCCACTCAACTTCCATAATTTGTGAAAAATGAATTTATTACAACTACTACTATAACATTATCTATCCATAATTAAACATCATATACATGACCGATTTCATGTTTTCCCAAAATTCCCAAAAAACCAGGGTTCATTCACTTATTTAATTTTCATGAAATTAAACTAAATAAAAGATGGAGGAGTAATTATTACCTTGAGATAAACACTTTATATGTAAAATACATTTAAAAACACTTGGATTCGGAGCTCAAATAAAAAACACCTAGTGAAACACCAAGGACACACCTAGTTAGTGTTTGAGAGAGGTTTTGAGAGAAAATGGAGAAAAACTGATCAAAATGGCCTAATTTTCATCCGTATACTTGGTATAAGTGAGTGATATCCACATGGCACTCTCTAGGGAGTTAAATGGGCCGCTAGGTGGCCAAAAACGGGCTTATTTAGCTGAGTTATGCGTCCTTATGCGCCCAAAGACTGTCTAGCTGTGCATTCCACGCGGCCCGCACAGACGAAGACCAAAACCTCACGCGGCCCGTGTCTGAAGTCAGTTAGTTTGTGTCCGAGTTTTGGAGCTTACGCGACCCACATCAAATCCTTAAGACTTTCATGCGGCTTGCACGGATGGCGCCCAGCACTTAGATTCTTTTCTCCACCGTCTTTCAGCTTAACCCAGTTTTTAACCAACTTGTGACATTCAACATTTCATCATACGAATTCCGTTTTTCACAAACTTTATATGTATAGAAAGGTGAGAATATAAACTACACGATGTTTCCTAGCTCTAAACATGGCTATACCTCGATTTTGTTATGTGATAACAAACATGGCCATACCTTGATTTTGTCAAATTTTGTCACTTTTCACATCTTCATATCTCCTTCATATTAGCTCCAATTGCTTCCAATCTTTAGGTTTCATTTTCTTTTCTTCAAGTACTACATTTTTTACAATGACAAAAAGTTCCAATTCTTTTTTTATCTTGAAATAATCACCAAGATGGACCAAAAATATTAATTTTTCTCATAACATTTATTTTCCTATTTTGCCCTTATTTCCAACTCACTCCTACAAGACTCAAACACCTTAAAGGACTTAATAAAATGTCTTAATCCATGTATATTTTTTTATATTTCACACATTTTAACCAATTTTTCCTTCATTAAGCACTTAATATAAATGACTAGATATCAAATTTCTATTAGTACATGATGTTTCATAGTACAAAAATTCACCTTGTTACAATAGTGCTTAATAATGTCATTTGATCGAATGGGAGGATATTCATAATCATTGTATTGGCTTTGCAGCTTGTGGATGAGAGAGAAAGCTCATTGCATAGTGCTTTAAGGGAGGGAGATTCCCTGGAACAATCTTATGATTGCTTTGTGATTTAGTAATTTGATTTGATTTCATTGTATTTATATATCTAATTGTTCTTAATTTCTGCATTTGCGTTTTGAGTTTACATCATTGGTCCGACCTGTCGAATACATGTCGTAGTGTGTATTTGTGAAAGCAACCATGTAAACTCATAATCAACAAACTCTTATCCAACAGAAGGGAATGTGCTCCAAAAAAGTGACATTGTCAGAAACATACAATTTTTGATTCCACAGATCATAACATCGATAACCTTTCTGACCAATGTCGTATCCCAAAAATACACAAAGGGTTGATTTTGAATACAACTTATATTCTCTCCATGTGAGGCTTTATAACAAAACAGATATACCCAAACCCTTAATGAAGAATAATCTAGAAGTTGCCCTTACAACATTTCATAAGGAGACTTCATATGATTGTACGCAGTAGGAATGCAGTTAATAACATAAACGGCAGTAAGAAGAGCTTCTTCCTAAAAAATATTAGGAACTTAATAAGAGAGCAACAAGGACCGTGTAGTTTCTAAAAGTTGTCGATGTTTCCTTTTTACAACATCATTCTGCTGAGGGGTGTTAATACATAATGACTGATGCATAGTGCCATCAGATACCAATAACTCTTTAAAAGCATTAGAGGTAAATTCCCCTCCTAAACCACACTAGAAACATTTCATGACAACAGAGTGTTGGGTCTTGACAAGGGATCTGAATTCACTATATATGGTGAAAAACTCAGACATGTGCTTCATAAGATAAACCCATGTGTAACAAGTATAATCATCAATGAATGAAACATAATAATTAGATCCTACTTTAGAGGAGGCCGAGGATGGACCCCACACATCAGAATGCACAATGTCAAACGGAGCAACAGAATGAGTTACACTTTTATTAAACGTAAAGTAGAAAATTTTCACAGTTTACAACCACTACAATAAAAAATATCATCACATTTCAAAGGACCTAACACACCAGTAGAGAGTAAAAACTGTAAATATGACGCTGACACATTTCCCAAACGAGAATGCCAAAGATAAAAACAGAAGAGGAATGACTTAAACAAAAAAACGAAATATCAACACTAGAGGAAGCAACATCAACAACATGTCGCTGCTCTAAGACATAAAGCTCCCCAAGTCTACGTCCTATCCCAATCACCCTCCGAGACTGAACGTCCTGTACATAACAAAACGAATCAAAAAATAAGACCTAACAAGTAGACTTGCAAAATTGACTGACCGAAGCAAGATTCAAAGAAAGTGTGGGAATATAATAGACATCTGTTAAAGATATATAAGGAGTGACAACAAAACCAAAACCCTGTACTGACATAGGTGTAGCACTAACAGACATGACAAAAACAGGTGAACAAGGTGATAACAAAGAAAATGATGACAAATATGGTGACATATGATGAGAAGCACAATAATCAAATATCTACAAGGATGAAGGAATACCTGAAATATTGGATGAAGACAGACATGAGTGAGACATAGCAGCCAAATTGGCAGCAATGAACTGTCTGAAATGCTCAACAATCTGAGGATCCAAGGCTGATGTGGTGTAAAATTCATTCCAGTCTCTACTGAAGGTGTAGCAATAACAACAATGTAATGTGGTGGCCGAAAAGAAGGAAACGAGGGACGTGACTGAAACTGTCCAAAAGACCTGTTTTACTGTGGAGGCTGAAACTGTGAAGGTGGTCTGGTTTGCTGTTGCTGCTGATTTCCTTTGCTTAACAACTATGGACACTAAGACTTCCAATGGTTTTTCTTCTTACAGAGGGCACACTCATCAAATACAACTTCCGGACAATTCTTGTTTGAAGTCTGATGTCATTGGGGAAAAGAAAAGACAATAGGAGTGGCAGCTGTCGTGTGACCTTTATCAGCTTGGGATTTGATATGAATCTCTTCAGCAATCAACTTATAAGCAATCGAATCAACAGTGGGAAGGGGTGTGCGATGCAAAATTAATCCACACGAGCCTTCAAAATCTAAACGTAATGACACCAAGACCTGAACCAAATGCTGGTCTTCCCTTCTATTAATATAAGGCTTGAAGGTCTTTAAATCAGCAGGTTTTGTAAGTGCTAACTGATCCCACAAATCAGACATAGAAGCATAGAATTCCTTAACACTGAGACTGTTCTGTTGAATGGCTCGAATATCAAACTCTAACTAATACTGCTTTGCAAAATTAGATTGAGTATACATCCTATCCAAGTGATCCCAAACTTCCTTTGCTATGTCATACTTTGACAACTGAGTACCAATAGACTAAAAAACAGGATTACTAATCTAAGTAACAATATTTGAGTTATCAGTCTCTCACGAATCTAATAAGGCTGCATAACCTTCATCCCTTGCTGTAGGTTTCCCCTTTGCACCTGTTACAATCCCTTACATTTTCTTCCCACGCAAAAAATTCTTTATAACATAACTCCATAGTTCTTGCCATCGAGTTGAGTGCTAATAGACTAAAGAGAATCACCTCTTGGAGCCATATTTCCAATAACAGATACGAATCAACAAAAAACAAAATAGCAGCAGAAATAAACCAATAACAAGCCAAAAACCCTTGAAATCGGGAAACGATCAAAACCCTCGAAAATGACCGAATCGAACAAATCAAAACAAACTAAAGATAGTTTGATCCACGGATTGCCACAATGTTATACGGCTCTAATATCATGTAAACTAACAAACAATAGACACACAACGACTAGGGTTTCATATTATTATAAAAAAAGTAGAAATACAATGAAAGAGAAAGACTAAATATATAGGATAGCTAATTAGGTTAAACCAAGCTAAATGGCTATACATAAAGTCCAAACTAAAAGAGCCCAATAAACTTATTATGCTTACATATATCACTACTGAGTTGGATGATAGTAGAAGCACATGTACATATGTTTTTCATATCGATCGGAGGTGGTGCAGCATCATGGAGCTCATAGAAACAACAAATTGTGGTGATTTCTAATGTGACAACTAAAAATTTTGTAAATGGAAAGTTAGTATAAATACATTTGATGTTGAAAAGGACTGATATTCACGATTATCAAATGTACAATTAAAGGGCAAAATGGTCCAAGAATGTAAAATTATGAGTAAGTTATTGTTAAGACTTTTTATAAGTCATTTTGAGATATTATTTCAGTTAGAAACTTGGTCTTAGTGACCAAAGAGCAAAAAGGGGAATAAAGGACCAAAAGTGAAAACTTTATTGAACAATATTTAAAAATTAATATCTCAAAATCTAAAACGAATTGAGAAAACGTCCTCAAGGAGACTTTGGTAATATTTGCGATGATAAAAATATAGGAAAAAGATTCAGGCCATTTGGATTTATAGCGAAGAAGTTACGACAGTTTCAAAATGGCCTAAAAATGACAAAAATAGTTAAATGGTCTTCTTCAAGGGCCTGTAACAAAAAATATAGAAATATATTAACTAAAGGCAGTAAGAAGGAAATGTAAAGCTCGTTCACAGCTTTCTAAGGATATAAAGTTTATAAAAATGGGATGTCATAAGTGAAACTTGTGACTATGTAAAGTTCAAGACAATATTGGAATAAATGTTGAAATAGTTTTCTAAGGCGTGAAGGAGAGGCATTTTCGTCTTTTCCGAAATTAAATTCAGCCATCGGTTTTCTACCTTTCCTATGGGTATCACTTTGGCATTTCTAGGTCACGAAATTCAAAATAGAAGAAAGGGGAAAGCGGAGGAGAGCAAGAACACGCTTAAGCACACACACTTGCACCATTGGTCGTGTGTGCGTGAACCCTAAATCGAGGGGAGAAACATTGGGGATATCATCGAGCAGAAAGGCTAAGATGAGGAAAGGGACGATGAGATAGAAAGAGATGATTGAGGGTTGCTGCTACCATCGTGAATCAGAGCGACACGGAGCAAGACGCGACGGCCAGCAGTGCGAGAAAGACTGTTGGAGACTGCAGCGATCGTGGACGCCTGGAGGTCGGTTCTAGTGGCCGGCGGTAGCTGTAACTAGCCGAAATTTTACTGCTGTCGGCGGCGGCTACGATGGGGTAAGGCGGCAGATGACCAAGGGTGGTGAAAAGGATGCTCCTTGGTCCGAAATCTAGTGTTAAACAGCCCCAAAACTTCCAATCTCGGTTATGCATAATATAAAAGGTAAGAAATGTTGAGACTTTAAAAGTTAAGCATGAAATTGGTGAGAAATTATGAAGTTCGATCTTGTTATTGGAATGTTGTTGTATGCAAAAGCTCTATCAAATTATATGAGTTGTATTGGGTGTGGATTTTTGAATTTTGAGAACTGAAGAATGATATCATTATGGTGTTTGGTTAACTGCAGCAGTGGCTGGAAGAGATGTCATTACTGAATCCTCCAAGAACAAATCAGCCACATAGTCTTTTAATTTCTACACATTGTTTGGACATATTGTAAAGGTAAAAGCTGATTTTGGTGAGCTCTAGTTTATTAAGTTCAAAACTCCTTGTTGCATGTGGGGATTGAAGTTAGTTTTTGATTTTCATCATTTTATGGATTCAAGAATATATATGACTGAAAAGGTTTGGATGATTAAATGCATGCTTGATAATGGTTGCAAGAATCAAGAATACGTTGCTGGTAAAAAGTCTTAAATTTGGGAACACAAGGTTTACGACTAAGAAGCTAGTAAAACTTGCTATTTGGGACAAGTATATGTCATTGCATGATGATGTCAAGTTAAAATGCAAGTTTTACTTAAACTTTGTATCATGGGTTACTTGAAATAAAAAGAGACTAAAAAGACAACGATGTTGACTTTTGGTAAAAATGGCATAGATGGGTGGAATTGGTAGTTTCGTCTTTTTCCAAGAAAAAAAAAATAGAAATAGTATATATATGTTAATGGGGAACATATTAACGATAATTCAAATGAAAATATCAAAGTTTTTGCCGTTTTCTATTTTTAGAAACTTTGTTGAAATTTGCCAAAACGGTACAAACAAGTAATATGAAGGATGTTTCGACATCTAACCATTTATATAAAAATATAAAGATGCGAAAATTTGAAAGTCTATGAAATAACCTTGTAGAAATCAAAAATACCATTTTTGGTCAAAATTGGACAAAAATGGTAAAATTGTACAAAATTATTATGATGCTTTAGGAATCATACTTAACCATTAGTATGAGATTAGATAATGACTAGAAGTACTTTAAGAATGAGTAGACAAATGTTTTTTGTTTAGTTTTGAAATAAGTTTTAATATTCTATTAAATTAATAAAGATTGAATGACGTTTGGAAGCAACGAAAAGCTATAGAAAGTGAATTAGTGTAGCTAGACGTACCTAGCTACGAAGGTGAGTACATGTGACTTTTTTCCACTATGGGGTACATGACAAATTGTTGACAAAGCTTTTATGTGACCATTTAATAATGATATGAAAATCGTTCTACGTATGTTACTATAATGAAAGTTTTATACGATGATTTTGAAATGATGTTTTGGCATCAAGCCTACAATGATTATGAAAGTATGTTCTGGCATTTAGCCTACTCTGTTACTAAAAGATTGTTTTGGCTTCAACCCTACTATGCTTATGAAATAATATTTTGGTAGAAAATATACTATGTGTTCATGTTATGAATCTGTTTCAAAAGAACAATGGCTATAGGTGCTATATGATTTGATTCTTATATAAGTTTATGAAATATTTAATATGTTAATGCTTATGTTATTGCACATGCATCTCATGACGTTTTGTGATTTCTTGTACAAAAGAAAAGTAGCTTTTTTATGCATGCATAGAGTGTGATTGCATGAGTCAACGAGGTCCGGACACGTCCCCGTAACGGTACAAGACTCTACTGGGATGGTACCTCCCGTCGCGAAGTAGAAGTCTTCTAGGCGTCATTATAGGATGATTAGTTCTCCTGTTTTGGCGAGCTTTGGTCTTTATAGACCACTGGGCGCGGTATGTAACCGCGGGTTTTTGTCACGAATGTGACCTGATCTTTTAAACCTAAGGCGCGGGTAGGAAAACCCGCGAGCTTTGCATTGGTGTGTGAATCATGCATTCCATATGCACTTATTATGTATGACACGTATTGAATTGAATATATTGTTTAAGTTTCAAGATTTTATGAGCTGGTTTCGCAAAGAATTTTTGGAAAGTAAATGTTATATTGTATGACTTATTTTGCAAAGCATTTTTAAAAGAAATATACCAAATATATGATATTGCGTATACAACATTTTCAATAATGTTTTGAGTCTAAAACCCATGTAGCTCACGAAACGTTTTCGTCTTTCGTGTTTTATTTTATGACATGTATCATAGGTTTTAGACACGAGAGATATGAGCAAGTAAATGACCCGAAGAAATTGGGATGTTAGATGGAGTGAACCTTGGTTGATGTACTGGTTTGTAATCCTAACTTGCTTTCTATGGTTTAGTTTGCTATGAAGTTGTAACCCCCGTAGTTGTTCAAACATTTGTACAACTTAATTGCTTTTATAGTGACCAAAATTTTAAGACATGACACTAGGTCATGAGAAAAGTTTTTTTTTAATATGACATTTTGTACTATAAAGAAACACGGTTTTTGAAATATGAAAATTTTTTTTCAACATTAAATTTTATAAAGTATTACATTATTTATGGTGTATGAAAATTGGGGTTTACATCTAATACTATACTTTTAGTTAATTAGTTTGGTTATGAGGAATTTTTTAGAAGTCTTAAGCAAAACCAGAACAACTCAACCAATTGGTTATGTGAAAGGTGATTTCAAACCAAGCACATTTAGTCAAAAGTAATTGGTTTCTTTTTCTCTGTTGACCAATGAATAACAAGCGAAGAGGAGAATATATGAATTCAAGAATGGATAGCTGCTGCCTTCAAGAATGGATAGCTGCTGCCTTCAAGAATGGATAGCTGCTGCCAACTCTTTTTGCTAGTAATTTAAACAATTGTGCTAGTATTTTTCAAAAGAAGTGTTCTACTGATTTCCTATATAAAGGAAAGGAAATCCATTTATATAGACACACCAAAGAAACACATCTCTCTCACAAAACCATTCAATTCATCTCTTGTAAATACATAAGAGTTTTATAAACTCTTTGTATTTTTATATTCTTCAAACATTTTGTAAACACCGCAAAATATAGTGAATTGGTTCTCGGCTTCCTCCGCCCGTGGTTTTTCCCGATTTGGGTTTTCCACGTAAATCCTCGTGTCTCTATTTTATTTACTTCATTCGTATCTTTCGTTGTGATTATTATCGTTTGATAATTTTGATCCTATTCCGCATTGAGCTAATATTGTCTAAAGTCAATTCGGATCCGTCGTATTTTACAACAATTGGTATCAGAGCGTCCGGGTTTTGATATTAGCTTGTTGGGATCATTTTATCAAATAATTAATCATGTCTTCGGTGAAATACGATATTCCGCTGCTGGATCGAAATACACGATTTCCGCTGTGGCAAGTAAAGATGAGAGACATTCTCATTCAGATGGATTTGCACAAGGCGCTCTTGGGCTTCGAAAGGATGCCCACTACATGGACCGAAGAAGAAAAGGAGATGAAAGATCTGAAGGCTTTATCTCAAATTCGTTTGCACTTGTCAAACGATGTTTTACAAGATGTTCTAAAAGAAACGTCGGCGGCTGCTTTGTGGCTGAAGTTGGAGCAGTTATTGATGACAAAGAGCTTACCGAACAAGTTGCATCTAAAGCAACGGTTGTTCAATCTCAAGATGATTGAAGGAGGCTCGCTAGCTGAACATTTGTCTACATTCAAAGAGTTAGTAAATAACTTGGAGAATATGGATGTTCAATATGAAGATGAAGACTTGGCTTTATTTTTGTTGTCATCGTTGCCCGAATCCTATAGCCATTTTCGTGATACGATCATCTACAGCCGTGACACTCTTGTTTTAGATGAAGTATTTACAGCTTTGGATTCTAAAGAGAAGATGAAATATATTACCGGTGGTGGTTCAGGTGATGCTAAAGCCGAAGGTTTGAATGCCAGAGGAAGAACAACAGAGAGAAGTAGAACTTCTCAATCTTCCAACAGAACCAGATCCAAGTCAAAAGGCAAACGAAAGTTTTGCAACTATTGTCACAAGAAGGGACATGTACTTGAAGAATGTTTCAAGTTGAAGAATAAAGAAAAAGAGAAGGCAACAGCAAATGGTAAACAAGCTAGCACTTCGGGTGAAGCCGATGTAGCAGAGGTCGAATGTATTGGAGAACTCTTGACAGTTTATTCAGATAAACTGGATTCCACTGGTGATTGGATACTCGACTCTGGTTGTACTTTTCATATGTGTCACAACAAAAGTTGGTTTTACACATTTGAAAAGGTTAACCAGGGCTATGTGTTGATGGGTAACAATACTACATGTCCAGTTCTTGGACATGGTTCAGTCAGAATCCGTATGTTTGATGGCGTTATCCGAACCATTGGGGATATTAGATATGTCCCTGACCTCAGGAGAAACTTGTTATCTCTCAGTTCCTTTGATAAAAAGGGATACGAGTTTGCCGGTAAAGGTGGAGTTCTCAGGGTGTTCAAAGATGGTTCCGACAAACTGAGAGCCAGTCGAAAAACCTCAGACCTCTACTTTCTTGACGGGCAAACAATTTCGAGTGATGCTGCTGTTGTTTCAAAGTCTTTTTCTGATCCAGATCAGTCCCGTCTTTGGCACCTTCGACTTGGCCATATGAGTTTTCAAGGCATGTCAGAATTGAGTCGAAGAGGTTTACTTGGTCAACAAAAGATTGTTGATTTGGATTTCTGTGAAGACTGTGTATATGGCAAGGCAAAACGAGTGAGGTTTGCAAGTGGTATCCATACAACGAAAGGACCACTCGACTATGTCCACTCGGATTTATGGGGACCAGCTCGAGTTGCTTCTAAAGGTGGAGCTAACTATATGCTCACTATCATTGACGATTTCTCCAGGAAGGTATGGTGTTTCTTCTTAAAACATAAGGGAGACGTTTTCTCTACTTTCAGAGACTGGAAAGTTCATGTTGAAAAGCAATCAGGATTGGTAGTAAAGTATCTTCGTACGGATAATGGACTAGAATTTTGCTCAGAAGAGTTTAATGTCTATTGTCGAAAGGAAGGCATTACTCGACATCGCACGGTAGTCCATACGCCTCAACAAAATGGTGTAGCCGAAAGGATGAATCGCACAATTATGGAGAAGGTCCGGTGTATGCTTTCTAATTCCAAATTGCCAAAGTCCTTTTGGGCGGAGGCTGCTTCTACTGCTTGCTATGTTATCAACCGATCACCGTCACGAGCAATCGAGAAGAAAACTCCGTATGAGTTATGGTCCGGGAAACCTGCCGATTATACACATCTGAAACCTTTCGGATGTCCAGCTTATGCACGAGTTGACAATGGAAAGTTAGAACCGAGAGCACTTAAATGTGTCTTTCTTGGTTATAATCCAGGAGTTAAAGGTTACAAGTTATGGAGCAATGATCTAAATAAAATCATCATCTCAAGAGATGTTACTTTTGACGAGTCTGTTATGATTCATCAAACTTCCGATTCTACAGAAGATACAGTCGCATCATTAAAAGCAAATGAAGAGAAAGCTCAAATGGAGGTGGAGTTTCCTACTTCACCTGTCACCATTCCGAGTCCAGTTGAGCAACAAGAGTCTTCCTCGCCAAATGAGCATGTAGTTGTTGAAGAAACAACAACTTCACAACCACAAGCTACTACTCGAAGCATTGCAAGAGATAGGCCGAGAAGACAAATTGTTCCTCCAAAGAGGTATGCTGAAGCTGAACTTGTTGCTTACGCTTTTATTGTTGCTAATGATATTGAGTCGGAAACGGAGCCTCTAAATTATGATGAGGCTATCAAATCTAAAGACTCAAGTGATTGGATAATTGCTATGCATAATGAGATGGAATCCTTGCAAAGAAATGGTACTTGGGATTTAGTTCCTATTCCAAAAGGGAAAAGGCCAGTTAAATGCAAGTGGGTCTACAAGCTCAAAGAACCTGTTAACCCGAATGAGAAGCCAAGATATAAAGCTCGGTTGGTAGCTAAAGGCTACAGTCAAATTCCAGGCGTTGACTATACTGACATCTATTCCCCAGTAGTCAAACATACTTCTATTCGTGCATTGTTGGGGTTAGTTGCTTCAAATGATTATGAGTTGGAGCAACTAGATGTTACTACAGCTTTCCTAAATGGTGAGCTTGAGGAAGAGATTTTCATGCAACAACCTGAAGGTTTTGTAGTTCCTGGCAAGGAGGACTACGTATGTAAATTGAAGAAATCTCTTTATGGCCTCAAGCAGTCTCCTAGACAATGGTACAAGAGGTTCGATTCTTTCATGACCAGTCACAAATTCAGCAGGTGCACCTATGATAGCTGCGTTTATTTCAAGAAAGGTGACGATGGTTCAAAGATCTACTTACTCTTGTACGTGGATGACATGTTGATTGCAGCAAAAGATATGAAGGAGATTCAGAAGTTAAAAGACCAGTTGAAAGCTGATTTTGAAATGAAGGACTTAGGAGCTGCCAAGAAAATTTTAGGTATGGAAATTGTTCGTGACAGGAAGTCTAGGATCTTGCATCTTTCTCAAAAAGGTTACATTGAGAAAGTCCTACGACGTTTTAATATGCATGAAGCAAAGCCTGTCAACACACCTTTTGCAGCTCATTTCAAGTTATCATCCGCTTTAAGTCCTACTACTGAGACTGATATGGAGTACATGGCACGCGTACCATACTCTAGTGCTGTTGGATCTTTGATGTATGCTATGATCTGCACACGCCCTGATTTGGCTTATGCAGTTAGCATGGTTAGTAGATATATGGCGAACCCGGGAAAAGAACACTGGAAAGCAGTACAGTGGATCTTACGTTATCTACGCGGTACGTCTTCTATGTGTCTACGTTATGGACAATCTAACACTGGGGTGGTTGGATATGTTGATTCAGATTTTGGCAAAGACTTGGATAAACGAAGATCCATTACAGGTTATGCGTTTACACTGAATGGTTGTGCTATTAGTTGGAAAGCCCAGTTACAGTCTACAGTTGCACTGTCTTCTACAGAGGCAGAATACATGGCGATTACAGAAGCAGTTAAGGAAGATATTTGGTTGAAGGGATTATTTAGAGAACTCGATGATAGAATAAAGGTTACCACAGTATTCTGTGATAATCAAAGTGCTATCTTCTTGAGTAAAGATCAGATGTTTCATGACCGTACAAAGCACATTGATATTCGTTATCATTTTGTGCGTGATATCATTGAAAAAGGTGATTGTGTCATAGAAAAGATCGATACAGATTATAATCCTGCTGATGTGTTCACTAAAAGTCTTCCAATAGCCAAGTTCAAACTATGTTTGGACTTAATGGGTATTTCTGATCGCAGTTGAGCCTGATTAGGCTCGTGGTGAAGGAAGTATTTCATTTTTCAGGATCAATTTTTCTCTATATGGTGATTGCAGTTTCCTATGGAATTTTGGAGTTTGATGAGTTGTTTTATTTGCTCTGTTTTGAAGTCAAGGTGGAGATTGTGAAAGGTGATTTCAAACCAAGCACATTTAGTCAAAAGTAATTGGTTTCTTTTTCTCTGTTGACCAATGAATAACAAGCGAAGAGGAGAATATATGAATTCAAGAATGGATAGCTGCTGCCTTCAAGAATGGATAGCTGCTGCCTTCAAGAATGGATAGCTGCTGCCAACTCTTTTTGCTAGTAATTTAAACAATTGTGCTAGTATTTTTCAAAAGAAGTGTTCTACTGATTTCCTATATAAAGGAAAGGAAATCCATTTATATAGACACACCAAAGAAACACATCTCTCTCACAAAACCATTCAATTCATCTCTTGTAAATACATAAGAGTTTTATAAACTCTTTGTATTTTTATATTCTTCAAACATTTTGTAAACACCGCAAAATATAGTGAATTGGTTCTCGGCTTCCTCCGCCCGTGGTTTTTCCCGATTTGGGTTTTCCACGTAAATCCTCGTGTCTCTATTTTATTTACTTCATTCGTATCTTTCGTTGTGATTATTATCGTTTGATAATTTTGATCCTATTCCGCATTGAGCTAATATTGTCTAAAGTCAATTCGGATCCGTCGTATTTTACAACAGGTTATGTAAATATAATTCAACTAGTCTTATGACAAAAGTGAAGGAACTTGAAAAGGAATTGATGTTCATGTTGGGCATTGTAGGAGAGAAGTTCACATGGTTGATTTTTTTTACAAACTCACTTAGCGAGCACGTATTCAACAAAATTTTTTGAGAGATTGAGAGTAACTAACAAGTTTAATTTACAGAAGGCGTTATTGGCATTGAAACAAATTAACTTGCACAATATTATAGACAAGTTTGTACTTAGTTTTTGTGTAGGATCATGAAACCAAAATTTTGAAAGCCTTGATGTGAATAATCTAGAAAGTTAAAGAACTACAAATTGAAGAGTCGACAAAAAAGACTACCAAGTTGAGAGTCAAGTGATTTAGTTATGAAGAAATTATAAGTGATGTGAGGACACCAATTAAACATAATTATTTGACATTCCAATGTTATCTTCAACAAAAGTTAAAGGAGAAACTATAAATATCTCCAAGAATACACAGTCCAACAACTAAAACCAATGTAGCAAGAGTTTACAAATGGAGATGATAGAGATTGCCTTATACTCTAAGGTACTAAGACTTATGGTTGAAGCTCCGAATGTTTTTTCTATCGACCAACTACATCTGTAACAGTTAACTCATTGGTTGAACTTGTTGGGTAACTGCTTGAAGAAAAATCAGGACCCATTATGTTCCTATCTTCTGTGAAAAATGCTGGCTGCTTTGGTTGCAACAATGCACCCTCGTTGCCCAACATTAGAACAACTGATGCCATGTTTGGCCTGTCTTCTGGACTTTGTTGGACACATAACAACCCAACTACAATTGATCTTATAACTTCCCATGAATTGCTTGATTGGCCTAAAGTTGTATCAATGAGTTCCATTGACCTGCCTTCATTATGCATCCTCCATGCCTGAATATAACGTAAAAATTGCAGATCTAATATATTGTTAAATCAAGCAGATAGTTTGTGGCCGGTGTGCTTACATGTCCAATGAGGTTATTGCCATGCTCAGCATGAATGAATCCCCGATTTCTTTTCCCGCTCACAATCTCCAGCACTAAAACACCGAAGCTAAATACATCCGATTTTATTGAGAAAACACCATCTAGTGCATACTCTGGGGACATGTACCCACTGCGTGAAGTAAAATGCTTATAAGGGTAAAAAACAAACTTAGAAAAAAATAGAATGTATTCACAGTTGAATTATCTGGCTTACTATGTGCCAACAACTCTCTCTGTGTTTGCTTGAGTCTCGTTTCCTCCAAAGCTTCTAGCTATGCCGAAGTCTGATATCTTAGGGTTCATGTCCGGATCAAGTAGAACATTGCTAGCTTTTAAATCTCTATGTATGATTCTTAATCGTGAATCTTGATGCAGATAAAGAAGTCCTCGAGCAATTCCGTTAATAATGTTGAGACGCGCAGTCCAATCAAGTAGCATGCTTCTTGCCTTATCTGACCAACATGAAGGCTTGTTTAGTTTTTTTCGTTTTTGAAAATTGTTAGTTCCTAGACGTTGAATTATTGACAACTATCAGAATCTGACCAAATATGCACGAGTCTAAGCTTCCGTTTGACATATATTCATATATCAACAACTTTTCGTCTTCTTGTATGCTACATCCGAGGAGTTTAACAAGATTTCGGTGCTGAAGTTTTGAAATGCAAATTACTTCGTTCTTGAACTCATCAAGTCCTTGGCTCGAAGTCTTAGATAGACGCTTAACTGCAATCTCAAGTCCTTCTAGCATACCCTGGAGATCATCATTTGCCATGTGAAAAAACAATTCAAACAGTGAAGATAACTTGATCAATGTCTTTTTGTATTAGTCACATCCTTATACTGCATCGGTTGTATTTGTTGCTATACCTAACCTATCTTTAAAATAAAATTTCAGTGTTATCATACCCTGAAAACTTTATGGTACTCAGATACTTGCCTTATAAACAGCTCCAAATCCACCTTCTCCAATTATATTGTTGGGCGAAAAACTGTCCGTAGCTGTAGCTATTGTAGAAAAGCTAAACAATGGTAGCTCCAAGGCATCTCCCTGGCTTTCACCGACAAGCAAGGATTCCCCTGTGCATTAGAAATACATGAATCTGATTCAAGAATTCATATTACTCTAAGT
Organism: Cichorium intybus; assembly: GCA_023525715.1. Classification (NCBI taxonomy): domain Eukaryota; kingdom Viridiplantae; phylum Streptophyta; class Magnoliopsida; order Asterales; family Asteraceae; genus Cichorium; species Cichorium intybus. The sequence continues at coordinate 134,650,128 of CM042012.1, forward strand.
ATTCAACATAGATATTAGTTATTACTCTAGTTTTCTTTTTTCTATTACGTTCCCACCAATTTGCGGTTAAAATTATGTAGCTTTCTTACCTTTCCTCGTTGGTTGTGCATGATTCCTTTTTCTCCACGAATACCAGAACAATGTACAGCTCAAGCCTATCAGAAGAACCCCCAGGAAAACTACAGGTAAGATGATTTTGATGTTGGCTCTTCCCTTCTGGGAAACTGATGGAGAAACTGATGGAGCAACAGTCTCGACTATGAAACAAGTAATTTTACACGTGAGATACATTACAATTATGGCGAATGGTAGATATTTCATAAAACCCATTCAAGGTCGATTTTTGTGATAAGATCGTTACCTAATTCTGTGGAAGCCATTCTTATAAAGATATCCTGACCCTGATTGCCCTCAGGGAAGACGCGGATGTCCAAAAGTTCATTGAACCAAAGCAAGCAGCCACTTCCTTCACCTCTAACGTCTGTAATTGCATAAGCCATACAAGTACAATTCTTGAAGCATTTTTCTTTACATTCTTGCTCCCTCATGCTCATGTCAAACCATGAAGTCTGGGTGTCCGGAAATTTTACATAAGAATACTTGATAAACCTATCCGATCCAGTTTTGCAATTCAATGGTGTTCGCCTCGCACATCCACCTTTCCAATCTCCTCTCTGCCAACCCTGTTGGTCTGTGGGCACGAATCTTGTCTCATCTAAACACGCACATCTAAGTGAGGTCGAATTAATGCAGGTTCCATAACTCCTACAAATGTTGTATGTATCACAGTTATCCTTTGGGAATTCCATGACAGCCCGCCATATCTTAACATCTGGCACCCACACGGAACTTTGTATCTTGCCAGAAGAAGTCAGGGCGAACCTTATTACCAAAGGGCTGTTTCTATCATAAATACTGTAAGCCGCCTCGGTTTCATTGATAACCATAACTATGTCGTTGGCGAATTTAAAAGTGTAAGACCCACTGAACCCGTCACGAATCCATGGTCCACCCCGGAACTTGATGACTGATGTACCTTGTTTTAGTAGGTTCTGAGGATAACCACGTGTGTCAACGCTCCATGTGAATTCACCAGGAGCTGGATCTCGACTACTCTTCCATGACGATAGATGCCATTCCTTACCCGTCAAGAAATTTCTCCCTAACATCATGCCAGGTAGGAGTGTATCAGTTGGATAATCAAAACTCTGCCAGAGAATCCTCTTGCCGATTCCTTGTCTGACAACCAGATTTCCCGAGTCCTCAAGTTGTACAGTTGCGTTGCCTGATGACGTTGTATTGGATGACCACACTACATCATTGGTGTCCTTCATGAGGACGAGATTTCCTGGAGACACGATCTTCAGTGTGCCGGATGAGGCGCCCGTGACTGGGAGGTCTCTGTTGGCAACCCAAGCCACTGTTCTAACAGAGATTTTCTTATACCATATACCAACGTATTTGTTCTTAGAGCCTTCTGGCATGAAAAACCCCAGTTCAAAAAAGCCAGTAGGTGACACCAACGTGTCTTCTTCTGTTAAGAACCTTGAATCTGAAATGACGTCAATTTCAGCAGTGTAGATTCTCTGAACTTGGAGTCCTACAAGTAAAAGAACAAATATTGTTGCTTCCTCCATTGAAATCCTCTCGTGCAAGCTTCTCATTCTTCTCTACCTTTATTATTTTTACTATGTGTAATTCCGTATACTCTAATGGTGGTGTTGCATTCACATATTATTATAAAGAGTGAGCAATTAATGTCTCCAGGCTGCAACTGTTAATACGGACCTAGCACCAATCCGTAATTAATATTTTTTCTATTATTGTTATATTTATAATTTATACAACGTAGGTGTCATAAAGACATATAAAATTCGTTCTCCAACTTATACAAGATCTTACTACGGAGTCTGTAGCGGAAATTATCAAATGCAAAGAAAACTGCCCGAGTTAGGATTTGAACCTTGAAGACGGCTATATGAGAGGTGACCACATATCCACTCGAGCATAAGGCCTTCACAATTATTCTGCTTCCTCCATTGAAATCATCTCGTGCAAACCTTCTATATATGCTTCACTAAATTATCATTTTTACTATCTGTACGTATACTCTATTAGTGGTGGTGTTACTTTCACCTACTATTTCGGTACATTATAGACCGAGGAATTAATGTTGGAGCTGTTAATTACTATGGACCTATCACCAATTCGCAATTAATATATTTTCTATTATTTGTATATTTATAATTTAGACTTGCCGAAGGATCCCTATCAATACAATAATCACTACTACAAAATCGCGGATTCAACCGTGAAATTACCGACGACAGGTTGTTTGGAGGGTGATCATGACCACTTTCCCTCTTGATCATAAGGCCTCACCCGATTATTTCCTTTCTTTGTTTTTTATATATTGTAATTCAAATGTTATTAACTTTTTTTTTTATAACTACTACTACTATTATATTTCTTCTTCTTATTATTATTATTTACTTTGTTGTTATTAACTTTGTTACTATTATTACCTTCAGAGTTCCGATGTGCTTCACTAGAAAGTTTATTGACAATAGCGGCAACATATGTCGCCACTAATACCATAAAAAGTCGTTGCGATTGCTATTACTAGCGACATGGCACAGCTAATACATCACTACTAAAACCTTGGTGTTATCGATGAGATGTCGCCCCATCGTCACTTGTTGCCGCTAATACTATCGCTTAATTGTGTTGCGAGTATTGAGTCGTTGCCGTTAATTGTGTCCCTCCTATATATGTTTCCTGTATTGCCCTGTCTAGTGGCGTCCTTAATGACGTCGCCACAAATTTACTTCTAATATTCTTCTATTATAAATATTTGAAGTTCTTAACAAACAACTTTATCAATGCTGAAAATAACTATTTATACAAAAATTACATAAACTATTACACACAATCAATAATATATGTTTCATGCTATTTGTTACAGAAAACATATACGGAATAGTAAATAAAACATAAAGCTACTCCTCATTCCCTTCATCACTACTGTATCCCTGTTCATTCAACTCTTTATATGTTAAATTCTAAAATGGCAATGCCACAAGTAATGAGACTTCATCTCTTTTGGGTGATGCGGGGCAAGGCGAAGGAAGGGATGTGAAGGAAGCAACGTGAAAGAGTTTTGTATGTGAAGTGTTTTGTCAACCAAAGCGAAGTGTTCATGTAAAGGGGTTATGGGTTCAGTTGTGAATGATGTTTTCACATGCTGCGAGTACCTTTGGGTACTATATTTTGTCAGATATAGTTGGATGGGTATTAGGAGTCATGTCTGCCCATATCTATCGTTAGTGTACTTTTTAAGTATTATATTTAGATAGGGTGTTTTATTTTCTTATATATACCTAACTTGAAATCTGTATCAACGATTCCATTATTGTTAAATAGTGAATTGAGAATTAAAACCCGTATGAATTGTAAACACGCGTGCCGTGGCCCATTAAGTGTCCGCGTCGCGTGGGCCGTGAACAGCTAGGGTACGGCTAGGGTTTCTTGTAATGCCTATAAATATAAAGGCTGGTCATTAGGGTTTTGGTTGGTTGTCAGTTGTCAAGTCTGAAGTCAGTAATCAGAAGAGGCCGATTTACTAGCAATCTAGGTACGCTCTGTAACACCTGTATTTAGCTCTGGAATAAAGAATACTCTCTCCTGCCCGTGGACGTAGGTCATCTTGGACCGAACCACGTAAATCTCTGTGTCGATACTTTGTGTTTATATTTCCGCATTTATATTCTCGTTATTATTCCTGGGCAATAGGCTATAGATTTAGGTCTATTTCCTAACAAGTGGTATCAGAGCCGCGGTTTCAGATCTGTAGTGTTATAGATCTGTGGTTATTTGCGGTTTTAGGTCTGCGTGTTTTAGATCTGGTTGTAGTCCTGGTTGATTGAAATCGGTAGTAGATCTAGGGTTTACGGCTTCGCCGCGTCGCGCCTGTTGAAAAACCGCGTCACGCCTGTTGAAGGATCGTGTCGTCTGTTCAAGCCCGCGTCGTGCCTTGTTGAAGTCCGCGCCGCGGCGACGACGAGCAGTAAGCGGTTTCGGATTTACTTTCTTATCAAAGACTACAAGGATCAGTTGATTGAAGATGTCATCTCACAAGTTCGATTTGGAGAAGTTCAATGGATCGAATGATTTCACTTTGTGGAAGGTTAAGATGAAGGCTCTTCTGGTTCAACAAGGATGTGCAGTTGCAGTGGAAGGAGAATATGCAAAGGACACGACAGATGCTGTGAAGAAGGAGATCGAGGGGAAAGCACATAGTGCTATTCTTTTAAGCTTCACGGATGAGGTGTTGAGGGAAGTTGTTGATCAACCCACTGCTGCCGGTATTTGGAAGAAGCTCTGTGATACGTATCAGAACAGTTCTTTGACAAATAGGCTGTATCAAAAGCAACGGTTGTACACTTTCCGGATGGCAGAAGGTACCCAAGTAAAAGACCATCTTGATTCTTTCAATCGTATTATTCTAGATCTTCAAGGAGTAGGAGTAAAGATTGATGATGAGGATCAAGCCCTTATTTTGTTATGTTCACTGCCGAATTCACATGAGAATTTTGTTGATACTATGTTGTATGGAAGAACAACAATTACTATGAATGATGTGAAGGATTCTCTGCTGTCCAAGGAACTCAAACGTAGAGTTTCTGGGAATGAGGAGACATCCGGTTCAGGTCTGTTCGTTGGCAGAGGAAGGACATTGGATAAGAAAGATGGTGGAAATCGGAGTAAGTCACGTTCAAAATCGAAAATTTCTGCAAAAGTCAAGTGCTATAATTGCAAAGAGAAGGGTCACTTCAAGAGAAATTGTCCATTGCTGAAAGGTGGGAAGGGAGAAAATAGCAATAATGGCAGTGCGACTATTGTTCAGGATGGTTCTGAAGAAGAAGACATAGGTGATGTGTTGACTGTTTGTACATCTAGTTCTGTTGATGCTTGGGTCTTGGATACTGGGGCATCTTATCATATGACTTTCCATCGTGACTGGTTCGAATCTTTTAGAGACTTGAAAGGAACGGTGAAGTTGGGAGATGATTGGGTTGCTCAGGTCAAAGGAAGCGGTACGGTACAGATTATGATGCACGATGGTATGGTCAGAAAGCTTGATTTCTGGTATATTCCGGATCTTCGTAAGAACTTAATTTCTCTTACTACTTTAGCAAAGAATGAGTTGAAATACTCTGGTGAGGATGACTGGGTGAAGGTCACCAAGGGCTCTCTAGTAGTTATGAAAGGAAAGGTGTAGAAGAGTGGGGTTCCTGTCTTAGAAGGAAATTCGATTAGGGGAACAGTGGCGATTTCTCAATCCTTAGAGAGTAGTAATGATAAGACAGAGTTGTGGCATAGAAGGTTGGGACATATGAGTGAGAAGGGTATGTCAATTCTGAGTAAACAGGGGTTGTTTGGTGGTGAGCTAACGGGAAAACTAAAGTTTTATGAAGCTTGTGTCAAAGGCAAGCAACGCAGGGTGAAGTTTAGTTCGGGTAAACACACAAGCAAGGAAATCCTGGAGTACATTCATTCAGATTTGTGGGGTCCCTCTCCGGTCGAGTCTCATAAAGGTCATCGATACTTTGTGACTTTCATTTATGACTACTCAAGGAAGGTTTGGATATATTTTCTGAAGACTAAAGACGAAGTGTTTGGGAAGTTCAAGGAGTGGAAGACGATGATTGAAAAACGGACCGGAAAATCTGTCAAGACACTCAGAACTGACAATGGGTTGGAGTTCTGCAATGCCCCGTTTGACAACTTCTGCAAGGCGGAAGGTATAGTGCGGCACCACACTATACGACACACACCACAGCTGAACGGAGTGGCGGAACGGATGAACCAAACACTGTTAGCGCGTGCTAGAAGCATGCGGTTATATGCTGATTTATCGAAGAAATTCTGGGCGGAAGCGGTTAATACTGCTTGCTATCTGGTGAACAGATCACCATCAACTACAATCAACTTTAAGACTCCTCAAGAGGTATGGTCTGGAAAACCCTCTGATTATTCTGGTTTACGTATATTTGGTTGTCCGGCTTATGCTCATGTTAATGATGGTAAACTTGAGGCGAGGGCAATGAAGTGCATATTTCTAGGGTATGCACATGGAGTGAAAGGTTATCGTCTATGGTGTACAGAAGAACTCCAAAATTTATTAATAGCAGATATGTGACCTTTAATGAATCTGCTATGGTGAACCAAAGAGGAGGTGATACAAGTCATGTAGGGAAAGATTAGGGTGCCAACCAGAAGGTGGAGTTTGTCACACAAATTCCAGACAGAATGGTGATAAATGAAGAACAGCATGTCGGTGATGATCAGCATAGACGTGATGAAACTCATGAACAGCCCAATGAGGATCAGTCTGGTGATGCTGGGGCCGATGGTGAGAACAATGAGGATGAATCTATAGCAAGGAGAAGAGAGAAAAGGAACACGAAGACTCCAGCTAGATATGCTGCATGTGTCACTAATGGTGATATTGGTTCTGTTGCATATGCACTAGCTGTTGGTGAAAACATTGGTACGGATGAGCCTCGGTCCTACAAAGAGGCGGTGGCAAGTAAAGAAGGATCAAGCTGGTTGATGGCAATGAATGAAGAGATGCAATCTCTTGAGAAGAATGAAATGTGGGATCTTGTTCCATTACCTAAAGGAGTCAAACCGGTCGGATGCAAATGGGTCTTTAAGAAGAAAGAAGGAATTCCAGGGGTTTAACCCGCAAGGTTCAAGGCACGGTTAGTGGCGAAGGGATTTTCTCAAAAGGAAGGAATCGACTATCACGAGGTTTTCTCACCGGTCGTGAAGCACAAGTCAATTCGGGTTCTTTTGGCTATGGTGAGTGCGTTTAATCTGGAGCTTGAGCAGCTCGATGTCAAAACTGCATTTCTTCATGGAAGCTTGGAGGAGAAGATATATATGTCACAGCCTGAAGGTTTTCCGGGTTCTAATAAGGATCATGAGTGTCTGTTGAAGAAGTCTCTTTATGGTTTGAAGCAGCCTCCTAGACAGTGGTACAAGAGATTTGATTCGTTTATAACTTCGCATGGCTACATTCGGAATTAGTTTGATAATTGTGTTTACTTGAAGCAGTTGTCCAATGGGTCCTTTGTTTATCTGTTGCTATATGTTGATGATATGCTCATTGCAGCCAAGGAGATGGCTGAAATTAATAACTTGAAGAAGCTTTTGGCAAGTGAGTTTGAAATGAAGGATTTGGGTGCAGCAAAGAAGATATCGGGGATGGAGATTCAGAGAGACAGGAAAGCGGGGTTGCTATATGTTTCTCAGCAGAAATATATTGAGAAAGTCTTGCAGTCTTTCGGTATGGATCAGTCAAAACCAGTTGGAACTCCTTTGGCAGCACATTTTAAATTAAACAGAAGTACTATACCAACTACGGATGAGGAAAAAGACTATATGAGTAGAGTTCCGTACTCAAGTGCAGTTGGAAGCCTTATGTATGCTATGGTCTGTACTAGGCCTGATTTAGCACATGCAGTTAGTGTGGTTAGTAGGTTTATGAGTAATCCTAGGAAAGCTCACTGGGAAGCGGTCAAGTGGATCTTGCGATACTTAAAGGGGACTAAGGATGTTTGTTTGGTCTATGGTGGTAAAACTCATAGTAACTTGGTGGGATATGCAGACTCAGACTATGGTGGCGACTTGGTGAAAAGGAGATCGCTCACGTGTTATATTTTCACTTTGTTTGGATGTGCAGTCAGTTGGAAGTCAACTTTACAATCTACAGTTGCCTTGTCTACAACTGAAGCGGAATACATGTCAATGACGGAAGGTATAAAGGAGTGTATCTGGCTACATGGTTTGGTGGAAAGTCTGGGGTTGAAGGTGGAGAAGCCTGTATTGAACTGTGATAGTGAAAGCGCTTTGTGTCTAGCGAGGAATCCGGTTTACCATGAAAAGACAAAGCATATTGATATCCGGTTAAATTTCATTCGTGACATAGTTGAAGAAGACAAGTTCTCAATCTTGAAGATCGATACCAAGGTGAATCCGGCAGATATGTTGACGAAGTCGTTACCCAAGGAGAATTTCGAGCTATGCTTGAACTTGGTTAATGTTCGCAGGAGGTAAGTCCCTACGGGGCAAGCGGGCAGGAGACGAGAGGAAGTTTTTTGGTTTCTAGAGCGAGGTGGAGCTACGTTGAATTCGCAATTCAAGGTGGAGATTGTTAAATAGTGAATTGAGAATTAAAACCCGTATGAATTGTAAACACGCGCGCCGCGGCCCATTAAGTGTCCGCGTCGCGTGGGCCGTGAACAGCTAGGGTACGGCTAGGGTTTCTTGTAATGCCTATAAATATAAAGGTTGGTCATTAGGGTTTTGGTTGGTTGTCAGTTGTCAAGTCTGAAGTCAGTAATCAGAAGAGGCCGATTTACTAGCAATCTAGGTACGCTCTGTAACACCTGTATTTAGCTCTGGAATAAAGAATACTCTCTCCTGCCCGTGGACGTAGGTCATCTTGGACCGAACCACGTAAATCTCTGTGTCGATACTTTGTGTTTATATTTCCGCATTTATATTCTCGTTATTATTCCTGGGCAATAGGCTATAGATTTAGGTCTATTTCCTAACAATTATGAACCAGTTGTAATACTTCACTGAAATATATATTCACATCATTCACAACATCATTATTTATGTTCTATTTGTCTTTAGTTATATACTTTCTTCTTTACATTTATCGTTTGTATTATGGGTTAATTTTTTTCTTCAATATTCCACACAATACTTGTCTTACAGTTTTATCAACCGGTATAAGAGAGCCAGGGTGGTTACTCTCTTTCACTATACTTTAATTATCATTTCTAAGGTTAACTAAGATTTCGTTGCGACTCTGAATCTAAACTAAAAGGATCTCACATATATACCAATTTCACTCCTGTTAAATAAAACTAAGTTTCTTTAAGAATGGCAAGTTATAATTTAAACACCATGTACTCGATAAATGTCTCTAACAGTCTAGGATGTCCAGTTAGAGCTCTCATACCGATAGTAGATGAATATGAACATTGGTGATCGGGCCATTTTGGTTTCAAGTAAACTGTTATTATTAAGATTAAATAACTCGAGTTTAACCAAGAATGGCCCTATTTATTATGGATTTGAGTAAAAATATGTGCGGATATTAAAAATGGAAAATTTGGGCAAAAACCGCATATCAAACAACCACTCAGAAGCTAAAAAATAATGACAGCGTCTCAAGAAGCATCCCCAATGCAAGTGTTGAATACCGGTCAACTTTGTCAATAAAGGGAGGAGAATCAGAGCCGAAAACTAGAAGAAGTCCAGTCAGCGTCCTAGGAAGCATAGGCAGCGTTACAAACATTGGCCTAGGAGGCCCAACGTTTTAGTTGTGTCTCGTTGTGGAACGATTCATGTCATAAGTAGCTGAGAAGAACACCCAGCATCCGAGGTGGCGTTTGAGGCACTGGTCTAGGAAGTTGCCGCCAGGGTTGCCCTAAACTGCCTCATTTTCATTGCTCTATTTATAAAGGTTGATAGCCATCATTTCAAGGGTCTTCCTTGTCGATTTCCAGAGGTTTTTGACACTTTTCCAAGGTCCCAAACATCTCCAAAAGACCTTCAAACAATCCTTAATTCAAATCCAAACTATTTTGCATCAAGATCAAGTCTCAATTCCTGAAGTGTTGAAGATCCGGACATGTTCATCATCATCAACACAGTGTTTGCATCATCACCAGCAATGAGTAGCTAAATCATCCTGTGATCACGACCGGGAGTAGGTTTTGATTTCTTTTCTTTTCTTGTATTTATATTTGAACCTATTAGATTCATGAACACAGAGTTGGATTGTTGGTGTTTCAATCATATGACTGGTTTTACATTACTTGTTCCTAAACTGTTGACTGATTAAGTATAAGACAACTCTATTGTGATCTTCCCCATTGTGTCAAATCATCCACAGTGGTGTGTAGGATGAAGGGTGTGGATTTTACGTAGTTTGATCCCAGATTTAGTCAATAGAAATACAGTGATATGTATGTGACCTGAGTGAATGCAAAATTAGTAGAACCTAATACAATACAAGTGTTAGAAATCAAAACTGAAACCGCAAGCAATCACCTTCTTTTAATACTGAATCAAACCATTTGCAACATTGTTTTCTGAATTTTTTTCCGTTAACTTTTGTTCGAACTAGTTGTTAACTATAAGCTCCTCTTGGATTTGACCCTTACTTACCCTAGCTAATTAGTGCTCTTAAGGTTTATTTTTTATTGCAAAAACGACTGTGATCACTTAGTTAATTCGATGAGCTAGCAGTCATTTAAGAAGAACAAGAAAAGATATTTGGAGGTCTGTTGTTGGAGGTCCTCGCATTGTATTGGGTGAACCAACTATCCATGACGTCGTCGCTGCCATTATTGTTGGTGCTATCAGACATCCACAACCAGTCCCACTACACTAGACCTTGAAAAAAATAGACAATGACGAGATTGCATTCACTAAACTCGTTTATGGTATTCCCTCATATGTCTTTGAACATATCAAACTTTGTCACACTGCGAGAGATATTTGGACTACACCAGAGTCTCTGCTTGAAGGAACAAAGAACTCTTAGGACAATAAACTGACTTAACTCACTAGTACAAAATCGCACATTGGTCACACTTGATCGAAAAATGCCTGCGACATTTTTTAAAAAAAGTGTGGCCATAGGGCACTGATGAAATTTCGAGAACGTTTATGGCTACATGTAAATTAGTTTGTGTGACCATATTATGGAGAAACAAAACAATGACCACACTTATTTACAAAAATGTGACACTCATTCGTTACACTGGACTTAAATGTGACCAAATGATACAATCACCCACATTTACCGTTTTAAGAATGTGACATTTATTTTATTAGAGATTATAGATACGTAATGGTCACATAAGAAAATTGTACATGTGACTGTGTGATTGTGCAATATTGGACACATCAAATCTAATGTGTCCAAAAACATAACAAATATGGCCACATCAAATCTAATGTGTCAAAAAAGATAACAAATATGGCCACAGGTAAATTTAAATATGTGTGAAAATATTATCAATTGTATTGGAAAATTTAAATATGTGTGACTGTATGTATGATTTGGTGAGGGTAGAATTAAAAAGCGTGTCCATAGGTAAATATAGTTGAATAAGAAAACCATTGTTTGGGTAGTCTACGTATTTTATGTTCATTGAAAGTGTGACTATTGATATGTAATTGCCATGTGTTTTGTGTTATGTTATGTCCAAAGGTAAAAAATGGTCATCATACAAATTTAAAATGTTTATGTAGGTATGTAATGGTGACTAATTGGTATTATACATATTTTATGTTCATTGAAAGTGTGACTATAGATATGTAATTGCCATGTGTTTTGTGTTATGTTATGTCCAAAGGTAAAAAATAGTCATCATAAAAATTTAAAATGTTTATGTAGGTATGTAATGGTGACTAATGGGTATTATACATATTTTATGTTCATTGAAAGTGTGACTGTTGATATGTAATTGCCATGTGTTATGTTTTATGTTATGTCCAAAGGTCTCCATTGGTATTATGATCACACAAAATACCAGCAATAACATTAAACTTTAAAGGTCTCCATTGGTATTATGAGCACACAAACCAAAAAGCAATGGCTAAGTAGATAAATTTTATTACATAGAAAATCCTAGAAAATTGTTGTATGTAGTACAATTAAAGAAAATGTTTAAAGAAAAAGGGTAATTCTGTCAAGTTGGTGCGTAGTCACCATATGGATTAGTTAATAGCATGCATAATCAAGGGAACTTGTAAGAAATTGTGTAATGTCTTTTCTGCAAGTAAATGGATTACATGTTCCCTGCATCAACTTGTTTGCCCTTTGCCTTCTCCTTCTACAAACAAAAGTAATTGTTTAAAGCATGAATTTTATACAAATGTAGAGTTGATATCTGATATATGTAAACATTAGGCTATGATGAAGGTACACATACCTTACGTATAACAATACCCTGACAATCAGTACGAAAATAATCATTTTCCTTATGCAAGTCAACTGGTTGTAGACGTGGCAATATATTGTCATTTTTAGTACAAACTGTAGAACTAAATTCTTCATCTACATCATCGTATGCATTTCTGTAATTCTTGGGAGGTGTTTTGAAGACAATAGATTTTTTTGATCGATTGGGTCTGCCACGTAAAAGACTTGTTGTGCTTGTGAGGCTAATATGAAGGGATCATCCTTATGGCCCAACCTTTTTAGTTCCACAAGTGTGTACCCTAGTTTATCCTTCTTCACCCCATTTCTACTATCTACCCAATCACACTTAAAAATAGGAATTCTTCTGAAATTATAATCTAATACCCATATCTCTTGTAAAACACCATAATTAGTGTTTTTAACATGGGTAACAACATCTTTGGAAATGTGTGTGTCTGTTGCAATAACACTAACACCACTGTCTTGGTAACCTTTACATTCTCGACTGTTTGTACGGAATGTGTATCCATTGATAGCATATATATCATATTTCAGTACATTGATGTTTGGTTTATTTGAAAGCAAATCAACAGTCGCTGGTACACTATCTTTGCAAACTTGTGACTCTCTATATACCTGAAAATTAGAAGAAGGTGGGTAGTAAATAGCTACACTTAATTTGTACAGATAAACACTGTCAAAAAATTCCTACCAAAATTGGCAAATACCTACAACATGCATAGTATATTGCTATAACAGGTAAAGAAAAGGTTCGGGTGCTGCATCCAACATGCATAGTACATTGCTATAAAATGTAACGCATACATAAAAAAACAATGTACCTCGTGCCGTAACCAACTAGCAAACGTTTTAGTGTGCTCTTGCTGGAGATGATTTTGTTGTTTACTAGGGTATTTGTTTTGAAAAATTGCATGTGTCTCCTGGAAAAAAGTTTAAAGGTTTAGTGTAAAACTACAAAAAAGTATGTAAGCGTAGACAAAACAAAAACTTACATGATGTATGGTTCTACTTCAGATGTATTTTGCAACACAAAGAAATGTGCTTTCTCGAAGAGGTCTGGACAAACTTCTGTTGATTTAGGAGCCGATATAGGAGTTCCGTCTATCGGATAAATAGTATCGTCATGAAGTCCACATGTGTTATGTGTGTCATGTGGTATACCAACCGTATCCATGCTTTTAAAGAACTCACTAAAAAACTCAATCGTCTCTTCTGCAACATTCCCTTCCGCAATGCATCCTTCCGGTCTATTTCTGTTTCGTACGTGTCCCTTTATATCCTTCATAAACCTTTCGAATGGGTACATCCAACGAAACAAAACTGGACCACATAATTTAACTTCCCTAGTAAGGTGTACGGTTAGATGAATCATCACATCAAAAAATGCTGGTGGAAAGTGTTTCTCAAGAAGGCATAAGGTAACACATAATTCTTCTTGCAACCTTTGGAGTTCATCCACTTTTATTTCTTTGCTACATATTGTTTTGAAAAAGAAACAAAACCTGGTAATAGCAATTCTTGTTGGTGCATGCTTAATAGTTCTAATTGCAACAGGCAGAAATTGTTTCATGAGCATGTGATAGTCATGTGACTTAAGTCCGATCATCTTCCTGTCCTTCAAACTGACCAAACTAGAAAAATTAGAACAATACCCCTTTGGAACTTTCAAGTTGTATAAAGTTTCACAAAACTTGTCTTTTTCGTGTTTCGTCAGTGTGCATGCTGCTGGGGAAGTGTGGTATTATTCCCTTCTTTCTTAGGATGTAACTCTGGTTTTAAATTAAAATGGACCAAATCCAAACGTGCTTTGTGACCATCTTTCGTCTTATTTGGAACGTCCAACAATGTTCCAATTATACTTTCCGCCACATTCTTTTCAATATGCATAAAATCTATGCAATGTTGGATCGAATTGTAGCGCCAATACCTAAGACATCTATACCATATATTAAATTTCTTCCAGTAAGGGTCTTGTTGTTGGGAAAGCTCCGAACTATCTACGTGCTTTGCTTTTCTCTTTCTTTTTTTATCTTCCCACCCCTACCGCTCGAAGTATGTTGGACTTCCCGATCCTTACCATTAGTTACCCTTCCCCATTAATTAATTACAAATTTTACCTTGTTATATATTTCCTCCCCAGTCAAAGGTTCTGGAGCAAGTAAGTGCTCTTGCTCCCCATTAAATGCCTTTTTCTATTTTCTAAACGGGTGATCATACGGAAGATATCACCTGTGCCCGGCGTAACATTGCTTATTTGATTCTGGAAGTCTAATACAGCGAGTTTGTTCTCCACACACAACACAACCCCTGAATCCACTGTGAGGACAACCACTTAACGTACCGAGAGCAGGGTAGTCGTTAATCGTCCATAACACAGCCGCACGTAGAGTAAACTTCTCTTGTGCATATGCATCATAAGTCTCGACTCCCCGATCGAATAATATTTGCAGATCATCGATCAAAGGGGCTAGGAAAACATCAATATCGTTTCCTGGTGATCCTGATATCAATAAAGAAAGCATTATAAACTTTCTTTTCATACACAACCATGGTGGTAGGTTGTAGATGACAGATAGAACAGGCCATACACTATGATGTCTAGTTCCGCTATTCACATCGACCCCGTCAGCGGAAATGCCTAGCCTTAGATTTCTTGGTTTGATCCCAAAGTCGGGAAATTTGTCATCTAAGGCAGCCCATGCGGTTGAATCTGTCGGGTGACGCATAACACCGGGTTCCACCTTTCTTTCGGTTGCGTGCCATGTTAATTCTTTCGCTGTATTTTTAGATTGAAACAGTCGTTTCATTCGTGAAATAATTGGAAAGTACCACATTACATTTGCCGGTACGTTTTTGTAAATTTTACTTTTTTGTTCATCCACCTTCCACCTAGATTTATCACAATTTGGACATTCTGTCAATTGTTCATACTTGTGCCTGTAAAGCATACACCTGTTTACACATGCATGTATTTTCTCATACGCTGAACCCATTTGTTTCAATGCTTTCTTGGCCTCGTATGTACAACTATACATTTCGTTTCCTTCTAGTAACATACGTTTGAGCAAAGCTAATAATTCATTAAAGTATTTATCTGAAACTCCATACTTACTCTTTAGGTTGAGCAGTTGTATGATAGCAGATAACTTTGTGAAGTTCGGACACCCTTCATATAGTGGCTTTTCGGCATCTTGTAGCATTTCTTTAAACTTGGTAGGGTCGTCCATAAAATTTTCTTCTGCAGCTTGAACCAACTCTTTAGTTTCTGCAGCATCTGTTGGGTTTTGGTTTGTTGTATCCATGGAATCCACAAGGTATGTAGTGTCCATGTCAAAGTCTTCATCAACAATATAAGGTAAAGGTGGTTCTTCTTTTTCTCCATGATATGTCCAGTTTGTGTATGTTTCATCAATTCCATGAGTGAATAAGTGGTCATCTACCACTCGAACAGAATGAGGGATGTGGTTGACACATTGTATACATGGACATGGAATTTTTATGGTTTTTTTGGCATGTAAAGGATCGATGTTTTTACTAATATAGTAATTGTTTACTGCATATTCCAAGAATGCTTTAACTCCACTTATATAACGTGATGTGTTTCTTTTCGCTCCCATCCAAGACTTGTCCATCATGATGCCTCAAACTACTACTATCATCGAATCACAGAAAGTGACAAGAAAACGTAAATTGAGTTAGATATACAATACATCAGGTGCTTTAAATAAACCCATTAACTGCTATCATAGTTATTGAATGTGTCATTTGTTTTTCTTTATGCATTGTTAAAAGAGGCGTTTTGTCGAGCAGTTGGTGTGCATCCACAAACCAATTGTAAAAAATTAAATGAATGATATGTAACTATAATCTACGTTTAATTTGAATAAAGCATGTACATAAGTTTCTGAATAATCACTAATTACATACATTTGTGTGTTGAAGGTTAATTGTAAATGTATTTCCAATCGTGTAGTTAGTCTAGTTAAACGAAATTGCATATGGGAGAGGTTTACCTATTGCAATAAAATTTCCCCATGCAATTGTATTCGAAACGTCCTACGACGATGATTAAAGGAGAATCCTTGGAGTACAATGAAATACGTGTGGACAAGGGATTACGAACATAGTATTCAGTTAGGTTTAGATCGTTGCAATGTTCATTTGATAAGGGGGAGGCTGACGTATGCGTGTGTATTCTTACCATAGGTCGCGGGTTCGAGCTTGCCTTCACTTATTTTTTTTTGAAGTCTACTACATGGCGCCTTCCGTTTTTTAATTATTTTTATGAACTTTGTTTAATTTTTTACAACTTTAGCTATTACCATATTATATTTTCAAATTAGGTCCACAATTGTTTTCCACCATGTGAGGGTAAAAGGGTAATATTCGGTAGGGCTTCCCTATAAGCACGTTACTTTCACACAATTCAATTGGCAACTGTTTGATCGATTCACACTGGAGGACGCCGGTAGCCTCAAGTCGCAAACGGTTCAATCAACGTGAAATGGTAGTATGTCGATGTGGAAGTCCAGCAATCAAGGTGACTTCGTGGACTGATCTAAACCCAGGTAGGCAATTTTGGAGTTGTTCAAGGTTTACCTGTTGCAATAAAATTTCCACATGCAATTGTATTCGAAACGTCCTACGACGATGATTAAAGGAGAATCCTTGGAGTACAATGAAATACGTGTGGACAAGGGATTACGAACATAGTATTCAGTTAGGTCTAGATCGTTGCAATGTTCATTTGATAAGGGGGAGGCTGACGTATACGTGTGTATTCTTACCATAGGTCGCGGGTTCGAGCTTGCCTTCACTTATTTTTTTTTTTTGAAGTCTACTACATGGCGCCTTCCGTTTTTTAATTATTGTTATGAACTTTGTTTAATTTTTTACAACTTTAGCTATTACCATATTATATTTTCAAATTAGGTCCATAATTGTTTTCCATCATGTGAGGGTAAAAGGGTAATATTCGGTAGGGCTTCCCTATAAGCACGTTACTTTCACACAATTCAATTGGCAACTGTTTGATCGATTCACACTGGAGGACGCCGGTACCCTCAAGTCGCAAACGGTTCAATCAACGTGAAATGGTAGTATGTCGATGTGGAAGTCCAGCAATCAAGGTGACTTCGTGGACTGATCTAAACCCAGGTAGGCAATTTTGGAGTTGTTCAAGGTTTACCTGTTGCAATAAAATTTCCACATGCAATTGTATTCGAAACGTCCTACGACGATGATTAAAGGAGAATCCTTGGAGTACAATGAAATACGTGTGGACAAGGGATTACGAACATAATATTCAGTTAGGTTTAGATCGTTGCAATGTTCATTTGATAAAGGGGAGGCTGACGTATGCGTGTGTATTCTTACCATAGGTCGCGGGTTCGAGCTTTCCTTCATTTTTTTTTTTGAAGTCTACTACATGGCGCCTTCCGTTTTTTAATTATTTTTATGAACTTTGTTTAATTTTTACAACTTTAGCTATTACCATATTATATTTTCAAATTAGGTCCACAATTGTTTTCCATCATGTGAGGGTAAAAGGGTAATATTCGGTAGGGCTTCCCTATAAGCACGTTACTTTCACACAATTCAATTGGCAACTGTTTGATCGATTCACACTGGAGGACGCCGGTACCCTCAAGTCGCAAACGGTTCAATCAACGTGAAATGGTAGTATGTCGATGTGGAAGTCCAGCAATCAAGGTGACATCATGGACTGATCTAAACCCAGGTAGGCAATTTTGGAGTTGTTCAAGGTTTACCTGTTGCAATAAAATTTCCACATGCAATTGTATTCGAAACGTCCTACGATGATGATTAAAGGAGAATCCTTGGAGTACAATGAAATACGTGTGGACAAGGGATTACGAACATAGTATTCAGTTAGGTTTAGATCGTTGCAATGTTCATTTGATAAGGGGGAGGCTGGCGTATGCGTGTGTATTCTTACCATAGGTCGCGGGTTCGAGCTTGCCTTCACTTATTTTTTTTGAAGTCTACTACATGGCGCCTTCCGTTTTTTAATTATTTTTATGAACTTTGTTTAATTTTTTACAACTTTAGCTATTACCATATTATATTTTCAAATTAGGTCCACAATTGTTTTCCATCATGTGAGGGTAAAAGGGTAATATTCGGTAGGGCTTCCCTATAAGCACGTTACTTTCACATAATTCAATTGGCAACTGTTTGATCGATTCACACTGGAGGACGCCGGTACCCTCAAGTCGCAAACGGTTCAATCAACGTGATATGGTAGTATGTCGATGTGGAAGTCCAGCAATCAAGGTGACTTCGTGGACTGATCTAAACCCAGGTAGGCAATTTTGGAGTTGTTCAAGGTTAGGAACGAAATGTGGGTTCATAGGGTGGGCAGACCCTCCAATGTGCCGCAGGGCTGTTATCGTGATCCTAGGTTTGCTTAAAGCAATGAACCGGTTGGAAGCTAAAGTCTGGAAGATGAAAATGTTCTTAATTTGTTCTTGGGTTTTCTTTTTGGGTTACTATGTAATGTTGTAGTATTTGGAATATGTGGAAAATGTCGTATTTTACGATTACCCTTTAATTAATACGAATCTGGTTAAAATTGATTATTGGTTTTTGTATTGAAACAAACAATTAAATAAATGCAAACCGGTATTAAATTGTAATGCATCTACATTCAATAGTGTTGATGGGATAGCATAATCATTATATTGTATTTGTGTAGAAGAGTAAACGTTTTTTGGTTTTCGCAATTGTACCCTTTCGCAATAGACATAACCAACAATTAATGTTATTAATTAAAAATGTGAAATCTTATCTACCCATTGATTTCTACATCTTATAAAGGCATGAGAAGGTTCAAATGTATATCCATATTCAGGAAATTACGGTTAAGAAAAACAAGAGAAAAACTATGAAGGGAATGGAACTACAATTCATGCTCAACAATCTGATCCATAGAGCCGAAGTTACCAAAAAAATGATCAACGATGTTGAAATGAAACTAGAAAGAGACATGGAAGCCAAAACAGGTATGTTGGATCAGTTGGTTGAGAAGCCTCGATATATGAACTTTGTGAATGTGAAAAGGGCGATTGATGAAGGGAAGTCGCAGACTGCAACTATGTTGGAGATGCTTTACAAACTCCAGGAGTCACTGGAGGCAGAGATTGAAGGGTACGAGGAGATGAAGAAATTGATTCAGTTTGCGTAGGGAAACCTGGTTGTCTTTTGGAAAGGATCGATGTTGATATGTTGTTTTTGTCTATGATTTACTTTCTGTTCTGATCTGGTATGTTGTAAGTATTTGTTTAGGTTGGTATGTTTTATGTTATCGTATGTTGGTCATGTATTGAAGAAAATATGGTGAAGTTTGTTGGTATAAAAAAAATTTCGTCATATTTATCCCAGAAAACACTCAAAGTTATCATCATACCCATAACAAAAAGATTCACAAATTCAAAAAGTGGACATAACATTAAATATTTATACAAAATGGTCCATAATCGAAACATATATATATATATATATATATATATATATATATATATATATATATATATATATATATATATATATATATATATATATATATATATATATATATATATATATATATATATATATATATATATATATAACATTACATACAAACCTATTCCTTAAGTAAATCCTCCACTGCTTCCACTTGGAATGACATAGCCATACAAACCTGTTCCATCTTCTGATGAAAACCCTTACATGCCTCGATTTCTTTGTGTATGCTTTGAAGACGTTGATCGTAGTAATTGGTGGGAATGTACTTCTTTGTTTTAGATTCCAACATGTAGTCCCTAAAATACACTCGTCTTTGTAAATGGGATCGTAAAGACATCATATTGATCCTGGCTTCATGGATCTTGTCCCTTTTTTCACCGGCGTACTCTCTTCCGTAAACACGAACCTTTCTTGCAATATCAGCGTCCATTGTGGTTTAGGGATAGAAGTGTTCTAGAGAGATAATATGGAAGTTGTAATATTTGATTGGAAAACCGTATCTATCCTTTTTGAAAAACCAGTATTTATAATATAACTTAGGAATATAATAATAGTTATTAGAATAGTATACTAATATTTAAAAATAACTACAAATAAACTTCCTCGATAACTTAAATACGGTATGTATTCCAATATACAACTACAAAGAGAATTAAATGCTAAATCATCATAACGGTTACACTAATACGGCTAGCCATCTGATCAGGCGTCTTGCAGTAACTGCCCCATAACGTCATCCATCAGTATTATACACGCGTAAACTATCATTATATCTACATGACCTAAGAAGTTATTATCCCAAGTAAAAAATAAATGTTATATTTATTTGGAAACTGACCGAAAACCAAAAATAACTTTATAACGCAAACTGTTTGACCATTATCGATCACGTATCACAATTCAAATCTTTCTGACACACAGCATTCATGGCTTCGTCTTCATCAAAAATACAAGACAAAACATCTGAAGTTAGCATGGAAGGAATCGCGTCTTCATCCAAAATACAAGACAATATCTCTGAAATTAGCAAGGACGAAATCGAACAACAATATGAAACCATAGGAAAGCAATATGTTTGGGCAAACGAAACAAGAGATTTAATTGAACAAGAAGTTGACGATCAATATGATATACTCCGGGAAATTCCTCGTCTCCCCCAACCCGTGAGAGAGATATGCTGAAGAAACTAATACGAAGAAACCACCAAGCCATGGACATCTTGACCGAACTCATAGATGAGTTGGTTGAAACGATGAATGAATGTGAAAGTCTCCTTCAAGTGAAAAAAGTAAGAACTAAATAGGATAACATACTTAGAATTTTGTTCAGTGTTTGATCATGTTTAATTTCGTACTTTTTATTTTTGCGTATATGTATCATCATGTATAGATTTGATGATACTATATATTGTGTTATAACTATTCCGTATATAATATATTATGCTTATGTCGATGTTGATTGTTAATTTGATGTTTGATTGTATATAAACGTTATTCTCGATGTTTGATCTTTTTCATTAACAAATTTGTTAAAGAAAAATGGGGTAAGGCAATCAGCCGCAGGGCAAAATGCATACGTATTAAATACGATCAGTATGAATTCCTTAAGGACCAAATTTGTTACAAATATAAGCTGTGATATATGTTAAAATATGCAAACATGGACTGAAATTAACATATTCGGGCCTATAATGGACCAAATATGTTAAATGCAACTCAAATCTACTAAAATATATTAAAACAGGGACCAAATATGTTAAAATATACAAACATGGACTGAAATTAACATATTCGGGCCTACAATGGACCAAATATGTTAAATGCAACTCAAATCTACTAAAATATATAAAAACAGGGACCAAATATGTTAAAATATGCAAACATGGACTGAAATTAACATATTCGGGCCTACAATGGACCAAATATGTTAAATGCAACTCAAATCTACTAAAATATATAAAAACAGGGACCAAATATGTTAAAATATGCAAATATGGACTGAAATTAACATATTCGGGCCTACAATAGACCAAATATGTTAAATGCAACTCAAATCTACTAAAAGATATAAAAACAGGGACCAAATATGTTAAAATATGCAAACATGGTTGACCATAACCCATCACAACCCTACCTGGTTGACCATAACCCATCACAACCCTTCATGGTTGACCATAACCCATCACGACCCTTCATGGTTGACCATAACCCATCACGACCCTTCATGGTTGACCATAACCCATCACCACCCTACCTGGTTAACCATCACTCATCACAACCCTACCTGGTTGACCATAACCCATCACAACCCTACCTCGTTGACCATAACTCATCACAACCCTACCTGGTTAACCATAACCCATCACAACCCTTCATGGTTGACCATAACCCATCACGACCCTTCATGGTTGACCATAACCGATCACGACCCATCATGGTTGACCATAACCCATCACAACCCTACTTGGTTGACCATAACCCATCACAACCCTACCTAGTTGACCATAACCCATCACAACCCTACCTGGTTGACCATAACCCATCACAACCCTACCTGGTTGACCATAACTCATCACAACCCTACCTGGTTGACCATAACCCATCAGAAGTCTTCATGGTTGACCATAACCCATCACGACCCTTCATGGTTGACCTTAACCCATCACGACCCTTCATGGTTGACTATAACCCATCACAACACTACTTGGTTGACCATAACCCATCACAACCCTACCTGGTTGACCATAACCCATCACAACCCTTCATGGTTGACCATAACCCATCACAACCCTTCATGGTTGACCATAACCCATCACGACCCTTCATGGTTGACCATAACCCATCACGACCCTTCATGGTCGACCATAACCCATCACCACCCGACCTGGTTGACCATAACTCATCACAACCCTACCTGGTTGACCATAACCCATCACAACCCTTCATGGTTGACCATAACCCATCACAACCCTTCATGGTTGACCATAACCCATCACGACCCTTCATGGTAGACCATAACCCATCACAACCCTACCTGGTTGACCATAACCCATCACGACCCTTCATGGTTGACCATAGCCCATCACAACCCTACCTGGTTGCCATAACTCATCACAACCCTACCTGGTTGACCATAACCCATCACAACCATTCATGGTTGACCATAACCCATCACAACCCTTCTTGGTTGACCATAACCCATCACGACCCTTCATAGTTAACCATAACCCATCACAACCCTATCTGGTTGACCATAACCCATCACGACCCTTCATAGTTGACCATAACCCATCATAACCCTACCTGGTTGACCATAACTCATCACAACCCTACCTGCTTGACCATAACCCATCACAACCCTTCATGGTTGACCATAACCCATCACAATCCTTCATGGTTGAACATAACCCATCACGACCCTTCATGGTTGACCATAACCCATCACAACCCTACTTGGTTGACCATAACCCATCACGACCCTTCATGGTTGGCCATAACCCATCACAACCCTACCTGGTTGACCATAACTCATCACAACCCTACCTAGTTGACCATAACCCACCACGACCCTACCTGTTTGACCATAACCCATCACAACCCTACCTGGTTGACCATAACTCATCACAACCCTACCTGGTTGACCATAACCCATCACAACCCTTCATGGTTGACCATAACCCATCACAACCCTTCATGGTTTACCATAACCCATCACAACCCTACCTGGTTGACCATAACTCATCACAACGCTACCTGGTTCACCATAACCCATCACAACCCTACCTGGTTGACCATAACCCATCACAACCCTTCATGGTTGACCATAACCCATCACGACCCTTCATGGTTGACAATAACCCATCACAACCCATCATGGTTGACCATAACCCATCACGACCCTTCATGGTTGACCATAACCCGTCACAACCCTACCTGGTTGACCATAACTCATCACAACCCTACCTGGTTGACCATAACCCATCACAACCCTACCTGGTTGACCATAACTCATCACAACCCTACCTGGTTGACCATAACCCATCACAACCCTTCATGGTTAACCATAACCCATCACGTCCCTTCATGGTTGACCATAACCCATCACGACCCTTTATGGTTGACCATAACCCATCACAACCCTACTTGGTTGACCAAAACCCATCTCAACCCTACCTAGTTGACCATAACCCATCACAACCCTACCTGGTTGACCATAACCCATCACAACCCTACCTGGTTGACCATAACTCATCACAACCCTACCTGGTTGACCATAACCCATCAAAACCTTTCATGGTTGACCATATAACCCATCACGACCCTTCATGGTTGACCATAACCCATCACAACCCTACCTGGTTGACCATAACTCATCACAACCCTACCTGCTTGACCATAACCCATCACAACCCTTCATGGTTGACCATAACCCATCACAATCCTTCATGGTTGAACATAACCCATCACGACCCTTCATGGTTGACAATAACCCATCACAACCCTACTTGGTTGACCATAACCTATCACGACCCTTCATGGTTGGCCATAACCCATCACAACCCTACCTGGTTGACCATAACTCATCACAACCCTACCTGGTTGACCATAACCCATCACGACCCTACCTGGTTGACCATAACCCATCACAACCCTACCTGGTTGACCATAACGCATCACAACCCTACATGGTTGACCATAACCCATCATAACCCTTCATGGTTGACCATAACCCATCAAGACCCTTCATGGTTGACCATAACCCATCACGACCCTTCATGGTTGACCATAACCCATCACGACCCTTCATGGTTGACCATAACCCTTCACGACCCTTCATGGTTTACCATAACCCATCACAACCCTACCTGGTTGACCATAACTCATCACAACCCTACCTGGTTGACCATAACCCATCATAACCCTACCTGGTTGACCATAACCCATCACAACCCTTCATGGTTGACCATAACCCATCACGACCGTTCATGGTTAACCATAACCCATCACGACCCTTCATGGTTGACCATAACTTATCACGACCCTTCATGGTTGTGTTGGATTAGGTGTCTAAGCCATGACTAATAATTAGTATTTATCTAATTAATAGTAGCATAGTCCATTTGGGTTGCCCTCATAGTTGGAGGATTGGCAAAAAGTCCGGTCGAGAGAAAGATTGATTTATTATGTGATTAATAAATCAATAGAAATTAAATAAATAGTTTATTAATATATTTAAGTGATAATATATTAATTAGAAACTATAATAATTAATTAGAAATTTTTCTGGAATTAATTGGAATTAATTTGGCAGTTAAATTGATTAATTAAGGTGCAGGGACTAAAACTGTATTCAATAGTTGAGTCAGTGACAGTTGAGTGAGTGAGAGTGGTGGTCGAAATTATATATGGAAATATATTTATTTTCGATTTTGATAATGAGGATAAAAGGGTTTGAATTATTAAGATAAAGGCTTATCTTAATTTGAATTCAAAAAGGTTTATCTTTAAGGTTTATCTGATCACCATTTGGAGCCTATAAATAGGTAGGCTCACCCTAACCCTAAAGCCACGATTTTGAAGCTTTCTCTAAAGGTATTTTCGGCCAACAACTCGAAGCTAGGGTGTGACTACATTTGAGGCAAGAGGTTTCTGTTGCTTTGCTTCCAAGATTCACTAAAGGTTGGTTTTTCTTGATCTTTCTTTTAGTTAATTTTTTTTTCTGGCCTTCTAGGAATTGTTATATGTTTAATTAGGAGAAAAACTTAGATCTAAATAGGTTGCATATGAACTTAGGATTTTTAGTTCATAGTTGCAGAAAACCTTTCAGTGGTATCAGAGCATTTGGTTGTTTTTCTTGTTAAATTGCTATAACTGCTTTCCTAGTAATTAGGATTTATAGTCTCTAACCCCTAATTTTGGGCAAATCGACAATTAGGGTTAGGGTTTTTGAAAACCCTAGCCCCTCCCCTCTTATTTGGCGATTTTATGGCTAGGTTTTAGAAGGTATTCTATTTTTGGTAACTTTAAATTGTTTAAAAAATATACCTTAAACCAATTATCTTAAAAATCGAAAATTAAGGGGATGAGGATAGGTTTAAATTAATTTGATTATTTTGTGATACCTATCTTAGAATTAATTAATTCAATTAATTGTTTAATTAAAAGATAATTAATAGGATTTAATTAATTTCGATTTAATTGTTTTAAATTGCAAAAATTAATAGATAAAATCTAGAAATATTTTAAAAGATTTAAAATATCAAATATTAATTAATTTAATTAATTGTTTAATTAAAAGATAATTAAAAGGACCAATTAATTTCGAATTTAATTGTTTTAAATCTCGAAAATTAATAGATAAAACCTAGAAATATTTTAAAAGGTTTAAAATATCAAATTTGACTAATTTAATTAATTGGTTAATTAAAAGATAATTAAATCGGGTTTTAATGGTTTAATTTAATTTTAAAATTTAATAGTTTAAATTTGACAATAAATTAAAAGATAAACCAGAAACAATTTTTTAAATGTTTAAAAAATTACATCTTATATATATTATAATTAGGGAGTTATTATTATATGTATAAGATTAAAATGGTTAGTCAAATCATTAGTAGGCCTCATTCACGAAGCTGGTCTATAAAGTGGGTATAAGGAGACTGCCTATAAAATGGCGGTCTAATGGGTGAACACTCTCGCCCACCGCTCGCCTGATTAGTGGAGGGTCGTTAGCCGAACAGTTTTGATAGGACCACCTAATAATCACTAAAAGTATAATGATTCAAAGTACGAGAACACTTAATAAAACCCAAATCTAGTTACTTTAGGAAAAATGTGAATTGGTGCTAATCCATGAAATTGCACATTGCACTTTATGAAACATTGGTGGAACGTGTGTGGTTTACCGGCACGCCAATAGGGGTTCATAAAGAGTTGCAATGGGTTTCCCGGGTATTGTTATTGTTGGTGGAGCGTGTGTGGTTTACCGACACATCAATTAGAGATGATAATTAACCTGAGAGTACCAAGCTAATTTGCATGGTTATTCACATCCAGTTTGTGATCCTCGGCATCCCAGTCACAAACAGTGGAGCACATCCGAGATTAAACATGCCATTGAAGAGTTTAATGAATCTCAACAGATCTAGGAATTTCATAAGATGAAATTGATAAGTGTTTATCTACCTTAATGACCATTATGTTGTGATTACGGCATCCCTCTTCACACCATAGTTGGGGTATTTTGGATCCTAGCCTTATTAAATAACATATTGGGTAATTATTTAAAAAGGACCAATTAAGCTAATAAATTCTATTTTCTTTTATAGATGTCAAGTGTCAATTCTCCTCCTTCTCCTCCTTCACCCATTTCTGAAAGCATCAGAATGCACCTGCTTAATATGGAAAGGCTGACTGGCCTCAACTGTAAAGAATGGCTTCGCAATTGGAGACTGGGTCTCGGCATTGCTGGCAAGCTACATCTCACCGAGTATCCGATCCCAGTTCCACCGGAACAAGTCATCATAAAAGGTTCTTATGATGAATCCGAAGAGATTCGTGACCTCATGCTATCAACCATTGACCCCGAGTTCCGTAAGGATTTTGAATCCTTGGGGCCATATGAGTTGATGCAACTGGTGGAGGAAAGGTTCCAAAAACCAGTTGAAAAGGAACGAGTTAGAATCCTCAAAAGACTTGCAAAGTGCAAGATAAAGGGAGGAAGTAGCATCAATTCGCATGTTCTTCAGATTGAAGGGTACATAGGCGAGTTATATAAACTTGGTCATCCCATGAGTCAGGAGGAGAGTGTTAACATCCTGCTCGCTTCATTGACAAATGAGTACGATCTGTTCATTCAGACGTATAGAAAGGAAGACCAGAAAAAGACCCTCATGGAAATGCGTCCACTGTTGACTTTATACGACTCACTCTTGGACAGGCATAGCTCCAATGGCTCAGCTACTTCTGGATTAAGTCCAGTGAAGAGACGTAACAAGAAACGGTCGAGATCGACTAGACATGTCTCAAACTGGGAATCCGCTAAATCGGATATAGTCACGGAAAGATTGGAAGACGCTCCAACTCTTTTGAAAGCTCAGGTATATCTAAAAACCTCAAAACTCCTGTTCCAAGATTTCTTGATACATAATGTGACAGTCGCATTTTGGTTTGTATGCAGGGAATCAAGAAGGCACGGGACTCTGGTGCATAGGAGCACATATGGATTGGATCTCCAGCTCGTGCAGTTTTGAAGTTTAGATAGATATTGGAATATTGTTATTAGTCTTTAGTTGCATTTCGACATTGTCTATTACATTGTTCAAGGATTTTGTTTTAATAAAATTGTCATTCAACACCTGTTGTCTAAAATTGTCCTTGAAATGTTATATGAATGTGTTGAATGTATGTTTAGTAATAACTTGAATGATGATCCGAAATGTTTTGAAATCAAGAATTGTGTCATTATGATTGTTAATACAAATGTTATAAGAATCAATTCAACCAAAGGTCCAGTTGGACAGGACCTTGGAATCATTTGACTTAGAGTCACTTGATGAATTGACTTCTTAATGTGTCAAGAAATGAATCAACCAAAGGTCCAGTTGGACAGGACTTTGGAATCATCTGATTTAGAGTCAGATGATGATTAAGTTCTTGACAAAGCACATGTGGCAAGAAATGAATCACCCAAAGATCCAGAGGATAGGATTTTGGAATCAGTTGACTTAGAGTCAACTGAAGATTGCAAGTCTTGAACAAAGTTAACAAAGTCATTAGTCTACATAGATATGTAAAAGACATAGGACACAATTGTTTGTACTTCGCAATATTCATCATTCGGTATGATGAATATGACATTGCTTATCGGGATAAGAAATTGAATTGAAACCTTGAAAAGTCCAAGGACTTCAAAGGAAGTACAAGTTTCACAGAACCTGAGCGATAACATAAACTGAGAAAAGGATTTCACAGTTCATTCTCTTCCAAGAAAATTAATGGTTATAATGTGTCTTAGGGAAGATAATGGAGCATTGGTCGAAACAGTTCGATCCTCGGTGTATGAGATACATTGCCAATTAGTTTCCAATAAGATGAACACTATACCAGTCAGTCCATATAAACCATACTCCGACCACATCCTAGACTAAGTAGGTCTTGCAGACACTGCCTGAAATGTAAAGCTGGGATTATCCCACTTGTACATAGAAAGTCCAGGGTCTTGTAGTGTTCATCTGAACCTCATGACCAACTGAACTTGATCAGCATTGTCGTTTCATTAGCTATCCCACTGTAACTAAAGAGCTCTTTTAGAAAGAACTCATGGTCTAAGGAAACAGTGGGAGTTGGGACAGTCCTAAATGAGTTTAGGATTAGCAATGAAAGAACCTTTTAGTCATCACTAGGCTTAGAGCAGAAATCAGATTTCTGCTTTACAACTGACATAATCTCCTCTTAACCAGTAGTATTGATCACCATTATAAGTAGTTGTGATCGGGGTGACATACTGATTAGTGGTAAAACACTGCAGTTGGTACGGATTTGCAATCCGACTACTTGGAAGCATTGGTGAGCCCGGCTGCTGCCAAATAAGAGGACCTAAGGACGAGACACGGTCTGTGTGAAAATTTGATTGATTTTACACCTGGTCTAAAAACCAGTGGGAGTAACTGAATCATCAAAAGAAAGCAACATGGACATATACATACCTTCAGAGCATCTAGTTGAGTGAATCAATACTTAGAGTCAAGCAATTGATTCCGAGTAAAGCACTCTCAATAGAAGATGAAATCTGAGAGGATTCTGCATGGCATAGTGTGAGTTGTTAGTGGAGCATGTGTGGTTTACCGGCACACTAATAGGGACACACATAGAGCATGCCATTACAAAGGTACATGGCCCCGGGTTTCGTCCCACGAGCATCTCACAAGAAAGGATATTTAGATTCTCAAAATATGCCAAAGGATTGGATTTTGAGAAAGGGCTGAAAGATTTATATTAAAATGTCAGAAAGGTTTGGATTCTCAAAATGTGCCATAAGTCCTAGATTTTGTGAATAACCTATAACCGTGTCAAAGCCAGTGGGAGTCGCTGTTATCCACTATCCCTACATGTGGGATAAATGATGGTTCTAGGAAACGTCTCTTTTCATTACGAAGTGTAATGACTTGGTGTTAAGAGACGGATCGCTATGAAAGCCTTAATAGAAATGAGGCATACTCGTGGTTGTAAACGTCTATGAGATAGATCCAGATTCAGCCAAGATGTTCTTGATGAGATTCAAGATGCATATACTTAGGAAAAGTTTTTCTTGTCATTGCAAAGTGTGATGACTTGGCATGAAAGAAATAAAGAAGGTGCAACATACTCATGTAATTCACAGTCATCTATTGGAAAGATGAAGTCGCCAGCATAGACCTAGCCATTGTAAGCATGATCTTGATAAGATTCAAGATGCACGAGAAAAGTCTCTGAAAGGAAAATAGGTTTTCGAAAATCATGACACAAAGGATTATAAATAATCCTTGGATTCCGAAAGGGTTTGGAATAGGATTAAATCGGGTTCCACAAGTTTTGGATCGATCATAAAGTCCTGAACATGTCCTGATAACTTAATGATTAGGGCATAGTAAGTTGGATTCAGGACATTGCCTGGCTGGGAATACTGGATGGATTGGTTGAACTCAAGTGAGAATTCATTAGGAAATGATTAGGGTGAAAGTGATAGTATTAATTTGAAAGATTTTCAAAGTGGTAATTATTAACATCAGGACATGATGTTAAAGGACTTCATGGTTAAAGAGTCTCGTTGGTATTCTGATGGAGCGCGTGTGGTTCACCGGCACATCATAACACCTCGAAATAGTCTTAGGGTGCAGACCTAGAACCATAGGAAGTCACAGTACACAGAATGGAGTTAAAAGAGAAATTGACAGGATAACATATTGAGATGTTATCGGATGAGCATCCGATTGGATCATCTGCAATAAAATGTATAAGTATAAGATACTTTGGATACATATAAAGAGTGTAAGGTTGATAAAGACATAGATGTAAAATTAGAATTGAAAGTTTAAAAGAAATCTTGAAACCGATAACAGTTTATGACAAGGTCCGACTTGGTGATTACCTTGTGGAGACTTGGTAATAAGCAGGAGTAGCTGCCAGTCAGATCTTTATGTTTCACTTTTGCATGTTTTACTTCCCGAATAATTTAATTATTCAGATAGGTCCACAGTCGCTCATACTTTGGGAAGTAAGTATTGAATCAAGACTGTCATGAATTGGTTTGTAGACTGTCTAAGGAGTTAGACATAGCAATAGGATTGCTACAACATTCATGAGTACTTAGAAATAGAGATTTGAGTATTGGATAAACCCACGCACAATAGATTGCTTCATGGATTATATCACAAGCAATATTGATACGATAATATCCTATGATCTTCAAGTGGAGAAATATGAGTTATAATTTACAAGGCAGTTATTCATTGATAATACGAAAACGCACCGGTAACTCGATGTTATAAAACGTGTTGTTGTGAATGATTTGACTGGTAAAAGATATAAGCATATGAGTTGAAACTTATTCGTTCCTTGACCCTGATGGGAAACAGATATCTGTAGGCCTCTCGATGATTTTGAAGTCGACTAAAGTGCTGGCCAGCCTGGACTAAATTGATGTGTTCAATTAGAAGTTCTAAAGTCATAAGCAGAATCAAAAATCGGGAAACAGAGTATCAGACAGATATTGATCTCAATCCATGTCTCGTGTCTGAAAATATCTTGTTGGACGAAGGATCATATGATCACTTATCATTGGACAAAACTGACTAGGTCAGAGTTCGGCAGCGGTTTCTAGGAAGCTACAGTTGCTAATTAATTAGAGGTTAAATTGGTAATTTTAGTCATAGACTTATCCAAGTGGGAGACTGTTGGATTAGGTGTCTAAGCCATGACTAATAATTAGTATTTATCTAATTAATAGTAGCATAGTCCATTTGGGTTGCCCTCATAGTTGGAGGATTGGCAGAAAGTCCGGTAGAGAGAAAGATTGATTTATTATGTGATTAATAAATCAATAGAAATTAAATAAATAGTTTATTAATATATTTAAGTGATAATATATTAATTAGAAACTATAATAATTAATTAGAAATTTTTCTGGAATTAATTGGAATTAATTTGGCAGTTAAATTGATTAATTAAGGTGTAGGGACTAAAACTGTAATTATTCAATAGTTGAGTAAGTGACAGTTGAGTGAGTGAGAGTGGTGGTCGAAATTATATATGGAAATATATTTATTTTCGATTTTGATAATGAGGATAAAAGGGTTTGAATTATTAAGATAAAGGCTTATCTTAATTTGAATTCAAAAAAGTTTATCTTTAAGGTTTATCTGATCACCATTTGGAGCCTATAAATAGGGAGGCTCACCCTAACCCTAAAGCCACGATTTTGAAGCTCTCTCAAAAGGTATTTTCGGCCAACAACTCCAAGCTAGGGTGTGACTACATTTGAGGCAAGAGGTTTCTGTTGCTTTGCTTCCAAGATTCACTAAAGGTTGGTTTTTCTTGATCTTTCTTTTAGTTAATTTTTTTTCTGGCCTTCTAGGAATTGTTATATGTTTAATTAGGAGAAAAACTTAGATCTAAATAGGTTGCATATGAACTTAGGACTTTTAGTTCATAGTTGCAGAAAACCTTTCAGGTTGACCGTAACCCATCACCACCCTACCTGGTTGACCATAACTCATCACAACCCTACCTGGTTGACCATAACCCATCACAACCCTACCTCGTTGACCATAACTCATCACAACCCTACCTGGTTGACCATAACCCATCACCACCCTTCATGGTTAACCATAACCCATCACGTCCCTTCATGGTTGACCATAACCCATCACGACCCTTTATGGTTGACCATAACCCATCACAACCCTACTTGGTTGACCATAACCCATCACAACCCTACCTAGTTGACCATAACCCATCACAACCCTACCTGGTTGACCATAACCCATCACAACCCTACCTGGTTGACCATAACTCATCACAACCCTACCTGGTTGACCATAACCCATCAAAACCCTTCATGGTTGACCATAACCCATCACGACCCTTCATGGTTGACCATAACCCATCACGACCCTTCATGGTTGACCATAACCTATGACAACCTTACTTGGTTGACCATAATCCATCACAACCCTACCTGGTTAACCATAACCCATCACGACCCTTCATGGTTGACCATAACCCATCACAACCCTTCATGGTTGACCATAACCCATCACAACCCTTCATGGTTCACCATAACCCATCACGACCCTTCAAGGTTGACCATAACCCATCACGACCCTTCATGGTTGACCATAACCCATCACAACCCTACCTGGTTGACCATAACTCATCACAACCCTACCTGGTTGACCACAACCCATCACAACCCTTCATGGTTGACCATAACCCATCACAACCCTTCATGGTTGACCATAACCAATCACGACCCTTCATGGTTGACCATAACCCATCACAACCCTAATTGGTTGACCATAACCCATCACGACCCTTCATGGTTGACCATAGCCCATCACAACCCTACCTGGTTGACCATAACTCATCACAACCCTACCTGGTTGACCATAACCCATCACAACCCTTCATGGTTGACCATAACCCATCACAACCCTTCATGGTTGACCATAACCCATCACAACCCTTCATGGTTGACCATAACCCATCACGACCCTTCATAGTTGACCATAACCCATCACAACCCTACCTGGTTGACCATAACCCATCACGACCCTTCATGGTTGACCATAACCCATCACAACCCTACCTGGTTTACCATAACTCATCACAACCCTACCTGCTTGACCATAACCCATCACAACCCTTCATGGTTGACCATAACCCATCACAATCCTTCATGGTTGACCATAAGCATCACGACCCTTCATGGTTGACCATAACCCATCACAACCCTGCCTGGTTGACCATAACCCATCACGACCCTTCATGGTTGACCATAACCCATCACAACCTTTCCTGGTTGACCATAACTCATGACAACCCTACCTGGTTGACCATAACCTATCACAACCCTACCTGGTTGACCATAACTCATCACAACCCTACCTGGTTGACCATAACCCATCAAAACCCTTCATGGTTGACCATAACCCATCACGACCCTTCATGGTTGACCATAACCCATCACGACCCTTCATGGTTGACCATAACCTATCACAACCTTACTTGGTTGACCATAATCCATCACAACCCTACCTGGTTGACCATAACCCATCACGTCCCTTCATGGTTGACCATAACCCATCACAACCGTTC
Source organism: Cichorium intybus (assembly GCA_023525715.1). Classification (NCBI taxonomy): domain Eukaryota; kingdom Viridiplantae; phylum Streptophyta; class Magnoliopsida; order Asterales; family Asteraceae; genus Cichorium; species Cichorium intybus. The sequence continues at coordinate 134,684,052 of CM042012.1, forward strand.
ATGGTTGACCATAACCCATCACAACCCTTCATGGTTGACCATAACCCATCACGACCCTTTATGGTTGACCATAACCCATCACGACTGTCACACCCAAAAATTTTCACAAAATATTTGAACTTTTTAAAACAACTTTTATAAAAGAAGCTACGAGTTTACAAAAGATAAGTATCACAAAACCAATTTATGACGAAATAAACATAATAATGTGCGGAAGCAAAATAATAATAATGTCCCAAAATGGAAACTCTTCTAGTAGTGGTATCCCGGTGCTCCAAGTCACGCCTCAGCCTCTTTAATCTTAATACCTGAAAATGTTAGGGAGAACCGTAAGCATAAAGCTTAGTGAATTCAAACACAGACATCATATCAATATTCACATTTACTAATTCAAATCCAATTCCAATTATAATTACATTAATAAGCAAGGAACAAATCAATGCTTATATTAGTAGGGAGGACTTGTAGGTTTGAGCCGCACCGGGTAAATCCCGTATCCTTTGGCCCCGATCCCCGCACCTCATAAAGAGTATAACGTTGGTGATCTTACCTAACTACCCCTCATAGTATTAATCAATCACATACAGTGCACATGTACGATTTTATAACAATAATATAGCATGCTTTAAATATTATATCTAAACAATCACACACGAGCTATCTAGCAAACATAAACACTAATACAACGGTGTGAGAGAACTCACCTTGAGTGAGTGAGTAACAGATAGGAGTCAATATAAGACTACCAAGCTTGTGCAAACTTCAAGGCTTCACCTAAATAGAACTAAAGGTTAGAAGAGTGAAGTTGTGAAACTAAGAAATGAGAAGGGAGTAATCACAGCAAGGACTCTAAAACAGTCCTGCTGATCGGGACTGAATTACTCCAAAATGCACAATAGAAACATAGGATTAAATAATTTTTGTAAGAAACTACAATGGCTTAGGTTTCCAGAACCATAAGGAACTCCTCATAACTCCAAAAGACGTAAGAGATATGAATTTTACAAAAAGACTTGTCACTGCAGTCTTTGGACGGACAGTCAGGTGGTGTTGGCCAATTCTACCCAACTTGTGGGTGGAATTAGCCCCAACCAAAAATCAGAGGCACATTAGACACAAAAAGACAAGTCTCAGAGTTGGAATCGATTAAAAAGGGTTTCCAAGGCTCTAGATATAAAAATCACAAGTTGGTCAATCACAGAATCAGCATGAGCTGGTGACTGTCCATTAACCTAGAGTGTGGGTCCATTCTAACCAAGTTATATTGAGAATTAACGACCCATTTTCTCCAGATATTAAATTAACTATGTAATGTACATGTGGGTATTTGGAATCACTCAGGATCATTTCCCAAACCCTCGTAATGATAAAAACAAAATGACATATCACAGCAGACCCGGATCAGACCCAACAACAGAGAAGCTGTTGTTGACCATAGGTAAGGTCCTTTTTATCGAGGGTGCCTTTTAATAAAGTTGCCTAACTATATTTGTGAACTTTGGGCACTGATATGGGGTCCATTTGAGTTCTAGAACTCGAGATATGATTTTTACAAAATGGTTACCGAATCTGATTGAAGCAGAAACATAACCTTTAATGACATATCTTGGCCAATCCACCCTTTTCTCTTTGGGATACATTCTAGGATGTACCAACTCATCCTATTTAGTCCCCATAAATATTGTGGTACTAAAAAGGATTAGAGATCATTAGGGATTCATTTAGCCATATGAAAACTAGAAGAACTTAATCATAAATCCAAGTACAAAACCCTAAGATCATGATTTTCAATTTAGGGTTTTGTAGTGATCTTTCACATACACTCACACTCATATGTACATCAATGATGATGTAATGAGGTGGTGTATTCAGATCTAACACTAAGATACATACATCTAAAAGAAAGGGTAGAAGTAGAGAGATTACTACATCAAAATAACAACATAAGATGCTACATAAAATGATAGAATTGGAGAACAATCAAAATTACAAACATACCAATGATTGAAGTTAGGGATGAACACAAGAGAAAAGTTCTTGGTTGGAGGAGAGGGAGTGGGAGGCGTGAAAGAGAGTGTGGAGTGGAGGAATTAGGGTTTTTGAACCCTAATATATTAGATTAGTGGGCTAAACCCTAAAGCCTTTGGGCTAGAAGACCATTTAAGCTTTAATTGGGTTTGGCTATAAACCCATGGACTTAATTATATGATTAAAAGATGGGAATAACTATAAGCCCAAATCTTTTAATTAATCATGCCTTAATTAATTAAATTAATATAATGTCTCATAATTAATTAATTAAAATAAATAACGTACCGAGAAAAACCGGGGCGTTACAAATCTCCCCCACTAGGAACGGACTTCGTCCTCGAAGTCATTGCCAACAAATAAATCCGGATAATGAGCCCTCATCTCCTCCTCCGGTTCCCACGTCCATTCCGAACCCCGTCTATGTCGCCACTGAACCTTAACCAAGTTTATAGTTTTGTTCCGAAGGGTCTTCGTTTCCCGATCTAGAATCGCGACTGGTTGCTCAACATAGTTGAGACGCTCATCAATCTGAATATCCTCCAATGGTACCACTGTGGTCTCATCAACAACACACTTCCGCAGTTGAGAAACGTGGAAGGTGTCATGGATCAGGCTGAGCTCTACAGGTAACTCTAAACGATAGGCCACCTCCCCAACACGAGCAATGACCTTGTATGGTCCAATGAATCGTGGTCCTAGCTTTCCCCGCTTCCGGAAACGGATTACGCCTTTCCAGGGAGAGACTTTTAACAACACAGAGTCTCCCACCTGAAATTCAAGGTCTGAGCGTCTTTTGTCGGCATAGCTTTTCTGACGACTCCTTGCCGTGGCCAAATGGTCTCGTATCACCTGAATCTTTTCCGTAGTTTGCAGCACGATCTCGGTACTCCCAAGTACCCTCTGCCCTACCTCGCCCCAACAAACAGGCGTTCTACACTTCCTTCCATACAAGGCTTCATACGGGGGCATCTTAATGCTGGAGTGATAACTGTTGTTATAGGAGAACTCAGCTAGATGCAAGTGATCATCCCAACTACCCCCAAAATCGATCGCACATGCCCGAAGCATGTCTTCCAGTGTCTGAATCGTCCTCTCACTCTGCCCGTCCGTCTGCGGGTGGAAGGCTGTGCTAAAGTGTAATCGTGTACCCATCTCTTCCTGAAATTTCCGCCAAAACCGAGAAGTAAAACGGGTGTCACGGTCGGAGACAATAGAAACGGGCACACCATGCAATGAGACAATCTCACGATCAAAGATCTCGGCCAACTTCTTTGCAGGTGAACTCTCCTTTATGGCCAAGAAGTGAGCGCTCTTAGTTAGACGGTCGACAATCACCCAAATAGTATCAGCTCCACGGGCAGTCCTAGGCAGCTTAGTGATAAAATCCATGGTCAGATGCTCCCATTTCCATTCCGGAATCTCCAAAGGTTGCAATTTCCCATGCGGTTTCTGGTGCTCCGCCTTGACCTTCCGGCAAGTCATACATTCTTCCACAAACCGGGCTACATCATTCTTCATTCCGTGCCACCAGTAACCCTCCCGAAGATCCAGATACATTTTGGTAGCACCTGGATGTATGGAGAATTTAGACTTGTGAGCTTCCTCCATTAAGGTTTTACGGTTGCCTCCTGTAAATGGAACCCAAACTCTACCATGGCGGGTCAACAAACCTCGACTATCGAGTTCCATTTTAGGCAGTTCATTCTCAATTTTCTCCCGCTTGATGCTCGTTGCCGTCTTCTGAGCGTCACGGATCAGGTCCAGCAAGGGTGACACCATCGTCATACGGAGGCACCTAGCTCGAATGGGCTCGGCAGACGGTTTACGACTGAGAGCATCAGCCACCACATTAGCTTTACCGGGGTGGTAGTGAATTTCGCAGTCATAGTCTTTCACCACATCCAGCCATCTAATCTGCCTCATGTTCAGATCTCGCTGATCGAACAAATACTTCAAGCTCTTATGGTCGGTATATACAATAAACTTTACCCCATAGAGATAATGTCTCCAAATCTTGAGGGCAAATACCACAGCTCCAAGCTCCAAGTCGTGAGTGGGGTAATTTTGCTCGTGGGGTTTTAGCTGTCGGGAGGCGTAGGCTATAACCCTGCCTCGCTGCATCAGTACTGCACCAAAACCCAGAAGTGATGCGTCACAATAAACCACTATATCCTCTACCCCATCCATTAGGGCCAAGATTGGTGCATCACATAATCGGGATCTCAATTCATCAAACGCCGCTTGCTGTTCCGGGCCCCACACAAATTTCTCTGATTTCTTGGTCAGTCGGGTAAGTGGTAACGCAATCTTGGAGAAATTTTCTATGAATCTACGGTAGTAACCAGCCAAACCCAAAAAGCTACGAATTTCGGAAGGCGTTTTTGGAACCTCCCACTGCTTAATGGTTTTCACTTTGGCTTGGTCGACCTTGATACCTTCTTTGTTCACCACATGCCCCAAAAACTGAACCTCTTCTAACCAAAACTCACACTTCGAGAGCTTAGCATAAAGCTTTTCTCTCGCGAGGGTCTCCAAAACTTCCCGAAGATGTTGCTCATGCTCCTCCTTCGTCTTAGAGTAGACTAATATGTCGTCAATAAACACAATAACAGAGTGGTCAAGCATCGGGCTGCACACCCGATTCATGAGGTCCATAAAAGCGGCGGGTGCATTGGTGAGCCCAAAAGGCATCACCACGAACTCATAATGCCCATAGCGAGTACGGAATGCGGTCTTCTCAATGTCTTCTTCTCGGACTCGCATCTGGTGGTAACCGGACCGTAAATCAATCTTGGAGAACCAAGATGCTCCCTGCAGCTGATCAAAAAGGTCGTCAATACGTGGTAGCGGGTATCTGTTCTTTATCGTGCGCTTGTTCAGCTCCCTATAATCGATACACATACGCTGGGTGCCATCCTTCTTCTTGACAAAAAGAATAGGAGCACCCCATGGCGAAGAGCTAGGCCGTATAAAACCCTTACTACTTAACTCTTGAAGTTGCTCCTGGAGTTCTTTCATTTCGGGTGGCGCCAACCGATATGGAGCTTTAGCTATCGGAGTCGTACCCGGCAATAGATCAATGCGGAACTCCACTTGCCGAATAGGGGGCAAGCCAGGGAGTTCCTCCGGAAAAACAACGCTGAAGTCGGAAACAACCGGAATTCCATTAAGTACCCTGGCAGCAGAACAAGAAGCGATGGCCAAACGAGGAGTATCTCCCTGAATGATAAGTTCTCCGCCCTTAGGGTTTCGAACGCGAACTTGTTTCTTTCGACAGAGGATTTCTGCATCAAACGCGTCAAGCCAATCCATACCCACGATAACACAAAGATCTCGCATCGCAATGGGAATAAGATCAATAGGGAATTCAACCCCGGAAAATTCAAGAGTACAGCCCCGATACACGTCGGTGACATAAATCATACGGTTATCGGCAACTTCAATAACCATTGGGCGAGCCAGTTTTCCGATACTACGACCCAGACGATTAATGAATGTGCGAGATACAAAAGAATGAGTAGCACCGCTGTCGAACATGACAACAGCGGGCTCGGAGTCTAATAAATAAGTTCCTGATCCACAACATATAAACAATATTTAAACTACCGTCAAATTTAAACAATGCAAGAGTGAAGGAGAATGAAGGAAAGGGGATTTTACCCGCCACAGTCGCGGTAATCGCCGGCTCCTCTGCAGTCAGTTGGTGAACACGTCCTCGTGTCACCATGGTAGTTCCCTTAGATGACGATGCACCCGCGGGTTTCATACCCCCGCCTCCACCACTATTCTTCAACAATGGGCAATCAGGCTTTTTGTGTCCCTTCTCGTTGCAGTTAAAACAGGTAGGAACCGAAGAGGGAACCTGTGGTGATGCCACCACCACTGAGGACTTGCAATTCTTCCAATGATGACCCGGCTTCTTACAGTTGTAACACACTAACCGACTCTTGTCGTCCTGTCCTGCAGACGGCCTATACTCGTATCTCGTCTTCCCACCGTTCTTCTGCTTCTTATTTGCATCACCGGACGTCTTGGTCAGGGCGTGGTCCGCTTTTCTCTTGTGCTGCTGGGTCTGTAACTCAATCTCCCTCCTCCTAGCGGCATCCATAACAGCTGACAGTGTTGTGAACTCCTGCATGCTCACAAACTCCCGTATCTCCGTACGAAGGGCATCCTTATACCTGCTAACCAACCATGCCTCATCTCCGGCAAATGAGGGACAGAAAGACATCATCTCCAGGAACTTGGCATTCAGATCTGACACGCACTCTGAAGTCTGCTCAAAGGTCATAAACTGCTGCAGCATCCGCTGCTGCTCCACCTTGGGCACATACTGCTTCTCAAACCTCTCCACAAACTGGGCCCAAGTCATGGCTCTCAGCTCATCCTCAGTCAACAATGTCGTAACAGTCTTCCACCAGGCATTCGCCTTCTTCCTCAGCTGGCTCATCGCAACAACAACCTTGAACTGGTCTGGGCACCCGCAAGTCATGAGGGCGCTTTCAATATCGGCAATCCAGTGCTTAGCCTCTACTGGATTCAAGTCACCATTCCACTGAGGGGGGTGGCACTTAGAGAACTTCTCATAGTAATAGGCTGAGTCGCGAACAAGAGGCGCGGGTAAAGCTCCTCCGTGAACAGCTGCGAAACGCTCATCCAAGAGGGCACGAACTTGGGTAATGATGTCGGTAGTGACATTCGGAATGAGGTCGTTGAAGGCATTGTTAAATTCTTCAGCGATGAGTTCCCTAACTTGCTCCATTTGGGTCTGATTTAGACGAGTAGCCGGAGCCATCTATATTCGCAGAGTAAAGAGATTATTAGGATTTATTCGTCCTAGATATTTCTATGAAGATGGAACACTCAGCTCACTGGATATTTTCAACCTTGCCCCGACACGAGATCGGCATCGGTGCTTCAAATAGTAGGGGCCCTTCTACTACCTTCCACACAAATTCCAATCTTGCATTCGCGTCTAGTTTCAAATGTTCCAGTTCGCTCTAGCCGGTTATTTAAACAACTCTCTCTCACATGGTATTACTAGCCTAGGTGAAAATTTAACAATTTTAGGGCTAGCTAATGATAAGTCTAAAGGCAAAGCTCCTAATAACAATTCAAGGCAAAGCTCCTAATAACAATTCAAGGTGCAATAATCTATCAAAATAAAAGTATAAGAAACAAGGCTTACTTGGCTGACCAGCACACCCTGGGATCTTCCACTACTAGTCTTCAAAATTTTAAAGAAAATTCTTTTAGAAATTTATTTTAAGGGGAACAAAATTTTAAGAGCCTCAAATTTGAGTCTAGAACATTCCTAAGAATGCCTAGTTCTCTCAAACGTGTGCTCTGATACCAACTTGTCACACCCAAAAATTTTCACAAAATATTTGAACTTTTTAAAACAACTTTTATAAAAGAAGCTACGAGTTTACAAAAGATAAGTATCACAAAACCAATTTATGACGAAATAAACATAATAATGTGCGGAAGCAAAATAATAATAATGTCCCAAAATGGAAACTCTTCTAGTAGTGGTATCCCGGTGCTCCAAGTCACGCCTCAGCCTCTTTAATCTTAATACCTGAAAATGTTAGGGAGAACCGTAAGCATAAAGCTTAGTGAATTCAAACACAGACATCATATCAATATTCACATTTACTAATTCAAATCCAATTCCAATTATAATTACATTAATAAGCAAGGAACAAATCAATGCTTATATTAGTAGGGAGGACTTGTAGGTTTGAGCCGCACCGGGTAAATCCCGTATCCTTTGGCCCCGATCCCCGCACCTCATAAAGAGTATAACGTTGGTGATCTTACCTAACTACCCCTCATAGTATTAATCAATCACATACAGTGCACATGTACGATTTTATAACAATAATATAGCATGCTTTAAATATTATATCTAAACAATCACACACGAGCTATCTAGCAAACATAAACACTAATACAACGGTGTGAGAGAACTCACCTTGAGTGAGTGAGTAACAGATAGGAGTCAATATAAGACTACCAAGCTTGTGCAAACTTCAAGGCTTCACCTAAATAGAACTAAAGGTTAGAAGAGTGAAGTTGTGAAACTAAGAAATGAGAAGGGAGTAATCACAGCAAGGACTCTAAAACAGTCCTGCTGATCGGGACTGAATTACTCCAAAATGCACAATAGAAACATAGGATTAAATAATTTTTGTAAGAAACTACAATGGCTTAGGTTTCCAGAACCATAAGGAACTCCTCATAACTCCAAAAGACGTAAGAGATATGAATTTTACAAAAAGACTTGTCACTGCAGTCTTTGGACGGACAGTCAGGTGGTGTTGGCCAATTCTACCCAACTTGTGGGTGGAATTAGCCCCAACCAAAAATCAGAGGCACATTAGACACAAAAAGACAAGTCTCAGAGTTGGAATCGATTAAAAAGGGTTTCCAAGGCTCTAGATATAAAAATCACAAGTTGGTCAATCACAGAATCAGCATGAGCTGGTGACTGTCCATTAACCTAGAGTGTGGGTCCATTCTAACCAAGTTATATTGAGAATTAACGACCCATTTTCTCCAGATATTAAATTAACTATGTAATGTACATGTGGGTATTTGGAATCACTCAGGATCATTTCCCAAACCCTCGTAATGATAAAAACAAAATGACATATCACAGCAGACCCGGATCAGACCCAACAACAGAGAAGCTGTTGTTGACCATAGGTAAGGTCCTTTTTATCGAGGGTGCCTTTTAATAAAGTTGCCTAACTATATTTGTGAACTTTGGGCACTGATATGGGGTCCATTTGAGTTCTAGAACTCGAGATATGATTTTTACAAAATGGTTACCGAATCTGATTGAAGCAGAAACATAACCTTTAATGACATATCTTGGCCAATCCACCCTTTTCTCTTTGGGATACATTCTAGGATGTACCAACTCATCCTATTTAGTCCCCATAAATATTGTGGTACTAAAAAGGATTAGAGATCATTAGGGATTCATTTAGCCATATGAAAACTAGAAGAACTTAATCATAAATCCAAGTACAAAACCCTAAGATCATGATTTTCAATTTAGGGTTTTGTAGTGATCTTTCACATACACTCACACTCATATGTACATCAATGATGATGTAATGAGGTGGTGTATTCAGATCTAACACTAAGATACATACATCTAAAAGAAAGGGTAGAAGTAGAGAGATTACTACATCAAAATAACAACATAAGATGCTACATAAAATGATAGAATTGGAGAACAATCAAAATTACAAACATACCAATGATTGAAGTTAGGGATGAACACAAGAGAAAAGTTCTTGGTTGGAGGAGAGGGAGTGGGAGGCGTGAAAGAGAGTGTGGAGTGGAGGAATTAGGGTTTTTGAACCCTAATATATTAGATTAGTGGGCTAAACCCTAAAGCCTTTGGGCTAGAAGACCATTTAAGCTTTAATTGGGTTTGGCTATAAACCCATGGACTTAATTATATGATTAAAAGATGGGAATAACTATAAGCCCAAATCTTTTAATTAATCATGCCTTAATTAATTAAATTAATATAATGTCTCATAATTAATTAATTAAAATAAATAACGTACCGAGAAAAACCGGGGCGTTACAAATCTCCCCCACTAGGAACGGACTTCGTCCTCGAAGTCATTGCCAACAAATAAATCCGGATAATGAGCCCTCATCTCCTCCTCCGGTTCCCACGTCCATTCCGAACCCCGTCTATGTCGCCACTGAACCTTAACCAAGTTTATAGTTTTGTTCCGAAGGGTCTTCGTTTCCCGATCTAGAATCGCGACTGGTTGCTCAACATAGTTGAGACGCTCATCAATCTGAATATCCTCCAATGGTACCACTGTGGTCTCATCAACAACACACTTCCGCAGTTGAGAAACGTGGAAGGTGTCATGGATCAGGCTGAGCTCTACAGGTAACTCTAAACGATAGGCCACCTCCCCAACACGAGCAATGACCTTGTATGGTCCAATGAATCGTGGTCCTAGCTTTCCCCGCTTCCGGAAACGGATTACGCCTTTCCAGGGAGAGACTTTTAACAACACAGAGTCTCCCACCTGAAATTCAAGGTCTGAGCGTCTTTTGTCGGCATAGCTTTTCTGACGACTCCTTGCCGTGGCCAAATGGTCTCGTATCACCTGAATCTTTTCCGTAGTTTGCAGCACGATCTCGGTACTCCCAAGTACCCTCTGCCCTACCTCGCCCCAACAAACAGGCGTTCTACACTTCCTTCCATACAAGGCTTCATACGGGGGCATCTTAATGCTGGAGTGATAACTGTTGTTATAGGAGAACTCAGCTAGATGCAAGTGATCATCCCAACTACCCCCAAAATCGATCGCACATGCCCGAAGCATGTCTTCCAGTGTCTGAATCGTCCTCTCACTCTGCCCGTCCGTCTGCGGGTGGAAGGCTGTGCTAAAGTGTAATCGTGTACCCATCTCTTCCTGAAATTTCCGCCAAAACCGAGAAGTAAAACGGGTGTCACGGTCGGAGACAATAGAAACGGGCACACCATGCAATGAGACAATCTCACGATCAAAGATCTCGGCCAACTTCTTTGCAGGTGAACTCTCCTTTATGGCCAAGAAGTGAGCGCTCTTAGTTAGACGGTCGACAATCACCCAAATAGTATCAGCTCCACGGGCAGTCCTAGGCAGCTTAGTGATAAAATCCATGGTCAGATGCTCCCATTTCCATTCCGGAATCTCCAAAGGTTGCAATTTCCCATGCGGTTTCTGGTGCTCCGCCTTGACCTTCCGGCAAGTCATACATTCTTCCACAAACCGGGCTACATCATTCTTCATTCCGTGCCACCAGTAACCCTCCCGAAGATCCAGATACATTTTGGTAGCACCTGGATGTATGGAGAATTTAGACTTGTGAGCTTCCTCCATTAAGGTTTTACGGTTGCCTCCTGTAAATGGAACCCAAACTCTACCATGGCGGGTCAACAAACCTCGACTATCGAGTTCCATTTTAGGCAGTTCATTCTCAATTTTCTCCCGCTTGATGCTCGTTGCCGTCTTCTGAGCGTCACGGATCAGGTCCAGCAAGGGTGACACCATCGTCATACGGAGGCACCTAGCTCGAATGGGCTCGGCAGACGGTTTACGACTGAGAGCATCAGCCACCACATTAGCTTTACCGGGGTGGTAGTGAATTTCGCAGTCATAGTCTTTCACCACATCCAGCCATCTAATCTGCCTCATGTTCAGATCTCGCTGATCGAACAAATACTTCAAGCTCTTATGGTCGGTATATACAATAAACTTTACCCCATAGAGATAATGTCTCCAAATCTTGAGGGCAAATACCACAGCTCCAAGCTCCAAGTCGTGAGTGGGGTAATTTTGCTCGTGGGGTTTTAGCTGTCGGGAGGCGTAGGCTATAACCCTGCCTCGCTGCATCAGTACTGCACCAAAACCCAGAAGTGATGCGTCACAATAAACCACTATATCCTCTACCCCATCCATTAGGGCCAAGATTGGTGCATCACATAATCGGGATCTCAATTCATCAAACGCCGCTTGCTGTTCCGGGCCCCACACAAATTTCTCTGATTTCTTGGTCAGTCGGGTAAGTGGTAACGCAATCTTGGAGAAATTTTCTATGAATCTACGGTAGTAACCAGCCAAACCCAAAAAGCTACGAATTTCGGAAGGCGTTTTTGGAACCTCCCACTGCTTAATGGTTTTCACTTTGGCTTGGTCGACCTTGATACCTTCTTTGTTCACCACATGCCCCAAAAACTGAACCTCTTCTAACCAAAACTCACACTTCGAGAGCTTAGCATAAAGCTTTTCTCTCGCGAGGGTCTCCAAAACTTCCCGAAGATGTTGCTCATGCTCCTCCTTCGTCTTAGAGTAGACTAATATGTCGTCAATAAACACAATAACAGAGTGGTCAAGCATCGGGCTGCACACCCGATTCATGAGGTCCATAAAAGCGGCGGGTGCATTGGTGAGCCCAAAAGGCATCACCACGAACTCATAATGCCCATAGCGAGTACGGAATGCGGTCTTCTCAATGTCTTCTTCTCGGACTCGCATCTGGTGGTAACCGGACCGTAAATCAATCTTGGAGAACCAAGATGCTCCCTGCAGCTGATCAAAAAGGTCGTCAATACGTGGTAGCGGGTATCTGTTCTTTATCGTGCGCTTGTTCAGCTCCCTATAATCGATACACATACGCTGGGTGCCATCCTTCTTCTTGACAAAAAGAATAGGAGCACCCCATGGCGAAGAGCTAGGCCGTATAAAACCCTTACTACTTAACTCTTGAAGTTGCTCCTGGAGTTCTTTCATTTCGGGTGGCGCCAACCGATATGGAGCTTTAGCTATCGGAGTCGTACCCGGCAATAGATCAATGCGGAACTCCACTTGCCGAATAGGGGGCAAGCCAGGGAGTTCCTCCGGAAAAACAACGCTGAAGTCGGAAACAACCGGAATTCCATTAAGTACCCTGGCAGCAGAACAAGAAGCGATGGCCAAACGAGGAGTATCTCCCTGAATGATAAGTTCTCCGCCCTTAGGGTTTCGAACGCGAACTTGTTTCTTTCGACAGAGGATTTCTGCATCAAACGCGTCAAGCCAATCCATACCCACGATAACACAAAGATCTCGCATCGCAATGGGAATAAGATCAATAGGGAATTCAACCCCGGAAAATTCAAGAGTACAGCCCCGATACACGTCGGTGACATAAATCATACGGTTATCGGCAACTTCAATAACCATTGGGCGAGCCAGTTTTCCGATACTACGACCCAGACGATTAATGAATGTGCGAGATACAAAAGAATGAGTAGCACCGCTGTCGAACATGACAACAGCGGGCTCGGAGTCTAATAAATAAGTTCCTGATCCACAACATATAAACAATATTTAAACTACCGTCAAATTTAAACAATGCAAGAGTGAAGGAGAATGAAGGAAAGGGGATTTTACCCGCCACAGTCGCGGT